>CM054181.1:61654758-62257258 GCA_028829895.1 Sinotaia quadrata
TAGTTAGTTCAATTAGTCAGCCTCAAATTATAAACAAATTATTATTTTAATTCCTAAAGCAGAACAAAACTTAAGCTCTGATTCGCGACAACAGACGCTGGTACGTGACGTCCACAGATTGGCAAAATGATCGAGACTGAGAGGAGTGGGGGTAGTAAGGGGGCAATGCTATGTGACTATCATGTTTGATCATTGTCTCAAAAAAAAAAAAAAAGCACTTATTGTTAAAGTTAAATTTAGGTCTGAAAAATAAAATCGAAATATTAATCTGAACAAGGCTTAGACTTGTGTTGTTGTTACGTCATCTGCCCACTTCAGTGCACTGAGGTCGCGAACAAGTTACTACGAAGCTTATGAGAGAAAAAAAAATGGCACGAATGAGACACCCTTAAAGCTCGCCACGGTTATCTTCAACGCAATAGGTAACCAGAGCCGTCAGCTGGCGCTGCAGCAATGGTGTGGGGCGCTTCTGTGTGGGTTCTCAATGTTCCTGTTTTCCCGAAGGGTGGCCAAAGAAAAGTCCAAAAATAACTATCTATCTTTTTTTACCCCTCACAGATTTTAAGACAAACTGATACCCTTTTTTTGTGTTGGGCAGTTTTCTGGGATACGCAGACGGAACTGCTCTTTCTTTATCATTACGGACTGGAGAGCTGTGGGTTCTTTCCATCTTCCATTCAGTGAGTCCGCTAATTTCTTTTGTATGAAATTTATTTGTGGGGATGCTAGTGTGGGGATGCTAGGTTAAGCCATTTTATGGTTAAACTTATCTGACGATTTTATTAGTCAGTGACTTTAGAAATTGCTAAAAATTATTTTCGTTCTACTTATTGGTATTGTCAGTTTTATGAAACTCTGTGTGTGTGTGTGTGTGTGTGTGTGTGTGTGTGTGTGTGTGTGTGTGTGTGTGTGTGTGTGTGTGTGTGTGTGAGTGAGAGAGAGTGAGAGAGAGAGTGAGTGTATGTATGTTCAAATTGTGAAAGAGGGTCATAGCTAGTCACTTATTTAGTTTTATGGCTGTCTACTGTGTTTAGATGCAGCACTTTCACTGACAATGCCTGTCTATTGAATTAGTTTTTGTTTTAAGTTTTTTTAAATGCGGTAATTTCACTGACACAATGACTGCTTACTGAATTAGTTCTTGTTTTCATTTTCCAGAAGCAGTAATTTCGCTGACAAAATAACTGCCTACAGAATTAACTCTTGTTAAATAGATGTTTTCAGGACGAATCCGTGAAGACGATTTAATTAGCAATAGAAGTGATAGTGCTTTGTCTTCAGAATATTACATATACAATAAGTTTTAAAGTCACAATTACATTAAATATTTGTAATATAAGCAATTGCAAGAATGTGTTTCTGCGCGACATTCGACTTCACCAACGCACACAAGCAAAGAACGATTACGTCACTAAATACATATGTTACCGATGGTAAATGACAGAATCATAACGTCATATACATTCGTGCCTCGCCTTAAAGAAAACAAATAACCCAACCCAAGTCTTGTCTGGGTTCTAGGATGAGTGTTAATATATCTCTCAAACTACTTTTGAGCTCCCAATGTGTTACGTTATACTTAAGCTATAGTTCTCAGAGTTAAGAGTCGATCATAGTAGCCAGGGGGTTCTAGAGTTCATTTCTTAAACTGTGACGTCATTTTGTCATAATCTGCAATGGTTTACATTTACATTAGCTAATGGAGATGAATGCTGTAGTTCGTTATGAGATAGATATCTTTGCCTCGATACAACAGTGCTCTCTGCTCTTAAGTAGGAGGTCATGTGACAAGGAATTTTGTTTATGATTTAGAGCTTACATGTTTTGCTAGACTTTAGAATACAATAACAACATTCATACAATATACACTGTGATTAATTAAATTAAGTATGGAGTAATGTACATAAAAAAGACAATATACGTTATTTTATTTACGATAATGTTCTGTTTCTCTCTCTCTTTCTCTGACTTTCTATTTTTTTAAAAACCCCTTCCCGTTATCTTTAGGTCTCTTCGCTGCTTCTCTCGTAGACTGTATTTTCAAGGTCTTTTCTCCCTCTCAATTTCCAATTCTTTCTTTGTTCTCTGTCTCTTTCATTCTCTCTCTCTCTCTCTGTTTTTCTTTATGTTCTCTCTTTCTCTCAGTCTGCCTTTTCTTCTTTGTCTCCTTGCTTCATTCACCTCTTTGTTCACCCACTCTTTCTTTCAATCTCTTCTTCCTCGTTTCCTCGTTCTCTCTCTTCAGCCAATCTTTCTCCCAGTCTGTCTGTTCTCCTTTACACTAAATCTGACTTCTCTGTGCATTTCATTATCCCTCTTTCTTTCTTTCTTTCTTTCTTTCTTTCTTTCTTTCTTTCTTTCTTTCTTTCTTTCTTTCTTTCTTTCTTTCTTTCTTTCTTTCTTTCTTTCTTTCTTTCTTTCTTTCTTTCTTTCCTTCTATCTTTCTTTCTTTCCTTCTATCTTTCTTTCTTTCTTCTTTCTCTCCCCTTCTTTCATTTTCTCTCTCTCTCTCTTTCTTTCTTTCTTCCTTTCTTTCTTTCTTCCTTCCTTCCTTCTTTCTTTCTTTCTCTGCTTCTTTCATTTTCTTTCTTCCTTCCTTCCTTTCTTCCTTTCTTCCTTTCTTTCTTTTCTTTCTTTCTTTCTTTCTTTCTTTCTTTCTTTCTTTCTTTCTTTCTTTCTTTCTTTCTTTCTTTCTTTCTTTCTTTTTTTCTTTCTTTCTTTCTTTCTTTCTTTCTTTCTTTCTTTCTTTCTTTCTTTCTTTCTTTGATCGCTAACCCAACCTTTTGCTCTTTCTTTGTTTGCTCTGCCTAACCTTTCTCTCTCCTAGCTGAGTACATGTTCGGTGGCTAAGAGGCTACAACATATGTTTGCCTGAGTGGTTTTGTTTATATATTACAAAGGAAACTGACAAATAACTTCAGTTTTTCCCCCCGTCCGCACATACTGTTGTAACAATGTAATCCCTTCCGGGCCTTCTCATCCGTCCATTTTACTTTTATTTCATAGTGGATACCACCAACCTGTAGTGGCCTTTTAATAAATAATAAATTAATTTCATGAAAATATATATCGACAACTAATTGGTATTCCGAAAAAATAAATGTAATTAATGTTGACAGTGCTGTGAAATTACTACACACACACCTGCACAGTGAGCACATAAGTACGCTACTCGTACAGTTTCCAAGATCAAGGTGAGTCTAAATCATTTGAAATGCGTGACTAGCAAATGCGCAACTTTCTCTTATGTGTCTTTAATCATTTTGATCGAAATTTTACTTGACTTTCGATTAATTTAACTTCCGTATCCAACCTTGAGGTAGTTTTAGTTTTACTTGGTCCTCATTTTTAAAAAAATCATTATTTTTAAAAGTTCTGCATTTAGTTTTGCAATCGAATCAATCAGCCTCTTGCAGAAATACTTGGACAAGAACTAAATAAAAGACTTTCACTACGCACTCTGTCTTATTCGACCCTCCCTCCACCACCCAGCTAGACATACCTGATTTAGTATACGTTCCTGGCACTGTTTCGTAGACACTGCCTTCATAATGGAGAACATTAAAGTTCCAAGAAAACTTAAACATGTGTGTGTATGTTTGTGTGCCTGCACGTATGTGGTATGATGCATGCAATATATGTATATATGTATGTGTACGTGTGTGTACACGCATGTTTTTATATGTTGCACGTGTGTGTACGTATGTGCGTGGATGCATGTATATATATATATATATGTGTATGTGTGTGTGTGTGTGTGTGTGTGTGTGTGCGTATATGTGTGTGTGTGTGTGTGTGTGTGTGTGTGTGTGTGTGTGTGTGTGTGTGTGTGTGTGTGTGTAAACAACTACTATTGTAGATGAGAACTGAAAATGATACAAAGAATTTGATACGGTTCTATACACAAGCATGAAAACCATATGCGCATGTAACACAATCTTTTAGACACTTTCATTCACGGAGAGAATGACTTCCATATGACATGATTTACTTCTATGTTTAATTGCAGTCTTAATTATCAACATCGACAGAACATTCGGCAGTGTGGATCATTCCAAAAAAATCAATCAAATTTATGGACCACTTGACCACGAGTTCGTTGTGAATATGTGAATATACGTTTAATATTTAATGACGTAGGAGAAGAAAAGAAAAAGCCAAAATACACTGGCTGTAGCCTTTGTGACCGAATTCTCCGTCAATAGTGTCATGAAGAAAAAGTACAAAGAGTGGAAAATAAAAACATGTCTTTTAAAAATAGATAAGGCAGAGTCGGGAAGTAGATGAATTGCAGCTCTAATGGTCGGTGACAGTTTTCTAGATTATCAGGGAGTGTGGGTGGGGAGAGCCTCATTTTCGGCATCTTTGCGTGTCAGTCGTGCAGCCACTGACGTTAACAAACATGGTCGACGCGGCATTGTTGCCTTAGACTAGAGCAAGGCCTACATCCCTTGTCAGGTTTAGAGGCTCCGCGCACATTGTAACAGCAGCAGTTTAATTAAATAATTCCAAATTGAAATCCAGTTCACTTAGAATAATTACATTTTCAAGGTAGCTGTAAGACCATTCCATCCAGTGTCAGTTAAGTTAGTAAGGTGTTAACTCATTCTCTGTTGTCACCTCTAAAATAATTCAGATTTGGATTCACTTCTTACAGTGATGTCTTTGATGACTGAGATACTGGACACAAATGACGGCTCAATTCTTGTAAATAATGAGATATTGACTTTCTAACTTTTATCTTGTTCTTTACAGTTATCTATAATCGTTGAATTTTGAACCCGTTTCGGTAATTCGTTTTCGTTTTAAAATGATAGAGATTTTATTTCATTCGTGTCTTAAATCTCGTAAATCATTAAGATGTATTGGTCTCAAGTTTCGACTTCAGTTCAAGCTCTCCTTTAGTCTCTTCAATCATAAAAATTTCAACTCACCTCAAGTGTCAGTCTATTAAATCATAGTGATTTCAACTCACCCCTTTTATCAGTCTTTTAAATCATGAAGATTTCAACTCACCCCAAGTGTCAGTCTATTAAATCATGGAGATTTGAACTCACCCGAGTATCAGTCTTAAATGATGAAGATTTCAACTCAACCCGAATATAAATCTGCCAATGCCACTTAGTTAATGATTATTATTATTAATAATTAATTAATCATTCATAACTAATTACAAGTGAAGAGAATCTTAATTTATGTTATTAATAATTCTCCAGCAGACACCACTAGTCTCACTCTCTTGGCCGGTATGCGGTCGCTCTTTAATGCTTTCTCTCTTTCACAATATGCCGTGGGGTGCACTGAAAAAGGCTGCCCAGAATCGAGTGCACTGGAGAACTGTTCTCAAGGCCTTTTGTTCCATGGGGAATCCAAAGAGATAAGCAAGTAAGCAAGCATAATCAATATTAAGACAACATTTACTGTCACACAATTTGCAATAGGTGGAAAACTTCTTGCTAAAGGAGAATACAAATCTGTCTTTAATCTAAATTTAAGCTCCCTCCACCCACTTGCTTCTCCAACATAAGATGATCAAAATGTGTAAGAAGATCAATATAGTTAACAATAAATTTATTAATCACCAATCAAATATACATATGACAAATACAATGAAAAAGATTACTTGACATCAATATTTCCTTGAAACCACATTCAGATAAATTCTGTACAACACAGTCGTATATCCTAAAATACAATTTAACTCTAGTATCAATACAAATCACAGGATAGTTCTTATCAGAGAACAGAAATAGAGTTATTAGAGGTAGCAATAATAGCTTTTACATAACCTGAATTAAGCCCTGTCTTTCATGTACTTTTGCAACAATGTCACAAGTTTATTGTCCATGTCAACAGTGTCTCTCTCTGCACATGTTGAAAACATTGAGGCGCTGTTATTTTATTTTCTTAAAGCCAACTTAAAGGAAACTGTAAGTTGAGACTTAAATGTAAGAAAGAATGGAGTTAGAGATGAATAAACTGAAAAACTTAGTGTTTGTTCCTGATAATATTTTACAGTGAAGAAGCAGATTTTGAATTATCGAATCTCTGGAATTTCTAGAATTCCTGATTTATTGACTTATAAGCCACTTCGACCAGGGTAGATTCGAGAAGACTCCTCCCTCAGTGCATAAGGACGCAATGCACTCTATTAATGTTTGTTGGCAAGGAATGCTTGACTACATCGTAGGATTTCTGGTACAAGGGAGTTACTGAAAATTGCTACATTGTTGTTCTGCATTGACAATTCTGTTGTGAACAATAAACTTGTGACATTTCTATGAACGTGCTCAAAAGAATATTATATAGACAAGGTTATGTACAAAATATTATCGCTTATCTCTCTATAACTCCATTTCTGTTCTCTGACAGGAATTATCCTGTATTGACACTAATCTGCTGAACTATATAATTATGTGTAAGATATAAGATTGTTTAGGCATTGAAATTATTCAAATGTGGTTTCATGGAAATATTGATGTCAAATAATCTTTTCATTGTATTTGTTATATGTATATGTAATTGTTGATTTCATAAATTTATTGTTACATTTATTGACATTCTTGCACATATTGATAAACATTATTTTGGAGTGATGGTGAGTGGATGGGGGCTCTCAAAATACAGATTAAAGATGGATTTATCTTCTCCTTTGGTAAGAAGCTCCCCATCTATGGAAATGTTGTGTGAGAGTAAATGTTGTGGAAGAGAGAAAACGTTTCAATGCTCGTATATCCGCCAAGTGAGAGCGATGAATGGTGTCTTATGGTGAATTATTAATAACATAAATTAAGATTCTCATTATTTGTAATTAGTTACGGATGATTATTAATAATAATAATCATAACCTGTAACTAGGATGGCGTTGTGTCACTCTGGCGGCAAGAACTATAGTGATATGATAAAGCAAACAGGAAGTGCTTGTAAAAAAAAAAAAAGTAGCGTTTCTGTATGAGTAACGCAATACATCGTCGTGTCATTTTTAAATCGCAAGTTTACTGGTCCGATAAACAGTCGCCTGACTTATCACACCCTTCAACGCTACAGTCTTGCTTACCGGACAGAACTCTTGCATACTGGACATAACTCTTGCATGCTGGACAGAACTCTTGCATACTGGACATAACTCTTGCATGCTGGACAGAACTCTTGCATGCTGGACATAACTCTTGCATGCTGGACAGAACTCTTGCATACTGGACATAACTCTTGCATGCTGGACAGAACTCTTGCATAATATAACTCTGGCATGTTGGACAGAACTCTGGACAGAACTTGAATAAATTCGACTGTGCAAAGATTTGCAAAACGAACACTTAGACATTAGTTTCAGATATTGCACAGAAATGACATTTGCTATTTTTACATTATACACTTAGTAGACTGTGCTGCTTTTCTTTCTTTCCAGACTTTTCGAGAGTGACAAACCGACTGACGTCACTGGTCTGAGGGTCAGATTCATGAGATTTGAACTCGAATGACATAATTTTCTTTTCTTTTCTTTTTTCGTTTGTTTGTAAAAACTCGCGTTATTTGACTTAAAAGCGCATCCGTCGGCTAGTGTGTACAGTGCATTGCTCTGAGTTTACTGTTTGGATGATATAGCAGGTCACACAGATACAATACAGAATCGCTGGTAAATAACGCCCATGGATTTAAACCTAACACTAGCACATACAGTTCCAATCCTAGAGAAAGCATTCTCGTTTTTTTAACACCGTCGTCCTTCCCTCCCCTTTTCTTTCTTTCACTGTCGACAACGGCACCGCTTGTCTGCCCAGCGCCACGGCCCACGGAATCTAAAATCTTGTGTGCGGTTTGACCCGCCTACAACTGGCTTTTGTAGGCTGGCTTTAAGGGAAGTGTTGTGCAACCATCCCGTCGGTGACATCGAGGCTCACCGTTTATCAGATGTCTGCCTTTACAAACACGGTTTTACATCAACAGCAATTCAGGTGCTCTTGAAGAAAGATTGGTCTGTCGAAAAGGCCTTTTTTTCCCCCCATTTTTTAACCCTCTCCATCCATTTCAAACGGACTGTAGATGATCAGTTCAGTTCTGCTCTTGAATTTGAGGGGTTTAGTTTTCTTTCTTTCTTTTTTGTCTCTCATGCAGCACAAAATTATTGAGTTCTAATAGATATAACAGACAAACAAACAATAATAACTAAAACTACAAAACCCAGATTCTTAGCAAATCATTGGGATGCTCTTGTGCGTACAGATGATCTAATTGCAGTTAACTTGGCAACTCTTTACAGTGCAGCAAGAAGAGACCTGGGATGATGACTATCAAATTGCTGAATCTTAATAGCACGATTCCTTTACACCAGAAGCTTTGCATTCCCCATCAGTGCGCCATCTCCGTCTGCGTCGCTTCCCCGTCTTCAGTTTAATTCCGTCTTCAGTTGAAAGAACTGGCATTTAGTGTTCAGCGTAGCTGCGTCTCGAATCCGAAAGGTGCTAATTTAAACATCTGTTCAGTGGCATTAGTTACAGAAACACTTACTCTCACCTGGCAAACAGTCGCAAGAAAATTTCAACTTCAAGAGAATACAAGTTGTTGTAAGTGATGTAAAAGATTTTATGTCTTTTTTCCAGTCACGACTGCTGTGTGCGAAATGAGGACAATGGATCGTAAGTCGCGTGCCTCTGACGTTTTTCTCCTCACTCTGGTTTTTACTGGTTTCTTGGTAAGTATTGATTTTTCTTCACTCTTTACTGTACTGATTTCTTGCTATGTAATTATCCACACACGCCCGCTCGCGCGCACGCACGCACGCACGCACGCACACACACACACACACACACACACACACACACACACACACACAATACACACACACGCGCGCGCGCGTGGTAAAACGAAGACAGCCACTAAATTATATCTAAAGTAATTCGGTGAATATCCGAATGTATATCAAATTCTTCAATATGTTTATTAGCGGCGACAGTGAAGCTTACCCCCTTCTTTTTTGGTGTGTGTGTGTGTGTGTGCGCGCGCGCGCGCGTATATATATAAACACATATATAAAACACACAAATATGTACACACACGTATATATAAACAGATATATAATCACACACTTATACACACAACTGGACATATATATAATCACAGAGGCACACACTCACACTTACACTTACACGCACATATATATGTAAACAATCTTAAACCACACAAACATATATAAACACACTTATATACCTAAAAAGAAAAACAAGCACACATACACACACACACACACCACACACCACCACACACACACACACACACACACACACACAAATACACACGCCTAGATGAATTTACCAGTGATTGTACTTATCAAAGACAGTGCCTACCCATCAGTTTCTTTAGATGAATTAGTAATAATTGTATACGTCAGTTTAGAGAATAACTCCTTACATTTCTAATATACCTATCTGTCTTTGCGCGTGTCTATACGTGTGTGTGTGTGTGTACAAATTTTGTGCATCATTTCATCTACATATTTATCTCTGTGCCTCTTTGTCTTCTGTTCTATCTCTCTATTCAAATTTTAAAAAAATAATTATATGCGTGTACTAAATTCCATTTCCTTTCACCTTTTTTTAAAGTACGGTCACGTATGCTGCAGAAAAGCGTCCACCGTAAAACGTGAGTTTTGTTAATTATTTTTTTAAAAAATAGTCAATCAAGAATTATAACCTATAAATCAATATTAAATCAAGTGCCTGGAAATCTTAAAACTTCTCGAATCAGCTAGCAATGCAACAACGCTATTACAAACAAATTAGAGTTCATGTCATCATGGTCTACGCTTTCCGCGCTACTCAGTAGCCAACCACAGTCGGTTTTATCCATTCGTTCTAGCAATTAACATGCTGGCAAGGTGAACATGCTGGCAAGGTTACCATGCTGACAAGGTGAACATGCTGCTATGGTTACCATGCTGAAAAGGTTAACATACTGACATGTTTAACATGCTGACAATAAAAAGTTCGCTCTGAGAATTATCAACATATCCCAAATCCATGCATTTATTATCCTTTTCTCTTACGTCAAGTATTTGTTTACAATAAAATGTGGTATGTGGTATGCAAGTTGTATAGAATTCTGTACTCTATTCGTGTAGGGGTGGTGGTGAAAAAGCAGAAAAAAAGGAGGGGGAACAAAATGCTTTTGCAGTTTATTAAGTCTCAACGACAGGATGTCATTGCGAGTCCGCCCAGAAAACAGAAGTCAGAGAACTAGAACAACGGAATGCTTATCACAGATCAAATCCACGAGCTTTCAAGTGCATAAAGCACGCACCACGTGTGACGTAATGCACCCTCGTCCAACCCTCTCGGCAGTTTGTTCTTGCCGTGAAGTGACGGGGGTGGGGGGGGGATGGTGGCGATTATGGATAATAAACCCCGAGCAAATCATCCCTAACATGTTTGTACCTCTTTCAATGTATCGTCTAACTTGCTTGCGTAGAAAACAGTTCCAGACCGAACTGGTGACCTCTGAATGCTTGAGAAGCTCATGATTGTAAAAGACACATGGCGAGCATGTGTCACAAAGAGCTAAAAGGAATTCGGTAGTTTGAATGTAGCGTTAAGGTATATTAAAACTTTAAATGCAACACTAGTAACATAACACAAAGACATAAATAAGGAAGTTTATTTGTTCATTTCAATTTAAAAAAAAAAGTTTTATAGTTTTAGCTGTTAGTAACCTATCAAATTGTGCCAAAGAAACAGAACGGTTAACGATGATTATTTTTTAAAAAACCAAACAAATGCATAAAGTAAAATAGTTTAGATCTCCCCAAACTCTCAAGACTTAAAGTTTTATGTTGGATCTTTGGGACACATTTTTTTGTTTGTTTGTGGTTTATTTTCGCTAAGGGAGATTATCCAGATCTTTCTTTCATGTATTATCAAAGTGTTGTTATTTTGGTGCTAAATGTCAATCGCTATCGCCAAGAATCAAAAGTTTTTTTTGTTTTTGATGACGCTCGAGACTGTTACTTCGCGCTAGAACCTCATGGCAACCACTTGGTTGACGTCACAGAGTGGAAACATGTGTCTGCTAACACCACTCAAGGCGTATTTTTTGTAACCCCCAAACACACACGCACACACACGCACACACACACACACACACACACACACACACACACACACACACACACACACACACACACACACACACACATCACTTTTGATTTTGCACTACATTGTAACTTCGTGATGATTACTCATTCTTAAATTTCAACAAGTACGTAGACAAATATACTTCACCACAAGTACGTAGACAAATATACTTCACCACACGTACGTAGACAAATATGCTTCACCACAAGTACGTAGACAAATATACTTCACCACAAGTACGTAGACAAATATACTTCACCACAAGTACGTAGACAAATATACTTCACCACAAGTACGTAGACAAATATACTTCACCACAAGTACGTAGACAAATATACTTCACCACAAGTACGTAGACAAATATACTTCACCACACTTATATTTAAAACTAGGTTAGTCATTATGTCTGCCTACACGCATCACAATGCATACCCACCTAACCATCAGCCTAAGCTAAAAGTGTTCGATATAAACTTTTTATGTTTATATATTCATACGTGATAATTATACTCTAATCATAATATATAAGATAATTATATTTTTAATTAAGTTAAATAATTATATACACATCACCTCTACTGCTTTATAATGATATCTCAGCACGTGAAATAATTGCTTTAGTGATTATATCAATTACCTCTGCAAAATAATTGTTTATTATTATTAAATCAAATGTACACTATATGCGACTGTGCAACAATATTATTATTGTTGTTTAATGTCAAATCACACGTTACAGTTATTTGTTTATAATACTATAATTATATCATTTTACACACGAGTAATATTGCATTATAAATATATATATTTAAAACTAGGTTAGTCATTGTGATTATGTTTTAGTTTTTGTTATATCAATCTGCACACGCATTTATTGTTATATGCACTCTGTTTATATCATCCTTTACGTTACAATCAAATATTGTTTAATTATGAGTATGTCATTATACAAACAGCGCCTACAAGTTTCTTACACAAAATTACTATACTAATCTACACGTAACAGCTATATTATCATTGTGAGTAAATCAATCTACAATATTACAGTTATTGCTATTCTACACATGACAACCACACAATCTGTGATTAAATCCGTCCACGCATAACCATATAAAGTCATTGTGATTAGATAAAAATCTAAACACAATTACTTGAAAGCAATTAGATCAATCTACGCACAACCATGTAGTCCTTAGTTCAATATCTACTCACAGCTATAAGTCATTGCAATTAATCAGTTTACGCACAAGTACAGAGTCACAGTCATTAGTTCAATATCTACACACATCTCTACATTTGATCAATTCAAGATTAGAATCAAGATATGATCAATTTACGCACAACAATTACTCAGTCATTGCGATTCGATTAATACACACACGACAGCTGTACTGTCACTGCGATAATTCAGTCTTCAGCAACAACTATTCTTTACTACTACCACATTAATGTTCACACAGCGGCAATAGAGTGTGGGAACACCCCGGATATTCCCGTGAACGTTACATTTCCAAGCGGCGAGGTTGCTGGCATCTACGCTACAGGAAGACATAAGGAATGTTACTCCAGGCTCCAGCGGCGCGGTCACAGTCACCTGCACATTATTTTCGACGTTTTCGGCAGGGACTGCGGTGCACAGGTATGACTAAGTTTATACGTTCGTTATGAAAAATACGTTCGTTTTTCTTCTTTAGCGTAAGTGTGGAAGTGAGAGTTGTTCAGTTAAATATAAGAAAATCTTCATGCACTTGCTTTGGAGGTCAATTTATTACATACATAGAAGAAAGAGGAGGGAGGAGAGATATAAAGAGAAGGAGAGCATAAAGAGAGAGACAGGAATGGGGAAAGAGACAAGAGAGTGTAAGAGAGAGAGAGAGAGAGAGAGAGAGAGAGAGAGAGAGAGAGAGAGAGAGAGAGAGAGAGAGAGAGAGAGAGAGAGAGAGAGAGGTTCTATAAACAGTTTAAACAAGATAATTTAAGTCCAGGTAATAGTTTTTTGTTTAATGTAAATTGTTATATGAAACTCACACAGGTTAAGTAATTACATTAGTATTTTCATTTGTCGTAGATACGTAACTAATTTTATCCTTTGGCCGTACTCTGGAAAATGAATCATGACTCTTGTAGGAGATAAATGTCCTGATATCCTATCCCCCATTACATATACCATTCTATATCGCTTCTCTATGAGGCTTTAAAGAAACAAGGTATCCTGAGCAACGGTCAGAAAATGTATATGTATACATTAAGATGTAAAAATATCAGGTTATCAACTGAAAAGAAAATTGCAGTACATAAGTCACTAGACTGTAACACATTTTTCTAAATAAAATGATCCCAGAACTCGAGACTCAGCACCAGCTGCTGGTAAATCGGCCAAAGGTCAGCGAGCGAATTCGCTCTGGTGCGGAGTTCGAATGAAGTGAATAATAAGCATTTGATCCTCCCAGCTAGCGAATGATCCAAACGTTCCATGAATTATTGCAGGATGCCAGCAACCGTAGCCGCAGCATTCACGTCCGTTTGAATCACATTCCTGCCCTCGCCTCACCAGAAGACACGGTGCACGTGCTCACCTGTTACTACAGCAGCCCACTGGTGCCCACACTTGGATCAGACGTCGCGCGGGATTTTCATGCCGTGGAACGAGACAAGGACGTGAGAGACAGGTACGCGAAGGCCGATAGCACGCATCCTTAAGAGACCGCAAGCCGATTTCGTCAAGAAGCGACAACTCTTTCTGTAGACTGTCTTGTGGTTGTGCACTTCACGGACAGGTGGTACGTGTTGTTGACAGACGCTGTGTCAGGCCCTGTGCAGACTGATTACAATCACGGAAATACACCACGTGTGGCGTAGATATTTGTCTTTCTCAAAAGAAAATAACTTTTAAACCGGGGACGCTATGTTCTTGCAACCCGCTTTGAAAAGGTTGACGGTTAGCATGCGGTTGGAGGCGTATACGAACTCGTCAGTAGTTATATTTCAGATACTGCTCTGTCAGCTCCAATAAGATTTATCTCCCTTGTTCTTTTCAATATAATCTATTACGGACGGCATACTTCTGCCCGAATTCTTTCCCCACCCCCAAATTATGAATGAAAATTTATTATGATATTCAGTGTGGACCAACTTTGATATTCAGTGTGGACCAACTTTTAGAATAATTGATTATTCATCTAAAATATAAAGCTGTTAAAAGTGATCATTTTGTCTTGCGTTTACCCATTTAAGGAAAACGTCTGTGGGACGGTTTAAAAGGTGACGATTGGTACGAAAAATGGATAGACATTAGAGAGAGTATCAAGACAGACTTCATACAATAGAGAGAGTATCAAGACGGACTTCAGACAATAGAGAGAGTATCAAGACAGACTTCACCAAACAATGACATATGAGGGGATAAAGAGGAGAGAAAGTCTTTACTGATAGCAAAGAAAGGAAAGGTAGTACAGAATGATATATATCTATACAGTTGGTAAGAAAATAAGCGATTCATTAAGCAGTAATAAATGTCGATCAAGAAGCTGAAAGCCTTTACTAGGTGGGCAACACGATAGCTGAAGAGGAGGACTTTACAAATGATAAAAGATTACTTCCAGAGAATAGAGAATGAATGACTTGACTAGGCAAATACTAGTTGAGCGGAGAGAGAACAGAGGAAATCTTTACTAAGCGATAGTAGATGTGTGGCTGTAGAACAGAGAAGGCATTACTAAAGAGTAATAGATTTGTAGATAAGAGGACAGAGAAAAATATTACTAATCAGTAAAAGATGAATGTATTGCAATACAGGAAGGTTTTACTTAGCGATAACAAATGAGTGGAGGACAGAAGACTAAGTCTTTATAACAAATGAGTTGGTAAAGAGTAGAGATGAGTTGAGTGTATAGACAGTAGAAAAATACTGTCCAAATTGATCAGAGTTGGTGGGTAGAGAGTAGAAAGTTTTCTTTATTAGAGTCGAAAAAGACCTTTTCTTCATTATATTTAGGGTTGTAAGAGGAGAGCGATAAAACAGATGATTAGGTAGAGAATAGAAAGAGAATATTTTAAGAGATAAGTGGGTAGAGGAGAGACTTGACTTTGCTAATCATTAATGAACGAGTGAAGAAAGTTGTAAAAGGAATAGTTCAATGACAATAAGCGAGTGTATATTAGTAAATCGATATGGATGAAAATAATGAAATAACATGGATTTAATAAGAATATCCTTGCAGCGAATTTGAATATCTTGTCACTGATAACACCCATTTATTGCCATAATGATGTGGTCATTCTTGTCATTGACATTTTGCAACTGATACCATTCACTTATTATTATGGTGATGTGGTTATTATTGCCACTGAAATTGTGCAAAGAACATCCACTTATTGCTATAGTGATGTTGACATTCTTGTCGTATTTCTTGCGACTGAAAATAACTTTTCTCTAGACTCTGACTGGAAAAGATATATTCAGCAAATGTCCGCCATGGTATAATTTTTGTTTGTACTGTTTCGCATTCCTTGTTATAAACAATTAGAATTGTAATAACTGTATATATGAATATAGATACAGTCACACATACACGCACACACATATATAAAACAATATATCTTTCCATCTATTTATCCATCTCTAATTATGAATGAAATTATAATCGTATACACACACACACACACACATACATACACACACACATACACACACACACACATGCACACACACTCACACACACACACACACACACAAACGATATCTCTTTCCATCTATTTATCTATGTCTAATATATGAATGCAATTACAATCGTATACACACACTCACGCACAAGCACACATTCATTCACGTAGACATACACGTGAATTTGACTATCGATCTGTCTATCTATCTTCTTATCTCTCTGTCTACTTACCTTTCTGCCTGTCTATCTATCTACATAATTATTATCACTCCATCCATCTATCAAATTAAGACAAGTAACGGTACAGAACTAACTATTTCGATCCATAAATTCGACCGTAAACAAAAAGTTAATGAACCTATTCCTTCCTCGGTTTAAGAAAGGAAGCAGTCAATTAAATCGCTTTAATATTTGAAACTGGCCTTGGCTTCCAGATGAACAAGTGCACCATAAAACGACCTGAAATTGTTGGTGAACACTTTCTTTTTGTCCACAGGAAAGACAGAGATTTCACTTTGGGGAAAATCGACCACCGACCAGGCCACCCAAGTCCAACTCTCCTGGAGGAGAGAGCCGTACATCAGACGAGTCGCAGCAACGGATTCCCGAAGCTGATAACAAACCACAAAGACGATGTCGAAACGTCACAAAGAAACAGAACCTTAGATGGTCAAGGGGGGTTAATTTTCCAAGACAGCGCTCGTAGGAGAGGTAAAACTTCCGATAACGTTGCAAAAGAGAGCGCTCTTAACAGACATAAACTTTCCGAGAACGCAAAAGAGAGCGCTCTTAACAGACATAAACTTTCCGAGAACGCAAAAGAGAGGGGAAACTCCAACACTTACGGACTCCACCGAGATGACGATTTGTACCAACTTCAGAATGACGTATTCATTCGTCCTTCGGAAGAGAATCGTGAATTGCTGCAGGGTGACGCTACACAGACGCCAAGATCGACCAGGAAGCTTCCAGCTCATGATGTATCATCGCCTTTAGATCAGCCTTCGACTTCCGGAATGCCTCTAGCACGCTCTGTCTTACAGCTGAACGTTGTGGACGAGAACGGAAAGCTGACCGAAGTTGTCGTTCCTGGGAAAGTGGTGGCGCTAGAAATGCACGCGACAAATCCCGGTAAGTGAAATGCTTTACTCGTCTGTTGAGGTCAGGCGACTTTTAAATATTCAGCTCCAGTTAGTCCCAGGATTGTGAAACAATTGTTAATACCCTGTAAAAGGTTGATTAGAATGAATATACAAAACACGAAATGGCAGCAGATTTTCTCACGGTAAAACACATAACTTGAACAAAGACAGCAAACACATGCATGCTCTTGACTGAAACTGATTAATACAGAAAGGGTTAAGCGATAATTGAAATTCTCTACATGCATTCTTTTTGCCCTGAAAACAATTTTCAATTTTGTATTTTTGATATGACAGAGTATTCATAAAGGAACGCGACCCATATCCTGTATGCATATATT
This sequence comes from Sinotaia quadrata, assembly GCA_028829895.1. NCBI lineage: Eukaryota > Metazoa > Mollusca > Gastropoda > Architaenioglossa > Viviparidae > Sinotaia > Sinotaia quadrata. The sequence continues at coordinate 61,672,032 of CM054181.1, forward strand.
GTTGAAATTATAATCATTATTGAAATATCACTTGAAACGTTGAGAAATGTGTTGGATAATATGATTCATTGAATCACTGAATACATTTATGTGCACAGCTTGATGCTAACATATTCAACATGTCTGTAATTTACTAATAAACATGTATATGGCTTTTGTTCGCTGTGATCCTAGTGTTTTTTCCTAGTGTTACCAGCAAATTATAACAATGTTTGCAAATTTCGTATTGCTGATATATATTTGTACTTTTTAAAATAACTTTGTTTATAATTTCATAATATTTGATAATATTTATCATTTTAATTCCACCCACACTATTAAAACTATTTTATTCAATAGTCCACTCTTTTGTTTGTAACATGAAGGAGCAAGGGAACGTGAAGATTTTGCGCAGCTACCGGGTTTCTGAGGCCCTAACTGTCGGACAAATAGTGTTTTGGGAGGAATGGGGAAAAACGTTTGATAAGGAATGAATCAGACACTGTGAGGCAAATGCTTCTTTGAGTAAAAAACCGAGGAAGGCTCTGTGAGATAAATATATCTTTAACTAAAGAAGACAACGAAAGGCCGCATTGTTTGACTATGCATGTAAATTATTGATATGTAAAATGAACTGTATTATAATAGTAGTTGTAGAGAGAAAAATGAGAGAATGAAGTATATCTCAAGTTTCTTTTCAAGTGTCCTGAAATAGGAGAGACGGTTATAGCAATAGAAGTGGAATAATTTATGTTTAATTCATAGATTGCAAACATTGACATTCTTTTATTAGAACAAGAGGTTCGAGGCTTCAACATGCTGAAAGTGAAGGTTCAGGGTGGTGTGGTGATTACAATATTCAATATTTAATGCTGACTGAGAGGAAGATTTAAAGATCCAGATGGCAATGACCTTGAGCTGTAAGTGTTCGGAGGCTATAGCAAGATTTCAGTATTTTATTACAGGATAGACAAGGGAGAAAACTGTCTAGGTACGAGTGAGTGTAGCTAGAGGTAATCCTCTATCTGTCTGTCAGTCTGTCCGGTGTGTGACCAGACACGTCGATTTGTGCCTGATTTCGTGCCTATGCTGCAGGGTGCATGTGAAGTGAGTGTGGCACACAATACCAACACTTATAGTCGCACCCACCCACACTTTACCAAACTTCCCCACAAAATGTAAATGCGTTTAATATTTATTCTGCGTGGGTGCTTTGCATTCAGTGAAGTAATAGCGTTGATTTTATTTTTATTTTGCGCGTTTGTTTATCAGCATTAAAAAGAAATACCACGAAAATAAATCTACATATTTTACATTTTAAAAAAATCAAAAACAAAATCCTCCAAAATATCCCTACCGCGTTTTTTTCTCGTTTGTTCACGCATCGTGTACTTCCCCCCTCCCCCCAACATTCTCTCTCTCTCTCTCTCTCTCTCTCTCTCTCTCTCTCTCTCTCTCTCTCTCTCTCTCTCTCTCTGTCTTTTCTCTTGCATTTACGCGACGCACTAAAGATCACGAGCATTAAAAATATATTAGAAATGATACGACTAACTTGGTACAGATAAGGGAGAAAACCACACACGGTAGAATGCAACGGGAAAGACGGTAATGTGAACTGAGACATTGGTGTAGAAATAAATCACACTGTTTGTTTCTGTTCTTCTGTCTGCTGTTTCTTGTAATTCTTAAGTGGATAAAAATGCCAGGCGAGCACATGGTCTCTGTGTTATGACGTTCTGCACCTTTTTTTTCATCACAGCCCCATTTGGAACCCTTCAAGCCATGCAGTGTCGGGTAACCAATCCTCTTAGCAGCAACGATAGGAACCAAGGAAAACTGTTTTCGGAAATCATTGTTGAAAAGGGGTGAGCACTTTTGCCGGGATATGGCGCACGCAAATAACATATATATTTTTTTAATGCTGACGTGTCGTTTTGTAATACTTCGTAGTGATAAGATACACACTCACAAAAAGGAACGCACATGCACACACACACACACTCACTCACACATACACACTCAAGCATGCATACTGTTTAACATTGATAAATGCTGCATTTACCGATGGTTATCAGTGTCATCGTTATCACCTTCAGAACAACTACCACCGTTATCATCATCATACAGTGAAATTACTGCATTCAGTTAACAATATTATTAACACAAAATGGATTTTATTACTAGCATATTATAACTACTACCATCGATATTTTCATCATCACGATTCTGTATGATATACATGATATTTTGACTAATATAACAGATAGGTTTTATATTAGTAATGGACTACGACTAAGGTTTATTTTAAAGAATCCTTGAATACCCTCTGACAGTATTCGCTGTGAAATTTTACTATTTTGATATTTCTTATTTCTTGAAACAGGCTAAGACCAGACAGACTTTACGATTCATGTTCTCAAAGTCTGAAAGTTGAGAACAGAGAAGCTACGCGTAGTTGATATTGTTCCCCTCCCCCACTCCAATCCTTTCAGAAGAGACGTTACGCGTAGTTTAGATTACCTCCCTTGCAGACGAAACGTAGTTCAGCTGACTAGCATTCATTACTCTTGTTAATAATAGTAATAATTGTCAGACAGGAAAGTCAATCAGTTGCAGTTTTCAATATTTCACTTTTAATTTTAAATCAATTTCTTAGACAACTTACTAGGTATTCCATCGGTGACCTATTAAATGCGCGAACGACAATTGCGCGCACCGACAAATGCGCGATAAGGTTATCTCATTTGTGGTCCTTTAACCACAAGTTATTTATCTCATTTGTGGTCCATTAACCATAAGTTATTTATCTCATTTGTGGTCCATTAACCACACGTTATTTATCTCATTTGTGGTCCTTTAACCACAAGTTACTTAGTTTATTTATGTTCCTTTAACCACAAGTTATTTATCTCATTTGTGGTCCATTAACCACAAGTTATTTATCTCATTTATGGTCCTTTAACCACAAGTTAGTTTATTTGTGGTCCTTTAAACACAAGTTACTTAGTTCATTAGTTACTTAGTAACCATAAGTTACTTAACTCATTTGTGGGCTTTTAGCCACGAGTTACGTAGCTCATTTTTGAGCCTTTAACCACACGTTACTTAGCTCACTTGCGGCAGTTACTAAAGTCACCCTTATCACGTTTCATTTGCTTTATTCATTTCAATATGGCACATCCTCACTTTTGGAATTTAATTAGGATTTCCACCGTGCCATTTATGTTTATTTTTCTTTAAAAAAATAGCCTCATGTTTCGTTGTCCCATTGACTCAATGTAAGTGAAGAATCCTCACTGACAATTTCAATGGGCTCTTCTCATTTATGTTTCGGGCTTCCTTGCAATGCGCATGTCTGACAAATCAAGAAAGACACTCGGCTGGATATTCAAAATAAACATTGTACTCGATAAATGCAGCAAGGATTATGTCTACCTTACATGCAATTGCACAATGTCCAGAAATCGTATTTTGGTTATCACTCAATATCAGTAACAACATTCTGCATTATCACGATGATGTCAGTAAAATTATTAACCATGCTGGTTGCGTATTACAAATTAAAAATTTTGTAAAGCTATTAAGTTTAGTTAATTTATGCATAGATTTATAGCATAAAAGCAACCATTTATGCATTTTAGTAACAAAATTATTAATTTCAAAACCAGAAAAATCAATTACCAAGTAAGTATCTTCATTTAAATAAATGAATAACAATTAACTTTCAGAATAATGCCATTTTATGAATTTATTAAGCAATTGTGTAAAATGATACCACTTATTATACACCGAATATGATTCCTGCGTTCCATTCATTATTTAAAGTGCCTTTCACAACAACCAGTAATTCTTCTTGTCATTTTAGTTGTGGCTTGGGAGACTTCCTGCCAAGATCAGCAGGGTTTCGCCGTGTCAAACAGGGGCACGTAACTCCATTTTTCTCAATCCCGCCATCCTGGACTAAGCAGGCGTCACTTCTTTTCTCTTGTGATGTCGTTGTCTGCACTGACTCGAGCAAGTGTCGGCAGGTAACTATTTGTTCCAAGCATACATCTTAGTCTGCAGTTCTTTCTCACCCAACCATCAGTGGGTAATAGTAATACGTTATCTGCCCTGATTTTGTTTCTAATTTAGGACTGTTTTGACCATAATGCCACGGGTCAATTTGCTTATACGAATGAGACGATATTAAAGTTTAGTGACGCTTTGTGTAGCATAGTTATAGAAATGGCTGGCTGATATTCTAAGCAAAAGGAGGTGTAGTCACATGTCTGGTGTATATTATGTATGTAAGGATGATTTCAAGGTGTAGCCACATGTCAGGTATATATATGTATGTAAGGATGATTTCACAATGTGGCCGATATCTGATGTATATATTTAGGTAAGGATGATTTCACGGTGTGATCGATATATGGTGTACATATATGTAAGGATGATTTTAAAGTGAGGTCGCATGCCTGGTGTTCACGTGTGTAAGGATGATTTTAAAGTGAGGTCACATGCCTGGTGTTCACGTGTGTAAGGATGATTTTAAAGTGAGGTCACATGCCTGGTGTTCATGTGTGTAAGGATGATTTTAAAGTGAGGTCACATGCCTGGTGTTCATGTGTGTAAGGATGATTTTAAATTGAGGTCACGTGCCTGGTGTTCATGTGTGTAAGGATGATTTTAAAGTGAGGTCACGTGCCTGGTGTTCATGTGTGTAAGGATGATTTTAAAGTGAGGTCACGTGCTTGGTGTTCATGTGTGTAAGGTGTACATGTATGTAAGGATGATTTTAAAGTGAGGTCACGTGCCTGGTGTTCATGTGTGTAAGGTGTACATGTATGTAAGGATAATTTTAAAGTGAGGTCACGTGCCTGGTGTTCATGTGTGTAAGGATGATTTTAAAGTGAGGTCACGTGCCTGGTGTTCATGTGTGTAAGGTGGAACCACAGGTGATGAGGGCAATATAACTGTCGCAAAAAACTCTGGTTGTAGTGAAGGATGGATTGGAGTGAAAATGAACACTAAAACGCATAATGAATAAAAATACGTTTTTTCGTGAGAGAAAATGTTTCTCTTAGCACGATTCCAATGGCACCAAGTATATATATATATAGTTTATGATACCTGTTGATTCTTCAAAAAAATATGATTTGTATGTACTATTCTGCCATTCAAATTTATTAGACACCGTGTCTCTTACAACATAATACCTCTGAACTAAGGAAGTTGTTGCATTGGAAATAGTACTGGCAAGAAAAAATAAGGGTACAGTGGCCTTCTACTTTAGAGATGATTATCAAGAATGTGATACACACCACACAAAAAGCAGTAAACATTAAACAAAAATATTCACAATTAATATACAAATCTGTATGGTACCAATAGGCTTGTCCGCCTTCGAAGGACAGAGTGTATGCCCCTGGAATTGGTGACGTCATGGTCACACTGGACAGTCAACTTGTGGCGCCGTGCCTCTTGGCAACAGACATGAAAGAACAAGGGGGAGCATTCATGCCAGAGTGTTTGCAAGACGGTCACATACTGCCTACACATATTCCACCAACAGGTGAGCCGGTTAAATGTTTCATTCAGTCTGCAAAAAAAAATAACCGCCATTTATAAAAGTGTCAACAATGATGTCTGCTAGAATAAATATAAAACTCTGTATCAATGACGTAATAAATATGAAAAAATGCATCAATGATATAATAAACAAAACTGTATTAATGACGTAATAAACATAAAACTGTATATCAATGACTTAATAAACATAAAATTGTATCAATGACGTAATAAATATCATACTGTGTATCAATGACGTAACAAATATGAAACTGTTTGTCAATGACGCTTTCTCTAATTCGGGTTGATTGTTTCTGTTTACAGCATCATTTGTTTCAAAACTTTTATCAGCCATCAAACAAATTACAAGTTTTTGAATATATATTCTGTAGTAATTTTATTATAGACGATAAGTGAGTCACTTTTCTTTTTCCTGATGTACATGCACATTGGACGAGAAGAATTGTGTACATTACCCATCCTATCTCTTATTTTTCTATCCTTCTCTCTCATCCTTTTATCTAGCCCTCTCTCTTTCTCTATTTCTCCCATCATTCTCTCTATTCCTCTCTCCTTTTCGTTCATCCTTCTCTCTTTCTCTCAATCCGTTTATATATTTTTCTTCTCGCAATCCCCCTTCCTTTCATGTCTCTTCTTTCTCTCTATTCATTCTTTCATTCTTCCGTCCCTTTCTGTTATCTCTCTTCCTTCTTTATATCCTTTTCTTTCATTTTTCTCTCTGTCCCTCGCTGTCTCTCTCTCCCATTCTCCTTATCTTTCTTCTCTCCCCCACCCCAACTCCAGTCTTTGCTCTCCATCTTCCGTTTCTCTCCTTTCTCATCTCACTCCCTCCATCTCTCTCCTCACTAGCTTCTATCCCTCTTCCTGATCTTTCTCTCTCTTCCTTCTTTCTCTCTCCATTTCTGTCTCTCTGTCCGTCTCCCTCTGTTGTGATTTGACATAAAAAATTATTGAATGACATCACATTGTACCTTTTATAATACAAATTATGTCAGATATGAATATTATACAATTTATGAGGTAATATATAACATTTTGACGTCATAAATGGTACAAGGAGGATGGCACAGACAGACACACTGATTTTGCATTTTAAAAACAGCAAAACTTTCATTCTTTTTCTTGGATGAAACAAATTTATTTGAAGATGAATGCTCTTTTAAAATTTGCTCAAATGAAGAACATATAAAAATATTTTCAATCTGAATTTTCATTCTGTTGCGTGCTTGCTTTTAGTTATAGAACCATGGCATAACGACACCCTGCAAGTCAGCCTCCCCGCCGCATCCTACGTCGCTCCAACGTTTTGGTTAGTGCATCACCTCCACTACGTCATCATTATTTGCATTCTGGGATTGCTGATCGTTGTCTTCATGTTTGGCACGTTTTGTAAGATGGCTTCCATGCAACGACAAGTCCTGCGTAGCAATAAGTTGGTGGCAGAGGCGAGGGTCGCCGCCAATGTCAGGGACACTCATAATCAGACTACACAGACACCGCGACCCCTGCCAAGAATTCCCGCCGGCAGGAGCCAAGGTTTTAGCCGTCGTCAAGGAGACGGGGCCTCCACGATCGTCACTGTTGCCGACGACCATCACGGGATACGGCCTTTAAGTGACTCTCAGTTACCTCCCTTGGAAAATTCTCAGGGTGCGTCGCGTCCCTTGTCGTTGAACGTATCGCACGCAGTAACGCCAGCACCGTGTCAGACTACGGTGCACGCCACTCTACCATCCCCTGTGCAGCCTCAAACCACTGCAGTCCAGGCCCAAACAAGCACACCTACGACCAGTAGTATGTCCTCGCGAAACGTTTACACCACAACGGCGACGATAGAGGATGGACCCGAGCGACAACTTACAAGTAACTCTGAAGTGAAGAATTCCGACAAGCTCGAATCTGCCGAGTTGAATCCCGGGTGGACATCCCATGAACATTATCTTTCCAAGGGAAGCAATCCCAGCAGCCGTAACGGAACGCTAGAGCGCGGTGTTGTCTTAGGAATTAACTCCCTTAGAAGAAATATTGAAGCTAGCCATCAAGGAGGTAACTCCCCCAGCTATTACAGCTACAACATGCCAGCGCCGTGCACTGAAGTTCCCGAAAATCACGTAAATCTAGGGTCACGTGAGAGAAGCATTCCAGAATGCAATTCGTTCATCGGAATTCGCACCGGACCGCGTTACTGCAACAGGAAAGGGACAGGTATAATGCCTGTAATGCAGAATGGCCAAGAAGAGATAACTCGACTTTAATGTAATATAGTGAAAAGTACACCAGTAATATCCTCTGCGCCAGTATGTTTGCAGCACAGTTATGATTTAGTTCGTCTGGCACTGACTGGTGAAGCAAAACGTGATAGATAGTTCTTGAAGTTCAGTTCAGTCAATATTAGTCATAATAATTACTACTAAAGAGAATAACTAGTTTTGCAATCGTGGCATTAACTAGTATTGAAATGACACAGCTGTGCTGAACTTGCTTTAATGACGTTAAGTTGCTGAACTTGTTGCAGAGTTACAGTCTTAAATGGCTGTAATATGTGACGCCATTATTGTATGACGTTATTATTGCTGCTGAATTACAGAGTATGACTTTAATGACTGTAATACGTGACGTCATTATTGTGTGACGTCGTTACTGCTGCTGAGTTAACGAGTAGAACTTTAATGACTGTAATTTGTGGCCTTATTAATTATTGCGTGACGTCATTATTAATGTTTGGGTTGCAGAATGTGGTGTGTGGTGTATGCGGCCATTATTAATCTTTTTGTTCTGTAAATTGTTTTGTCATTTTCCCTATATGTACATGGCAGTGAAACATTATTTCTTTTTATTCACAGTGAATTTGAAGTACTCTTCTCTGAGTGTATTTTCAGACACAGTGCATATTCGATTTTTCTTAGGTCACTGTTTTTTTCTGTACCTTTAGAAGCCCTCGGAGTTATCGGACGTGGTGTACTACGTCATGTTTTTAAAAATTTGAATCGTGGAGAAACTGAATTATGATTATGCGAAAGCACAGTCTTCTTACATCAAATACTGCTGAAATCAGCAACATCGGGCTGCAGATATTTCAGTATTCATAGCTAGTCTATTTTCTTTACCTTTTCTTCAGTTAATTTGGTTTGCTGCTATTTATATGTGAACGGACAATAGCGCAACACAAAATTAATTGACACTTTTAAAGTTTTATCATAATGCACAATAACGTCACTGTTGGCAGACATAACAGTGCATAAGAAGCACAATAAATTCACTGCTGGACAATTCACAGAGCGCAGTAAACTCACAGGGTGCAATAAACTCACTGTTGGATAATTCACAGAGCGCAATAAACTCACAGGGTGCAATAAACTCACTGTTGGATAATTCACAGAGCGCAATAAACTCACAGGGTGCAATAAACTCACTGTTGGATAATTCACAGAGCGCAGTAAACTCACAGGGTGCAATAAACTCACTGTTGGATAATTCACAGAGCGCAATAAACTCACAGGGTGCAATAAACTCACTGTTGGATAATTCACAGAGCGCAGTAAACTCACAGGGTGCAATAAACTCACTGTTGGATAATTCACAGAGCGCAGTAAACTCACAGGGTGCAATAAACTCACTGTTGGATAATTCACAGAGCGCAGTAAACTCACAGGGTGCAATAAACTCACTGTTGGATAATTCACAGAGCGCAGTAAACTCACAGGGTGCAATAAACTCACTGTTGGATAATTCACAGAGCGCAGTAAACTCACAGGGTGCAATAAACTCACTGTTGGATAATTCACAGAGCGCAGTAAACTCACAGGGTGCAATAAACTCACTGTTGGATAATTCACAGAGCGCAGTAAACTCACAGGGTGCAATAAACTCACTGTTGGATAATTCACAGAGCGCAGTAAACTCACAGGGTGCAATAAACTCACTGTTGGATAATTCACAGAGCGCAGTAAACTCACAGGGTGCAATAAACTCACTGTTGGATAATTCACAGAGCGCAGTAAACTCACAGGGTGCAATAAACTCACTGTTGGAAAATTCCAAGCGCGGAGTAAACTCACACTCTTGCTGATAAGCGTGGACTAAATACACTGCTGGCAAACTCACAGTGCACAATCAGCTCTCTGCTGGCAAACTCACAGAGCGCAATAAACTCACTGCTTGCAGAATTACTAAGCGCAATACTCTCACTAGTAGTAACCTTACGTGCACAATAAACTCACTTCAGGCAGACTGCAATGTAAATTCTTTTCATTCACAATTGATAAACTATAATCAGTAAGAAATCTCACAAATAACAAACTATACTAAAAATATATATCACAGCTGGGAAAAAAGCTTGATGACAGTAAAGTGACAATTGACAAATTATAATCAGAATAAATTCATAACTGAAACAACCGTGCTAGGAATACATCTCAACAATTGGTACTCTATTCTAGCAATACATCTCAACAATTGGTACTCTATTCTAGCAATACATCTCAACAATTGGTACTCTATTCTAACAATGACCTGACAGTTGGCGAATTCTGATCACAATTCACTCACATCTAGCAAACTACACCTTCAATAAAATGACAACCTAAAAATTATTTTCACGCACTCACAACTGGCACCCTACGTTCATTCGCATCTGACAACCTATACCATCTATAAATTGGCATCGTAAAGGCTATTCTAACAATATCACAAATGACAAACTATACTATCAATAAACTGACTTTTGGCAAAACTTTACTGACATTCAATGGTCAACCTGAAATCTATCTTGTCACTCATCTCAGAAGTGACAAATCTTTATACACAGTGAACTGACAAATAAGTAAAACTATACTTACACTAAAGTGAAAGGATGCAATACTTCTTGGACATAACCGTCCCTGAATCTGAATCTGAAGTTGATACGATTATGCGCACATTTTAATTTACCGGCTTAACAGCTATTTTTTGGAACAAAGTTTTCGATGCTGTCTAGCCTGGATAACCAACGGAACTCGGAACTTTGGTCGTTAACTCCTAGCTGGACGAATGAAAGCTTTGTTCTCCTTCCATACTAGGTGATTTAATGGGCCAAGAGTTTGGACACTCATGGTAATGCGTTCTGGAGCTTACAAGCAACGACAGGTTGGGAAATAAAATTGTGGCTACTATTAAATAAATTCACGTGACCTCATGCCTGGGACTTAAGTGACTTACAGGGAGATAACTCATGAACGACAACATTTTCCGTCCTTAGAGAATCTTCGCATTATATTTTGTAAATATATTGATTGGCTAGTAACAGAATTGCACATCACAAGTTTGCATTAGTTTTGAATGTATGCTCGGCTGATGGCATAATCACATCGAAGCCTTGCATTGTATTTTAGAATGTGCTGTTTGATTGAAGACAGAATCACACACATCGCTTTATTATTACATTATAATATATTCTGTAATATATGTTCACAGAATAATACAAAACGTTCACATTATATTTTATGTGCTGATTGATTGATGATAGAAGCATATAAAACATGCATTATACATTGTAGATTATATTGTTGGATTTATGATATATCTTCCTTGAAAGCTCACATTATATTTTTTGTGTGCTGACAATCTAACTACGGCGGTTCTACGAAAAGGTAACGTAATATTTTTGATTGGTCTGAAAAATTACACTAGTAGCATCAAAAGCACTCACATGGTATTTCAAATTACACTGAGTATTTAATCAAAATACATTCAACAAATAAAATGCTCATATTACGCTTTTTCTTTGGTAGAATACGGAAGAATTACTGACTGCATCATACACATAATGTATACTTGTATTAGGCTTATTGAAGGACTAATGAAAAGCTCTATAGAGACCATTCACATTAAATTATGTGCTGATATATACATGCACACAAACAAAATATTTTTTATTGTTACACACAAAAAATGTATTAAACACGTTATATGTTAGCGTATTGTTTGTTGTTGTGAAATTGTATTGAATGTAGATACAATTAAAGTGTGTTACACACTTTTACGCTGAAATTCGAAATACATTACATGAACAGTATGTCTCTGCATTTTAATTTATATTTTATTTTCGCGCCGTAATTAAATGTGATTTCAATAATCTGAACAATGAACAGATTGAAAAATATACCGTCTAATATCACAAACTGTACACCTGCCGTATCTCTCTAATCTGTACACCATCCTATTCCCACAATATGCACACACATCTGTTCTCATCAATCTGTAATAAGGGGTTACGTCATTGCTGATCATCTTTAATCTGGAAAAGTAATGTTGTTCTCATGACATTATCATTGGGTATGATGGCAATTAAATTATTTAGGTCAGGCTGTTCATTTTTCAGACTTGTAAGAGACCGCTAACTACATATGTTTAACTGTTACATTAGACATTTTACAAAACCAGATTTTATTGCTTTATGATGGCAACAGGTGTTGCCTGTTCAGTTTCACAGCAAACAAATACGATTTTCATTACCTGATCAATTTTACGGTAGTAACAAAACAGTGTTGTCGTGGTGTGATTAGTTTTACAGTGACAACAAAACATTGTTTTCATGGTCTGGTCAGTTTTAAAACAGCGGCACCGAAACATTATTTTCAGGGTCTGATCAGTTTTACAGTGAAAATCAACTGTAAATGTAGGTACAGATACACTTTACAGTGGCAGTAGACTGTAAATGTAGGTGCAGATACATTTTACAGTGGCTTAAAACATTGTGTTTACGATCTGGGAGATCAGGTTCAATCTGGTAAATGAATATTTTCTCCTCAGTATCTCAGCATTCTTCCTCTAGTAAAGGTTCTCCTCAGTATCTCAGCATTCTTCCTCTAGTAAAGGTTCTCCTCAGTATCTCAGCATTCTTCCTCTAGTAAAGGTTCTCCTCAGTATCTCAGCATTCTTCCTCTACTAAAGGAGCTTTTTTGATATTTTTCTAATTTATTCTAATTACAGTTGAATGGTTTTCTGAGAATCTCATCATCATCTTAGCAGTGGCAAAATGACATCAGAAAAAACAGACCCAAATATCGTTAATGAAACGACTGTGACGTCCACACACGAGTCACTGATTTCTATTAAAAATATTATCTCTAGAATTGTTCTAAAAACAAACGTGCCTATATAGATGCGCTGTTGATGCATGTGAGTTCTGCATTGTGGTTAGTGGATTCTTTGAAGTCAGGAATATTTCTTCCGCTTCTTTAGAAATTTAAGAAAAACCGAATGAATTCAAGAATGTCTGTTTTCTTCCGTACTGAGTCCAGGATAAAAGAAAAAGAAATCTCTATAGTGATTTGAGATCAGAGTATAAATATTCGTCCACATTTTGATTTAAAGATAAAATATATTTGTTCTTAGATTTTATTCCTCCATCCCCCCAAAAATTCAGTCAGCGGTGTATGATGAAGCCATAGAAAACAATTCGGTTAAAGAACGTTTAACGTCAGCTCACATCTAAACTAAAATCAACCACTATTCCAGTAAAATGACTTCGATTTCAAACGATTTCAGGTGACGGTGCAGAGTTAGGACACCAGACTCGCTGAGAACTTTCGAGGGTATGTGGGTTATGGGATAGGTGAAATTCTATTACCGACAGGGTTCATTTCGAGAGACACATTACAAACAAGCGTATATGTGTGTGTGTGTGTTTGTGTATATGTGTGTGTGTGTGTGTGTGTATGTGTGTGTGTGTTTGTGTGTGTGTATGTGTGTGTGTGTGTGTGTGTGTGTGTGTGTGTTTGTGTGAAAGTTTGAAAATGGTTGCAGCATGGCGCGAAGCCAATGTGTCCGTGTGACTGACCTCACTTAAGACCCAATCAAATAAACAAATTCGTTCTAAAGTATACCTGGTTCCGTATTTGGCGCGCATATTTGTGGACGAATGTTTTCATTGGTCAACTCTCCCCGTATTTGGCACGCATATTTGTGGACGAACGTTTTCATTGGTCAACTCTCCCCGTATTTGGCACGCATATTTGTGGACGAATGTTTTCATTGGTCTATTCTCCCCGTACAACGAATATGAAATATTATCTATCGCGACATTTTTCTGAAAGCTGTTGTATTCAGTCGCTTTAAAAAGTAAAATGTAAATAAACATACTTACAAAGTCACACATCGCGCCTTTCAAAAGTAAAATGTAAATAAATACACTGACAAACACATACATTGAGCCTTTCAAAAGTAAAATGTAAATAAACAGACTGACAAACACACACACTGAGCCTTTCAAAAGTAAAATGTAAATAAACACACTGACAAACCCACACCTAGCCTTTAAAATGTAAAATAAAACTTTCAGGCAGGGAGACATGCAAAGACCGAAATAAGAAAGACAAAAATACTTCGGAGTAATGTCTGAAGCAAACAAATGAAATGCATATTTCGCATTAGGCAATATAAACAAAAAGTATAGTAACATTCTTTCATATTTAAAATCAAAGCTTTGAAAAGTCATTCTATGACCTGGTGAATTTGTGCCAGTGGCACTTTGGTAGATGTTCCTTATAATGACGTACCGTATCTGTATATCTAAATAGTGACGTACCATATCTGATATTCCTAACTAGTGACATGCCAAATACTGACGGTGTGCGCTATCATATCAGAAAGTCGGATACGTTATCGAACACAAACATACATCAACTTTCTGTATCGGCAAAATAATGTACACTTCTGTTTGGGCAGTTGAAGAAGAGAGAGCTTCTGGAAAAAAAACAGGTAGGTACGAATATACATCTTTTCCGTTTCCTAATTAGTGTAAGATTTAACATAGAAAAGCAGGATGTATTTTTATATCTTCTTTCTTAATTTATAATTCGTGTAAGATTTAACATAGAAAAAAGGATAATTTCTCTCTCACTTCCACACTTTCTATCTGTTGTTCATAACATTGCACCCGTGTCTAGTAATGCCATATTACAAAATTTAAAATAAAATTAATTTTTAAATGAAAATTATCAACCGTAAAACAATCCACTATGTATGACAACCGTTAGCAAAGATCCAGTGTCTGGATGCTGTCATTGTCAGTTGCCCACTTATTATATATTTGTGACACTTGAATGACAACATAACACAGCCATATACATGACATACCATTCCACGCACCACAGACCGATAAGATCTGTTAAGGTGTTCCTGAGAATTTTATACAAATAGATAGATAGATAGATAGATAGATAGATATTTTGTTTGTTTTTGTTTTCAGCAGCCATTTGTCTGCCGTTTCATTTCTTTTTACTTATAAAGGTTGTCAAATAATTCAACGATTTACAGTTAAGCGTAGTGATATTGGAATGGGTGATTGACAGTTTTTGGATATAGAGTCCGTTCTCACGTTAGCTGATTTTACTCACTGATATAGAGTCCGTTCTCACGTTAACTGATTTTACTCACTGATATAGAGTCCGTTCTCACGTTACCTGATTTTACTCACTGATATAGAGTCCGTTCTCACGTTAACTGATTTTACTCACTGATATAGAGTCCGTTCTCACGTTAACTGATTTTACTCACTGATATAGAGTCCGTTCTCACGTTAACTGATTTTACTCAGTGATGCAGTAAAACCAGGAAGAATTTTTTGGCTGAGGCGGTTAGCTGGGATGGAGGAAATGAGATGAAGAAAGATATTCAGAACAAAGTGGATAGTTGTTCAGTTAATCCTTCTGCTGTAATGGTATTTGCAAAACTGATGTCATGATTTGATTTTTCATTGCATTTATATAGTGTTTATTCCTTAAACTTTCGTTGTTGTTTTTTCTGAGAAGAGTTATTTTATATTCATTTATTTTATAATTAATTATTAATTTTGTGTATGTGTTATTACCGTGCATTTGTGTTTTCTTTTTTTTTCTTTTAGCCCAAGTTAAATGACTAATTAATGAGTGGATTTCCAGTAGGCTGTAGGGCTTCATGAATATTGTATATAGGTGGTAATCTTTGCGACTAACGTACTGGTTAGGCCGAAACGCACCATAACCTTATTTCTAACCTGCTTTAACAGTAGCCTCAGATCAAACTATAGCGCACACCGGAAGCTTGACATTACCCCTAACGAAGCCTTAATTCTTCTTTCTTACAGAAACTTACACACATTTCGAAAATATTTTAAAATTACAACAATGAACAAATATAAAACTGTTTCATCTTACTCATGCTAAGGTACAATCAACAGATCAATTTAAATGTTCAAATACTTCTCTCTATGTATCGACCTGCCTCTTATCAGGTCTTGATAATTAATAAGATCTCAGACAAAGTTCCAGATTTTGACCCCTTCTCCCCCATCCCACAATTCTAGCTTTATTATCACGTAATGATGGTCAGTAAAGATGTAATGTGTACGAGCTGGCTTAGTAGTAGACAGCTGGACCTGTTTCCATGCAAGAGCTTTTGACGTTCAAATAATATGTCAATACAAAACATTGCTGTATCATTACAGCCTAAGTACACAAAGGTCACTGGCCTCATGACGTTCGATTTAGACGGTAGTAGTTGACCACTGCCTTTAGAGGAGGGAGCGGGGGTGGGCAAAGAGCTTCTTGAAGCCACATTATAACTAACACTTTCGCTTTGAAAAGGAGTTTATTCTCCTCCATTTTCCTCTTATGGTAAGTGCTGGTTTATCACAGTGCTTGTTATATCACAGTGCTGGTTTATCACAGTGCTGGTTATATCACAGTGCTGGTTTATCACAGTGCTGGTTATATCACAGTGCTGCAATACTTGATTAAAAGAGGATTATATGGAACGTGCAATCTTGATGTAATTCCGTGTTATCAGAATATTATTATACGTACTTTTGCTGTAACGCTGGATACTGGATAAACGGAGTATGTACATGTATGTACACTCTCTTGCAATAACAGTTTATAAACAGATGCATATTTTGCTTTAGCGATAGATAAAGGGCATGTTACAATTCCTCTCTATTTTGTCTACAGACAATATGACCAGTTCCCTAAAACAATGAAAATGAGAAAGAGCTTTGTGTACCTAGTTCTGGCAATCGCCTTGATCACCAAGTCTACAGTCTGGTAAAGATTTATACTTTTTAATGTACTGTAAGTTGGTTAAGATATGCATTTAACCCCTTTCCATCTTCAACTCTGAAAATCATGTTTAATTCCATTCACACAGATATGACAGTACCTGCAAATCAATAGCTGATTAATTTTAAAGTACTTATGCCAACAACCCTGTTGTTCGGTTTGTCCAAATTTAAAAGGAATTCCAATTTATATAAATAGCCATGCGTACAATTCTATATAAAACGGCTACATACAAACCTAAATTGGCTAAGCTACTGATATCACACGTAGACTAGAACATAAATTAAACAGGTCTTTTAAAATTATGTGGATGGGCCATTTTCAGTTGATATACTGTATTTATTTTTCGATGTTCATGGAACTCTGATTGGACAGTGACGTCACTGAAATACTGTTTCATTGGACAGGTTTTCCTGTCCTTTAACACTTATAGGTCAAGGTGTTTACACGAATATGATATTTCAGTCTTTACGATTTAGTTATTTAAATAATCAAAATGTAAACTGAAGAAACTTGCAGAAATTTCTCCATATTGCTTGAATACTTGCAGCCAAATTAAATAGGCTGAAAGTTTAGAAATTCATTCAAAAAATAATTAACATTTTTAAAATTCATTCTGTATATAATTAAAACTTTTGAAATTCATTTAGTCCATGAGTAAACTTTCCACATTCTTTCTGTTCATAATTACAACTGTTGACATTTGTTTCATCCATAATTACAACTTTGATAAATCTATAATTTAAATTACGAAGATAAAGTTTTAAAAAGAAATATTCTTTATATTTCACTGCTAATTACAATCAAAATGAAACCATAAAAATTATGGGGAATCTTTCCAACTGACAATAAAATGACATTAAATGACATGTAATAGTGATACAAAATAACCGACATTGCCTGTCAAATAGACATAGTAGTCACAATCAAAGCAAAGCTGAGTCGCATTACCTATCCAAGATGAAACGAGAAAATAGTTTTCTACAATCATCTAAGAGCATTATTTCCAGATAGATAAGCAAAACTGGTTATTGGGTAAAATAGCAATATAGATACGGGGTAGAAATATGAACTAGGTTTATTAGGAAGAACAATATTAATAAGTGTAAAGGTTAGGGTGGATAGAAGGACGAAATATGAAGTCGCTCAGATGTCAATATGTGAAATAGAACAAGAAACGTGAAATCAGTCAGTATGTCAATATATGAAATAGAACAAGAAATGTGAACTCAGTATGTCAATATGTGAAACAGAACAAGAAATGCGAACTCAGTATGTCAATATGTGAAACAGAACAAGAAATGTGAATAGATAAACTATTTAGAAATACTGATTGGTTTCTCAGTTTCTAATACGAATTTCTTAGATTACTAGAAGGAACGTTATGCTGCACTTATTTGTAGAAATACGATGTAGTTTCTTGCAGGTATATGATGTAGCTACTTGTATATACATGAAGTAGTTCTAGAAACATTTTGTAGTTACTTTCAGAAATATGATATATTTACTTGTAGAAACAAGATGTAGTTACTTGAACAATTTTGGTGTAATTACTGTAGAAGTATGATGTAGTTACTTGTAGAAATATGCTTTAGTTCCTTGTAGAAATATAATGTATTAAATTGCAGAAACATGATGTAACTACTTGTAGAAACATGATGTAGTAACTTTTAGAAATGCGATGTAGTAGTTTCTTTCAGGAATATGATGTATTTACTAGTAGAAATACGACGTAGTTAAATGTAATAACACGATGTAGTTACTTGTAGAAGTATGATGTAGTTACCTGTAGAAATATGATGTAGTTACTTGTAGAAATATGATGTAGTTACTTGTAAGAAATTGATGTAGAGCTATGCAGAAGTATGATGTAGTTACCTGTAGAAATATGATGTAGTTACAAGTATAAACATGAAGTAGTTACCTGTATAAACATGAAGTAATTACTTGTAGAAACATGATGTAGTTACGTGTATGAACATGAAGTAGTTAAGTAGAAACATGAAGTAGTTATGTGTATAAACATGAAGTAGTTACGTGTAGAAACATGAAGTAGTTAAGTAGAAACATGAAGTAGTTAAGTAGAAACATGAAGTAGTTAAGTAGAAACATGAAGTAGTTATGTGTATAAACATGAAGTAGTTACGTGTAGAAACATGAAGTAGTTAAGTAGAAACATGAAGTAGTTAAGTAGAAACATGAAGTAGTTAAGTAGAAACATGAAGTAGTTATGTGTATAAACATGAAGTAGTTACTTGTAGAAACATGAAGTAGTTATAGCAAACAGAAAATGGTCTACTAGGAAGAGCGTTTGAGGTTGTTTCTAGGTAAAACACCAAAATGTTATCTCAATGATAGTTAGAACGACACAGCTATATTTTACTAGTTAAAATTTTATCAGGGTACTATGTAGATGCATGGACAAAGTTTTTAAATAGTAATGAGAATAATTTTCCCCTAATTAGAATCTTGGTCATGGTTACTAAGATGAAACACGAAAACATTTACTAGTTCAAGTTGGATTACGGTTATTAGGTAGAAATATAAAAAGATCAGTGGTTTGTGAATGGCTACTAGGTAAAAGTTTGAACAGTTACCTGCCATGAATGTAATCATATTATCAAGTATGCATTATAACGTAGATGCATATTAGAAGTGTGATAATGATTACAATTCACAAATGCAATCGTGGTTAATAGGTAGAAGTTGATCTAGTTAGAAAATTGGATCATGTAGAAATATAAAAATGAGTTTGAACTAGTTAGAATGTAATCAAAATTTAATAGGTGAAAAAGTGAATTTGGTTACTAGGCAGTAATGTGAACACAGGGTGTAAGCAGACAATGTTTCAAATGACTTTCTAACGGAAAATGTTAATGTGTTTATTAGGAATTTGTTGTAAACGCGGTATCGGGGCAGGTATAATATCAATTGCTTATGAAAGTGTCCCCACAAAACATCACGTGATCTATAAATTTGCATTTGGAATAAGGAAACTACTAAATCAGTAAAATATTTAACGACGACTGATAATACATTTCAGTAACTAATTTTGTTTGTCTTGTGTACACCCAGGTGCCACCAGTGCAGTCGAGGTGGATTTTATTGCGATGACAACATTGCTTGCTGCTCTGAAAAGTGTTCAGAATACGGCATGTGTATGCCAGGAACACGCTTTGATATTAATGATCCTTACCCAATTATTAAGGGAAACAGAAACCTAAATACCTACCCAAGTGATCGCGGATATTAAGTCCCCCCAAAATTACCGAAATAATCATGAATACAACACATCTTTACCCAAGTAATTAGGAACAGAGCAACCCTAATCTTTACCCAAGTAATCAGGAAAAGAGCAACCCTAATCCTTACCCAAGTAATCAGGAACAGAGCAACCCTAATCCTTACTAAAGTAATCAGGAACAGAGCAACCATAATCCTTACCCAAGTAATCAGGAACAGAGCAACCACAATCCTTACTTAAGTAATCAGGAACAGAGCATCCATAATCCCTACTTAAGTAATCAGGAACAGAGCAACCATAATCCTTACCCAAGTATTCAGGGACACAATAACTCAGATTCGTATCTAAGTATTCAGGGATTCAAAACACCAAATCCTTACCCAGCAACTTGGGATTCAACAGCCAAATCCTTACCCAAGTAATCAAGTACTGAACAACCCAAATCCCTACCCAACCAATCAGGGATTTAAGAATCCAAATCCTTACCAACGATAATCAGGGACACAATCTAACATTTTCCCTCAAGCAACCACGGACAACAGGACGACAGACGTCGCAGACCATAACGAATATTTTATTTTTATAAACAATTAGATGTTTTATATCTTTTCTCTGTAATCTATTTTTAAAATGCACTTGTAATTCAAAATTACTTTAGTGTAATATTAGTCCTTAAACTGTACTTGTTACAGGCTCTTGCATTCTGATTCGTCTTATTAAACTGAATTCAAAGGAATATGTCATAGCATCTGTATGATGTTTTAACATTTGTCTATCTGTTTGTCTGCCTGTCTGTCTGTTTCTCTCTACTACATATGTGTATGTGTTCGTGCGTACCAGCTAAACTGACACTTACATTAAGTATGCCCTTAATTTAATTTAACAAAGAGTAAACTTTACCTTATTTGAAAAGAAAGGAAAGGAATTATATTATATTTTTTATAATTTAATAAAAAAAACAAAATAAAATTAAAACGTATTATATAAATATGAGAAAAAACAATAATAAAATATTGAAAACGTGTCTTCCTTCAGAGCCCATTTCACTTCCTTGACTAGCATGTATGGGTGTTGTGTGAGTTGTAAAGGAAATAACGAACCCATGAAGTTACGAGAAAAATTTTGTTTTATATTTTGAGTCTTGCTGTAGTTGAGCTAAAAAAAGAGATCTTCTTCTGCAGAGTTATAGTGCCTGAAACGCACTGAACACGTGAAAACGGTGATTTATTTTTTTCATGAAAGACTTTGGAGTAAAATGTCGTTATAAAATAATTATATTAGTGTACGGTTTTCGAATGATATAATTATTTCTTGTGTGACAGAGTAAATTTGCCTCTTCCTGCTTTTAAATTTAAATTGTTATATAAATTGCTAAATTGTTAGAGTAACCCGACCTTGGGCACTCCTTATGATGTTATTTTGAAGGTGTCTGAGTTGAAGTAAACAGCTCGAGGCAAGAATATTCTAGATTGCTGACGTAATGCAAACTGAATGAGTAGTTTTCTATTATCCAATGATCATGATTATCGAGAAAGAGACCAGCCAATGGGTTGAGATTAAAAAGTTACTTGCTGTATTAAATTCTATTGTGGCAAAGGAAAAAGTCTGGCTTTGAAAGGTGGTTGTTAGCTTTATGTGAACAAGTAGCCTTTCCACTTGCACTTTCAAATTTTGAGTTTCAACTTTCAAGTTTCCAGCTAGCTTCCTGTGTTCACCAGTTAGAAACTTGAATGACTGCGAAGGTGTGAGAACTTCTATTACTGTGTGTAAGCATAAGGAATATTATGCACACTTTATGCAGATGCTGGATACATGGTGAGAATTCTAGTACACTGAGGTTGTCAGAGTTGCTGTAATCATCATGTTCTGCTTGAAGGAAGTGACATGGTAAGGAGATCACTGAAGTTCGTTTGAGAATATAAGAGTGCATCAGTGGTTTTCTATGCATGTTGTGGGAGACACATGTTGACAGACATTGTTGTTATAGCAAGTGAAGACTGTTGAGGCAACATTTAATTCAGATCATGTAAAGAGATTACGATCACCTACCTCTAATAACTCCATTTTAATTTCTCTGATAGGACTAATCTGAGATTTGTATTGACTCTATTGTTGAATTGTAACTTTATTATATATATATATATATAATTATTTGTGTCTCTTTCTTTCCCTTTAATTATGGAAATACTGGCAGATGTTTACAGAAGGAAGACAGTCATACAAGAAGAAGTTTTCATTTAGAATTAAGAGCCTTCGACATTAATTTATTTCAAGCAAAATTCCTTGACAAAATTCCTTGACAAAATTGCTTATGTTTTTTCTTTTGTTTTAAATTAATAATCTCTAGTTGTTTTTCTTTTCAAATGAAGTTTCTTCTTCATTAAATTATTTTTATTAATGGTTAGTGAAATGCAAACACACACACTTACACACAAACACACACACACGCACACACACAAACACACACACAAACACACACACAAATACACACACAAACACACACACAAACACGCACACATACACACACACACATGCACGCACGCACGCACACAAGGAGAGTAGACAGCAACTGTAGAAAACTAAACAGACATAGAAAATCAGACAGACACAGTGACATAACTTCGAACGCAGTTTAATAACACGACGGAGAACTTGCAAGTAAAAGGACAAACAGTACTTTGACTGTTTTTACTGCAATGCAATTTCAAGGCAGTGTACAGAGAAAATTCTAACTGCTTTTTAAAATGATAAATGTATCGCTAAATCCTGTCCATTGTGGCACCATATCAGTTTGGGTACAGGTCTGGGTAGTCGTTGAATACCGGTGCGTTAGATTCCAAAGATGTTTCATAAAAACACCTGGCAAAGACAGAACATCTTCCAGAGCAGCAATTATAATCGTAGTTACACATAAATCCACCCTTTCTGCACATTTGACACCTGGATGTACACGAGAGAGAGAGAAAAAAAAACAATCATCGATATTGTTAACAGGATCGTTAAATTTTTGCTGGCTGTTATCATAATTATTCCAACTACTAATGTCTAAGTCATGTGATGTAGAGTGTTGTTGTGATACTTTTATTAGCATTTGAAGTGATCTGCGTATACACTATGTTCACATTATTGCCCACATATCGTGTTCACATTATTGCCCACATATCGTGTTCACATTAGTGCCAATTTATCGTGTTTATATTACTGCTTAGATATCGAGTTTACTTTACTGCCAATATATCGTATTCGCATTAAAGAGATATCATTTTCCATTGCTGTCTAGATACCATATTCACATTACTGTCTAGATACCATATCCACATTACTGTCTAGATACCATATCCACATTACTGTCTAGATATGGTGTTCATATTACAGCCAAAATATCATGTTCACATTATTCCCTGGATACCGTGTTCACATTACTGACTACTAGGCATTATCATATTCCTAATTTGCAAATGCGTTCACATTTAGACTAAATAACTAAGATAACATTTCTGACAGGTAACTGTTCGAAACTTTACCTAGTAGACATGCATGATTACATATCTGTTCGAAACTTTACCTAGTAGAAATGCATGATTACATATCTGCCGAGTTATACGATGAAATGTTTAACCACTAAGAATTTTTTAAATCCTACTTAATAACCAGATCCGATATTCTACTAGTAATGTACTCACATTTCTACCTTGTAGCCATGATCTTTTTTTTTTTTAGCAGTCACGTTTATATTTTATTTACATCGAGGTACCTTTTAGCAAATCTACCTGGAAAGAATTTTAAACATTCTACCTTGTAGATCATGCTCTCGAAGCAGTTAAGCAGAAAATAATGTGATTAATTATGTTGAAACTGACTGTAATGTGATTATTTAGCCTGAGACAGTATGTAATGTGATTAATTATGCTGAAAAAGACTGTAATGTGATTAATTATGTTGAAACTGACTGTAATGTGATTATTTAGGCTGAGACAGTATGTAATGTGATTATTTAGAAAAAGACTATAATGGATCATTTAGGTTGAAACAGACGATAATTTGATTATTTAGACTGAAACACGCCAATGTGATTATTTATTAAGGTTGAGGACATGGTAATTTGATTATTTATGTTGACAGGCGCTATTGTGATTATTTAGGCTGAGGCATTTAAAGTGATTATTTAGGCCGAGACAGACTCTAATGTGATCATTTAGGCTGATGCAGATGTAAAGTGATTATTTAGGCTGACACACCTAAGGCGATTATTTAGCCTGAGACAGACTTAAAGTGATTATTTAGGCTGAGACAGACAAGGTGATTATTTAGGATGAGGCTGACTCTAATGTGATTATAATTATTTAGGCTGAGACAGACTTAAAGTTATTATTTAGGCTGAGACAGACACTAATGTGATTATTTATGATGACAGACTGTCACATGATTATTTAGGTTGAGACAGATGGTGTCACATAAGGGCTTATATAGCCCACACCCACTCTCCTCTAAAAATAGACTACAAGCAAACATGACTCTTTCAGAGTGGATAGGACTGAAAATGAGGAATACAGTAAGATTAGCAGAGAACAGAATGGAATGGAGGTCATCAGTGGTGCCCCAACGGTCGGCAAGACTAATGGGTGGATAGATAAGATAGATAGATAGATAAGATAGATAGATTGATAGATAGAGAGAGAGAGAGGGGAGAGAGAGAGAGAGAGAGAGAGAGAGAGAGAGAGAGAGAGAGAGAAAGAGAGAGAATCAACTGGATCTCGTCCTCTGTGTATTACTGCTGAAGGTATGTTGTTTTGCTTGCGGAATTAATGCATAGTTATTTGTACACATGGGTTTGCATTTTAAAACAAGTCGAACTTAAGCATTAACGGAATAAATATTTAAAAATAAATCAGCTATTGGTAAGAAAATACCTCTAGAAATGGTATTTAGCATGTTTCTCAGACTTAAACTGGGATGAGTTACATATGTATTCTAACCGACTTAACAGTACTGATAAAATACAAATCTTTACCAGGCTGAGGGTATGGTGACCAAGAAGATTACAAGAACTAGGTACGCAAATTCCTTTTTCATTTTCTTTATTTTCTGGGACTGGTCAAACTCTGTAGATAAAATAGAATGGAAACTTTGGGTACACTCTTTATCTATCGGTACATCAAGAGTGTATATGACAGGTAACACTGTTTATATAATGTAATTGCAAGAGTGAATACACATGTAATATTCGTTACAGGAAGAGTGGGTGTGTACATGTAATTTTCTGCTTATGTAACATTACATTCCAAAATGCACATATTTTATATTACCCTAATAATTAATCGAGCATTACAGCAGAATTGCACATTACATATACAACTCTTTATGTCTAGTTCTTCAGTAATATGCATGTGTGATATAAACAGCAGTTAACATAAAGGAATTGAAAAGAGTAAATTGCTTTTTTAACATCAATTATATAATGTGCCTCAAGAAACTTTCTTTCCTCCCCCCACCTTCCGTGGGCAGAGGTCAACGATTATCGTGCAAATCGAGCGTCATGAGGCCAGTGACCTTTCTTTACTTAGGTTGTAGAGATACAGCAATAAACGTGGCCTTGACACATTCTCTGAATGTCAGAAGCACTTGTGCATGTAAACATTCCATCTGTCCACTCTGGCAGCTCCTAAGAACTATCTCTTTATTGACCATCATTACGTAATAATAAAACTAATATAAAGGGTCGGGAATGAAGCTTTGGAACTTTGCCTGAGGTTATAAATTTTCAAGATCTGAAAAAGACATAGTTTGGTTTACAGAGAAAAATATTCAAAATTATCCGGGCTAATTAACGACTGTTTTCAATATCTTTCTTTATCTTTTTTTCCTCAGCTCCTTTTCAGTTACCCGCTACATTCAAAAAGTCTTCTTGGTTTTATTGTATCTGTGTGTGACATCAGTTAACAAGAGATTGGGCGCTATACCCAAAATTACTCAACCAGACAGCCCAGTATCACAATGCATAACTGAAATCAATGAATTAATTGTCTACGTTTGACGATCCTTATAACTAATAATCTCTCTCTCTCCATCCATCCATCTATCTATCTATCTATCTATCTATCTATCTATCTATCTATCTATCTATCTATCTATCTATCTATCTATCTATCTATCTATCTATCTATCTATCTATCTATCTATCTATCTATCTATCTATCTATCTAATTAGCTATCTATCTATCTGTCTGTCTGTCTATCTATTTATCTCTCTCTCTCTCTCTCTCTCTCTCTCTCTCTGTCTATCTTAACAGACTTCCATTATCAGCAGTGAAGTGAAGAGCACTGTCTGTCATGTACCTTCGTTTTGTCTGCGGTATGTTGTAATTCGTTGTCACGAAAATATAAAACACGTAGTCAACTGAAAAAAGTATACAAACATTGGACTTTTGCTGCGATAATGGTTGTCACACTTAACTTGGATTGTTCGGATACTGATAACTTTTATTTTTAATTTAAATTTTGTAACATGACATTAACAGATACAGAATACAGACTAAGTACAACAGAAAGAAAAGTGAGAAAGAACCTATTCTTTTTCTAATGTTAAATCTTACGCGAATTATGAAATGAGAAAGAAGTTATATTGTACCTACCTGATTCTTCAGAGCTCTCTCTCTTTCTCGTCTACAACCACCGAAACAGAACTGTAAATGATTTTTGCCGAAACAGTAAAGTTGATGTTTGTTCTGGTTCGACAACTTATCCGACTCTGATATGACACTGCACACCATGACTGCTTGGCACTTTACTACTTAGATATACAGACATGGTACGTCACTGTTTGACACGTCACTACCCAGATATATAGATACGGTACGTCATTAGGCTCATCTTCTAACCTGACCTTTACACAAATCAACAAATCACAGAACAAGGTTCGCTTCAAAGCTTTGTTTCAAATACGAAATAATCTTGATATATTTAGTGTTTCAAGTTAGCTTATTGCGAACTATTATATTCATTTGTATAGATCTGTTTTTTTCTTTCAATCATTATTCTGGAATATTTTTATTCGCTTTCGTATTTCGGTATGTATGTCTCTCTGGGTGAACTTCGGTTTTATTTAATTTTATGAAGCTCAATGTGTGTGTTTATGTACGTTTTAGTTTCTTAGATCAATTGCGTACAAATACTTTGAGAAAGATATCGACATAGATAATATTTCATATATGTTGTCAAATAGAGAAAGATATCGCCATAGATATTATTTCATATATGTTGTCAAACAGAGAAAGATATCGCCATAGATACTATTTCAAATATGTTGTCAAATAGAGAAAGATATCGCCATAGATAATATTTCATAAACGCTGTCAAATAGAGAAAGAATAGTACAATGTAAACATTCATCCTAATACAAACGAACGAAATTGTTCACTTTGATTAGGTCCTTAAGTGAAATCAAACGGCTCAAGATTACCCAGACACATTTACATCCTGCTGCATGCATGCAAGCAGGCACGCATGCACACACAAAATATACAATATTAGTTTTTTATTCATGTGTTTTGCCGTAACAGAAAGTGTGTATAGAAAAGAACCTACATAAAATTAACAATATGCAAAAGAAGGTCAATAAATTTATTAAATCAACAATCAAATATACATATGACAAATACAAAGAAAAAGATTACAAGACATCAGTATTTCCATGAAACCACGTTCAAATAATTTCTGTTTTAAACAGTCTATGTCCAGAATTCAACAATAATGACAAATTGCAGGATAGTTCTTATCAGAGAATAGAAATTGAGTTATTAGAGATAAATGATAATAGTTTTTACATAACCGAATTAAACACTGTTTCAAGACTTTCATGAGCTTTTGCAACAATGTCTTTCTCTGCACACGTCGAAAACACTGCTATTCTCTCGAAGCCAACTTGAGCTACCTCTTTGCCATATCAGTTCCTTCAAGCAGAACAACAATTGAAAAGATTTCAAGTAATTTCAATTACCATAAATTTCTATTGCTGATGTAATCAGCATACCATGCCACAATACATCAGAGTGTAGTGTATTTGTAAGCTTACACACTGCAATAGAGGATCCTTTACTTCTTGCAGTCATAGGGGTTTATAACGGGTAAACTAGGAGATTCAATAGCACATTGAAAGTCTGTTTGTCCCTGTAAAATATAATCAGGGAACAAACGCTAAGTTTCCAGTTTATCACTTTATAACTCCATTCTTTCTTACATTCCAGTCTCAACTTACAATTTCCTGCAACAGTATTTATGAGCCTAATACATGCAAACAAAATATCAAAACAATGGCAAGTGTTATAGTATTACACATAAGCATCATCATGTATATGAGTGCGCGTATGCTTGTATTATGCATAAAATAACACTTATGTGTGTATCTGCATGCGCGTCTGTATTTATAAATAAATGAGTGTTTTATTTGCATGAATGTGCGCGTGTGTAGGTTTTTAGCAATAATTAGTGATTTAATGGCTTTCTTTATCAGCATATGTGAAGTTTCATGAAAGCGAGTCGATGTGTTCACGCTATGGCATCTTACGCATGCAGCGCAAAGCTCACGTTTCTAAGCAGTCCAGGTATTCAAATCACAACACTCCTTTTACCTACAGTGGAGTTGTCCTCTACTCTCATTGGATTTGCCATCCACTTTCATGACACTAGACATCGACGGTAGAGGGGGTGTTACTGCCAGAATATGTTGTGCATGATAATTGAACATAGATAGATAGATAGATAAATAAAGAGATAGATAGATAGATAGATAAATAAAGAGATAGATAAATAGACAGCTAGATAGATAGATAGATAGATAGAATGCAGACTTAAGTTTATTCCGATGAAAAGAAAGTGAGCTGAAGGGAAATAAATTAATTTATAAATAAAATAAGCAGTTTCTAACTTTATAAGTGCATATTAACATCTTTTGTTTATTCCTATAGTGTACCCCAGTCATCAGATCTCTGACGTCATCGTGCAGGGCAACATCCTTAAATATAGTGTAAGATGTCATGAAGACGTAATATATTGATAAAGTCTTTCTAAGTCTCTAAGATATACCACGAAATAATGATGAACGACAACTCTAGTTTAGATAGTGTTGTCATACTTTCATTTACTCCAGTAATCCTTGTCTCCCTTGGTGGGATATATGAGTTCCTTACGAGATAGGTTTCAGTTTTAGAGGACGACTTCAGATTTCTCAGAAATCAGTTAAGCAAAATGTCTGTCAATATCTTTGTTTTAGAGGACTAGATCAAATTTCTCTAGAAACCAGTTAAGCACAATGTCTATCAGTATCTTTATTTTAGTTTATTTCATCTGAGTATCTAAAATTACTCTCTTTTGGGTCTTCAAAGGAATTCCATCAGATCTATTGGTAAATTCGAAACGAATGAAAGACAACTCTGGGCATCATCAGAGTTAAGTCGCAATGTAGATCTAGCAGGAGCATCGAGTCACTAATATTATAGAGAGAATTTGTCCTTTCACTCATCAAGAATTGAGAGCTGCAAGTAATACTGATTTTTTACCACAGTTCGTACGTTTTGGCCCTTCATCAAATTAAGGAAATCGACTACAGCAGGAGAAAAGAACACACACATAAATATACATGTGTGTGCGTACGAACGAGTGTATGCCATTAGTTATTTATGTGTGTTATTTTGCTATCTTTCAGTTTAATTATGGAAGCATTGTCAGACAATAGAGAGGCGTGTTCCGATGCTTACAGAAGATCAACATACATGGTCAGAAAACAGAAAGTCATGTTCCGATGTTTACAAAAGTTAGATAAACATACAGACAACAGTGGCGTGTTGCGATGTTTACAAAAGTTAGATAAAAATACGTTAAGCAACATTCTTTTAGAATTCTTCTTCGACCTTATCTTATTTTGATTGTAAGTCTTCAGAAATTCTCTTTATATATTTATATGTATGTAATGTTAAATTAATAATTGCTACTTGTCTTTAAATATTTATATGTATGTATTTTTACATTAATCATCACTAGAATTCTTTATATATTTATACACATGTATTTTTACACTAATGATCGCTAGTTGTCTTTTATTCCTTTCTTGTAACATACATTTTGTGTCTTATTAAATTAACTACAGTAATGGTATACTGAATGTAACTGCCAGTTTTGCCAGGACGCAAACATACTGACAATTAGAGAGAAAAATTATTTCAGATTATAGACAAATAGACAAGTTATAGAAATTGCAAATAAACAAATAATAGAAATTACAGATAGATAGACAAAATATATAAATTGGAAATAGACAGACAAATAATAGAAATCACAGATAGACAAATTATAATAAATGCAAAAACAGGCAGACGAATAATAAAAAGTACAGACACAGATAGACAAATTATAGAAAATCATGTAGACACAATATTTCGTTTGCAGTTTAATAACACGAAGTACAATGTAATGTCCTGTTACAAGTTCAGTTCAAGGACAGATAATACAGTGAAATAGTTTTGTTGTCAGTGCATTTAAAAAATAATATACAGAGAACAAGGTTTAACTTAGAATTATTTTCTAAATTATCGATGATTCCCTACAGTCACATTGTTAGTTTTAACCCTGAGAGGTGGAGGGGATTTAGTGTAAAAGGGTTGGAACAAATGGGGATTGGTATCAGGGCCCGGGGTCGGGTTTGCCTCGATAATTGGGGGTGAAAATTGGCGCATTTCCCCGAGGAATGAATCCGGGGGCTCTGTCACAGACACCAGGTACTCTGCAATGCAAGGAGCAGCAATGGAAGGCGAAATTACAACGCTCTCCATTCAGTTTGCAGGCTTGACACCTGAATATACAGAAAAAATATTAAATCATCGATGTTTGTTAACAATTATTGTTAAAATCTTTACTGCCAATAAGTTTTAATTATTCCAACAATTAAAGCGTCACCCATATGATGTAAAGTGATGTGGTGAAACTTTTATTAGCATTTAAAATTATCTGACTAGATACCGTGTTCACACGACTGACTCGACATCGTGTTCACATGACTGCTTAGATATCGTGTTCACATATCGTGTTCATACTACTGCCTATAAGTCGTGTTCACATGACTGCTTAGATACCTTGTTCACATTATTCCCTAGATATCGTGTTCACATTATACCTAGATATCGTATTTATATCACTGACCAGTACAGAATTCACACTTTCATTCAGAAAACCTTTTCAAATCTTATCTGCCTAAACACTTATTCAAAATGATGACTAGTAATCAAATTCACATTTTATGAGAGAAGGATATTTGAAATTATATATGGATTAATGTAGTATTCACGTACGTACAAAGTAATCTACTGCAAATTCTCAGTTCGGAAATCATAACTGCCTAGATAATTAATGTGTCCACGTTACTGCCTTGTCACTAGATTCATTTGCAATGACACCCTAGTCATTGATTTATTATTATTATTATTATTATTATTATTATTATTATTATTATTATTCAGCCTCTTTCCACGACTTCTGTTTGACTATCGGTTGTGATCCAAGGTCTCGGAATCTTACCAAGATTCTGGGAGATCCAAGGTTTTACGGAGGATGTGGGCACTTCCGAGGAGCGCTGCTTTGAGTAGTGGAGCGATTCTGTGGTTTCCAAGGAGTTTATTCAGGTAGCCTTCCAATTCAGATGTTATGTTCCCCAAGGCTCCTATCACTATAGGTATCACTTCTGCTTTTACATTCCACAGTCTCTGGATTTCTAATCTGAGGTCTTGGTATTTTTCTATTTTTTCTCTTTCTTTTGTTTTTATGTTTCTATCACTTGGAACAGCGACATCAATGATTGATACTGTTCTGTTGGCCTTATTGAGAACTACAATGTCTGGTCTTCGTGCAGGAATCACCCGATCTGTTCTTATCTCGAAGTCCCACAGTATTTTGACTTCTTCTGTTTCGGTGACTGCTTCTGGTTGATGCATCCATGCTCTTTCTGGGGTTTGTATGCCATAGTTCTCACACAGATTTCTATGTATGTGTTTTGCCACTTCATTGTGTCGTTTGGTGTATTCCGTTCCAGCCAGAACTTGACATCCAGATAGTATGTGCTCTGTTGTCTCATCCATGGATTTGCAGAGTCGACATTTGGAATCATTTGAAATTTTCATGATTTTCGCTTTGTGTGCTTTGGTGTTGAGTGCTTGATCTTGTGCAGCTGTTAGGGGTGCTTCTGTTTCTGCTTTCAATCCTGCCTCTTTCAACCATTTGTACGTTGATTGCTTTGTTGATATTTCGTCGGCTTGTCGTACATACTGGCCATGCAGAGGTTTCTGGCTCCATGTATGTGCTAGTTCTTGCTTCGTTGTTTTCTTCCATGTTTCTTTGTCTGTTTCTGGGGGTTGGAATAGTCCACTCATTTTTACTGCTTCTATCAGTGGATCATCTTTGTTGTTATTCCAGATGTAGTCCACAAGGCCAATGACTTCTGCTTCAATGACATGTTTGATTTTCTTCAGACCTCGGCCTCCCATTTTTCGAGATACATAGAGCCTGTCTACGTCTGCTTTGGGGGTGTAAGGCTTTATGTATTGTGAGTAGTTTTCTTGTTTTCCTGTCCAGTTCATTTATTTCATTTGCTGTCCAATCTATGATACCTCCAGTGTAGCTTACTACAGGTATTGCGTATGCATTAAGGGCTTGTATTTTGTTCGCCCCATTTAGCTTGGACTTCAGGACTTGTCTAACACGTTTTTCATATTCTCTCTTAACTTTGGACTTCACTTCTCTCTGCATATTTTCTTGATGTTGTAGTATCCCAAGATATTTATATCCATTTTCCATTGAAACATCGTTGATTTTTCCGATGTCGAATTGCAGGCCTTCTGTTGTTTTGACCTTGCCTTTCTGGATGATAATTCGTCCACATTTCTCAAGGCCGAATTTCATGTTGATGTCCTCACTGCAGATCTTGACAGTATTGATCAGGGATGTGATGTCACGTTCATTTTTTCCAAACAGCTTGAGATCGTCCATGTACAGTAGATGGCTGATGACCTGTCCTGCTTTCATTTTGTATCCTAACCCTGTTTTCTGGATCACTTGACTGAGAGGATTCAGTGCAATGCAGAACAGCAGTGGCGATAAGGAATCACCTTGGAAGATTCCACAATTTATTGCTATTATTATTATTATTATTATTATTATTATTATTATTATTATTATTATTATTATTATTATTATTATTATTCAGCCTTTTTCCACGACTTCTGTTTGACTGTCGGTTGTGATCCAAGGTCTCGGAATCTTACCAAGATTCTGGGATTTATTATTATTATTATTATTATTATTATTATTATTATTATTATTATTATTATTATTAATTACTATTGAGGTAATAGTCCAGAAAGTAATGTGACTGTTGAGGTAATAGGCCAGAAAATAATGTGACTGTTGAGATGATAAGCCAGAAAGTAATGTGACTGTTGAGATGATAGGCCAGAAAGTAATGTGACTGTTGAGATGATAGGCCAGAATGAAAGTGGTTATAAAGTCAATAAGAGAGATGTAATGTGGTTATTTAGGTTGAGATAGATGGTAATATGATTATTTAAGTAATTAAACAGAAAGCGTTGTGATTTTGTTTTCTCAGTATGACATAAATCGGAGATTATGTACTCAGTGAATGTCATAAGTTTTAATTATGGACAAGTTTTAAAGGTCAGACAAAACTGACAGTAGGTATGGTATTGATGTGACAAATCTTACATTATAAGTGTTAAAGGTGAAAACAATATGTCACCAGGTATGATATCTCTGTGACACATTTTGTCCTATAGGGGTTAAAGGTCAGCTAAACCTGTCTATTGGCGTAAAGTCTCATTGACACCACTGTCCAATTTGAATTCCATGATCATCCGAAAATACATGTCCATCCATATAATATAAATAGACCTGCTTTAGACCTGTTTTATGCCTTATTTTATATATTGTTTATATTTATTTTATATTTGTTTTATAAGTATTTAAAATAAATTAATTATTTGCTTGAAAATAGTCATATATCTGCAGTTGGAGTTAAAAGTACCTTTAGAGTTTAGCTGGAAAGAGATTAAATATTTTACATGAAAAATTACAAATCTTTACCAGACTGTAGGGAAGTCGACCAAGAAGATTACAAGAACTAGGATCGCAAATCCACTTTTCCTCATTTCTTTAAATTTTCTGGCACTGGTCAAACTCTGTAGATAAAATAAAAAGGAAATGCATGATGCGCTATTTATCCTTGGGTACAACAAGAGTGCTTGTGACAGGTGACATGTTTGTATAATGTTGCAAGAGAGTGTGTACACGTGTAATTTATCTAGCATTACAACACAAATGGCTATTTACAACAAATCTCTGCATATGCAGCATTACAACAAAAGTTCATATTATATATATTACTCTCCTAATGCAGTATTACAACAAAAGTTCATATTATATATATATTACTCTGCTAATGCAGCATTACAAATTCATATCATTATATAATACTCTGCTAATGCATCATTACAGCAAAATAAACTTCATCTCATACTCATCAGACATACAATGAAAATTGCACCAGTTAAAAGCCAACCTAAGA
This sequence comes from Sinotaia quadrata, assembly GCA_028829895.1. Lineage (NCBI taxonomy): Eukaryota > Metazoa > Mollusca > Gastropoda > Architaenioglossa > Viviparidae > Sinotaia > Sinotaia quadrata. The sequence goes on from CM054181.1 coordinate 61,706,524, forward strand.
ACACTAATTCAAACTGAAACACTGAACTTCCAGCACCAAACAACCAATCAGCAAACTCCAAGTAGCACAAACAAATAAAGACCTGCTTAAGATAAGGAAATACAACACTTGTCACCCATTTAAAGCAATGCTACAAATACAAACTTCACTATGACTACCAAAACAGGGTTATTAAGTACACAGATGGGTCATGTGATCATATATCAGGAAAATCAGGAATAGGACCCCCCCCCAGCAACTTGACATTAGCGTCCGACTCCCTGACAACACATCAGTATTCTCTGTGGAACTCATGGCAAGCACCACAGCCTTGAACTGCGTAAGACAAAATCCGGAACAATAAAGACACGCTATTTATAGTCACAGACGTACACTCAACACTTACAGCCATCCAGAACAACACTGGCTCCGTCATGTATGCAAAATACAGTAAAACAAACAAACGGAAACAGCTAAACATAGAGACCAAAATATGGTGGGCTCCAGCACTTATAGGAACACCAAGCAATGACAAAGAAGATGCCACTAACCAAACAAAAAGGATTTACTAAATACATCCAACTCAACAGCAACTCAAGAGTAACTCAACATCACTCCAACGCTCAATGAACACCTATAAACATTCAGGAAATTCACCTTTACATCATGGGAAAAACAACATACTACAATGAGGCAAAAGAAAGACGAATAAATTATGATAAAGATAAAGATAAACGAGTACCAAACCAGAATCCATAAATAGCAATGGGAGAGATCAATCTTTAATAATTAAACTACGATTCAGCAGTGAAATAACCGAATACAAAGAAATGAAATGCCACAGTAGCCATAGACTAAACATACAACGCAACGCATAATTAAACAAAATACCCCGAAAGGATAATTTATAAATAAACACCCCGAAAGGATAATTTATAAATAAACACCCCGAAAGGATAATTTATAAATCAACACCCCGAAAAGATATTTTTTTATAAATAAAATGGACACTAAATAGATCTTAAGTAAAAAAATAACTAGTAGTTAATAATAAAATAAAACAGGAAAAATATCCCAAACTATACAGACTGGATCAAAATTAAGACAAAAGCAAGGTGAAATGAAGGAACACACCAGCCCGACCGACAAATGAGGCACCCTGACTGTTGGGAATCTGACGACAGCTGGCAACAGGGTTGGTTTTGGAGACCTGGTGCAGGTCAGTCGGGGACCAAAGAGTCTTAGACTCACTGCTCGACCTGTCTGTAAAGACTCAATGCTCGACCTATCTGTAAAGACTCACTGCTCGACCAATAAACTAGTAGTTGTAATAGGCAGCAAGGGCTGGATTAACATTAACAATATAAGCACGAGCCTAGGGTACCGAGAAAAAGGGCACCTCAGAGTAATGGTAAAACAGCTGTAGTCATCGAAAGTTAAGGAATTCCAGATCCAGTTTATTTATAAAATGTATTAAAAAAACTGATGAAAATTTGTCATTTTTGTGGTTGCCCTAGTTACAAGTGAGCAATTGGCTCGTATCGCGTGCTGCTAATTTGTGCTAAATAAATATAATGGAAGCATTTTAATATTTAATATAATTGTGTGTTCTAGCTTGGACGGGGATTAGCCTTGAAAAAAAGGAGTTTTTAATTTTTTATTTCACCTTCAGCACTTAATGAGTTTTAGTGTCTTGCCAGATAAGCAATGGAAGATCCGAGGGGAGAGGGGGGGGGGGGGCATCATTATTGGGCTGTGTTCAGGGCATAAGCTGCCTTAAAACGTCTCTGAACACAGCAATAAGCTTTGCTTTTAATGGAACATTTTCGCAATTTTAAGGTTACTGGCTATCTCTCTTATGGGATGTTATACAGCATACTTTGATTCTAGGGTATTACGCCATCAGAAACCCACAACCATAACAATTTGATTATAGATATAGATTTTGTGAAATTATATTTGCAGGCACATAATTCAACATTAAGTACAACAGATAGAAATTGTGGAAGTGAGAAAGAAATTATTTCTTTTTTATGTTAAACTTTACACGAATTGTAAAATGAGAAAGAAAATCTAAATGTTCATACATGTTTTTCTAGAAGCTTTCTCTTCTTCAACCGCGCAGTTTGTTGACGTTTGTTTGGATTCGGCAACTTGTAAGATTTTCAGATACGACACTACACGCTTCGTTGTTTTACACGACGTCACACATGAGATATACATAGTACGTCATTGTTTGACACGTCACTACTGAGATATATAGATATGGTATAGACTCATCTACTAAACTGCCATTTACACAAATTCAGCAAAGTACTTGTTCTCAAAACTTTAAAATAAAAGTATGAATGAATTTTGCTATATTGTTTCTAAAATATTAAAAATAGCATTTTGCGAACTAATATTTGCATTTCTGTAGAAATTAGTTGTTGTCTTTCTTATTTTGGTCTTTGTGTATTTCTTTTTCTGCCTGAACTTGGTTTTATGCTATTTTAAAACGATCAGTCTGGTGTGTATGTCTGTGTGTATTTATTAGGTTTTAGTTTCTTAGACCGCTAGATAAAAACTAGTTTGATAGAAAGTTTGCGATATGTAAAATTCCATATACGTCGTCAAGTACTGGAAGAATGGACCAGTGAAAACATTCACCGCCATACAAACGAATGAACTAACTTGTTTATTTGATCAGGTCATTAAGTGAAGTCAAACGGTACGCCGATGGGTTCACTTCACGCCATATTCACACACACACACACACACACACACACACACACACACACACACACACACACACACACACACACACACACACACACACACACATTCATACACACATTAATTCACACACACAAACTCACCATACCAAATATATAATAGTAATGCTTTAATTTATGCATCTTTGCCAACTCCTCTCACCGACACCAACTGCTACGTCATTGCGACTTTGTTAGTGAGTTTAAACTGTCTTGTGCAACATTCCATCTTGTGTTTCTTCTTAAGTCTTCTCTCACAACAATGCAACATTCCATCTTATGTTTTTTCTTAAGTCTTCTCGCACAACAATGCAACATTCCATCTTATGTTTTTTCTTAAGTCTTCTCGCACAACAATGCAACATAAAACTCACCATCAAGCAAATGACTGCCCTTCAAAGCCCGACTTTCTCCTTTCAGTTCAAATTCAAAAGTGATTACAGAGTAGAATTTTCTACAGCAAGTTAACTTCTTAATATCAGCCCATTGGCTGGTCTCGTTCTCATAAATTATAATCATAATTGGATAATAGAAAACGACTCTCTCAGTTTGCATTACGTCAGCAATCTAGAATATTCTTGCCTCAAGCTGTTTTCTTCAACTCAGATACTTTTAAAATAGCACCATAAGGAGTTCCCAAGGTCGGATTACTCTGACAGTTTAGCATTTATATAACAATTTAAATTTAAAATTTGGGAGAGGCAAATTTACTCTGCCACACAATGTCTCTATTGGATGCCTGTTCACAGTCTTCACTTTGTACCTGATCGCAGTCTTTACTGGCTATATGTTCACACCCTTCACTGGCTAAACTGTCCACAGACTCCACTATGTACCTGATCGCAGTCCTCACTGGATACCTGTTCACAATCCTTATTATATACCTGATCACAGTCTTAACTGACTACCTGTTTACAGTTTTCACTGGCTAAACTGTTTACAGTCTTCACTGGCTACCCGTTCAATCTTTACTATGTACCTGATCGCAGTCCTCTTGGCTAACTGTTCACAGTCTTCAAAATGTACCTGATAATAATCTCCACTAGATACCTGTTCTCATTTTTCACTATGTACCCGATCGCAGTCCTCACTGGCTACCTGTTCACAGTCTTCACTATTTGCCTTATCATAGACTTCACTGACTACCTGTTTACAGTCTTCACTATGTAGCTTATAGCAGTCTTCACTGGCTACCTGTTTACAGTCTTCTCTATGTACCTGATCGCAGTTTTTACTGAATACCTGTTCACTTCTTCACTACGTACCTTTTCACGGTCTTCACTGGGTATCTGTGAACAGATAACAGAATACAAGGCAAGATTTTTCTCTTTGTTATGTCTCAATGTCTGGTTCCAGTTTTTAGTACGTGTCTGATCTTACAAAGTTTCCCACTAGACACTCATTTCAATTTTCAGAAACCGAAGTATCACGTGGTCATCAGTCCTATACTTATCACGGTACGTCAACGTGGACAGATTATGGCACGCTCAAGACACTGTCAAAACACATTTTGTGTCCTTTGTGCTCGCAGTTCAGGGTCGTCAGTTCATTTTTCTTATGCATCTTTATTGTAAACACACTTTTCATTATGCTATTTGTACGTTTCATTGTTTGCTTCTCTTTTACATATAGAACTATTTGCTATAATTACGTCATTTTTCATGCGACCTTTTGACGTTGTTGGAATACTTTTAGTTTTCATGGGTATATTGGCATTTTACATAAATATCTTTTGTATTTAAAGTGTAATATTGTTGCATGATTGGCTGGGGCGGGGGGTGAGGCATGGAATAGAACCTCAATTACATTCGTGCGAGATCAGCGCCAATTTCAAGTGGCCACCCAATATTATTATTTATTATATCACAGATTTCAAGTGGCCACCCAATATTATTATTTATTATATCACAGATTTCAAGTGGCCACCCAATATTATTATTTATTATATCACAGATTTCAAGTGGCCACCCAATATTATTATTTATTATATCACAGATTTCAAGTGGCCACCCAATATTATTATTTATTATATCACAGATTTCAAGTGGCCACCTAATATTATTATTTATTATATCACAGATTTCAAGTGGCCACCCAATATTATTATTTATTATATCACAGATTTCAAGTGGCCACCCAATATTATTATTTATTATATCACAGATTCATGCTATCATATTAGTTTGAGTTAATGTTATCACACATTCATTTTATAACAAGTGGTGCTTATGATGTCATAAAATTGTGAATTGAAAATTAAACAGACAAGTATGAACGTGAATTTTGAGATCATATAAAATCTAGTCACAATAATTTGAATATGTGTTATAACAAAATCAGTTTGTAATGTAATGCAATCGTGAATAAAAAGAAAAGTAGCCCCTCACAGACTGCAATTGATGTGCGGAGTTAGATATTGCAGCGTTTGTTGAGTGGTAGCGATGTTCAGGTGATGGATGCAGTACAGTAGCGAGGAACTACAGTGTTTAGGTCATGATGGTTGGAAGTACTATCGTGAGGAACTACAGTGTTTAGGTCAGGATGGTTGGCAGTGCTATGGTGAGAGACTACAGCGTTTGCGTCAGGATGGTTGGCAGTTCTATGGTAAGGGACTACAGTGATTGCGTTAGGATGGTTGGCAGTGCTGAAATGAGAGATGGTAATGTTTAGGTGAAGGATGACAATATATGAAAATGAAATTGGAAATATGAAATGCAGCTTATTGGTCAATGAAGGAGTTGTTTCAGTCAAAGATGGAGGAAAATTTTGTTTCCTTTTCTGAAGCTGGTTTCTTGAACACGCAGAATTTGTTCATTCTGATTTCACAGACGTTCTCGATTACCTCCCTTACAGAATTCTTGTTTTCATATCTGAATAAACCTCAGAAAGCTGTCTACAAAACAGGTCCCTTAACTCCTACTCTTTGGCTTTAACATTTTATAGCAAATGAATGCAAACAAATTTGTAGTCAATCACACAGGAAGAATAGTGGTGATTTGTTTGTTTGTGCGTGTGTGTTGGGGGGGGGGAGGGGAGAGTGGACACACTCTTAGGTGCAGAGCAATGTGCTAGAAATAATATTGAGCATGTACAAGAAATTGCAGATGGGACCTTAGGGCAGTGTCACAGACTAACTGTATGCAGGTTGAATATTAATGGCATCCTGTCATGTATCCTTATAGCCATACTGGTTATCGTTTGTTCATGAATGGACCAACACACTAGTGCCTAAAGCCTGTAAAAGCAAACCAAAACGAAAGAACCATATCACTTATATTCGAAGACAATTTCTTTAATTATATAGAAAAATGAAGGATGTTGTAGACTCCTTTATGCAATCGGATTTAATTATAGTTTTAGAAAGTGGGTGAAGTTGACAAGGTCACTGATGCATCATTATGAGTCTCATGGAGGAAAGTCTTGGCGATCCTTACGGAAGTTGACAACGTCACTAAGCATAATGGTGACATTGGTGGCAGCATGCGTCATTATGGGACGGAAGAAACTTTTGGCGATCCTTAAGGAAGAGAACTTAGAACATGCGAGCCGTTATGTACGAGTTTTGTTTGTGTGATTGTAAGTGTCCGCGTGTTTGGAGGAAACTAAATGCGCGCGTTTGTATGTATGCATATAATTGTTTAGTTTTGTATGCGCGTGTGAATGTGTGGGTTATTTTGCATATGTGCGTGTGTGTCTCTAGTAATTATGAGAGAGTGAAATGGCTGTATTTTGCCAGCATACTTAATGTTTCATGAAAGTTGAAGATTATACTGAACACGGCCTGCTCACATTCCAAAATTAGAACACGACCATCGCTGTATTTACACTATGATATTTTATGTATGCAGTCCATGTTTCTCACCAGACCAGATATTCATACCTTTCACTCTCTATTGGAATCGTCCTCTACTTCCACTGGCCCTCCACTTTAATGGGACTAGACTAGACCTCTCCCATTATAAAAGGGGTGTTACTGCCAGAATATGTTAGGCACAATCAATATACATATATAAATATTTACACATGCCGTCGTAAGTTTAAAAGACTTCTGAAGCGTAACTTAGGAAACCATGTAAAGGAATTTTGAGTGTACGTTTGCGGTCTTTTATTTATTTCTTTGGTGATTTTGTCAGTCATCACGCCTTTGACGTCATCATACTATTCAATCGTGTGGTTGTGAATGGGAAGTGACATTGACTATTTAATAATGATCAAAATGCTGTCCCGGGACAGCATAGTGACAAATGCCGTAATCAGAACACATCTGGGAGCAGCAATTGTAATCGTACTGGCACATAAATCCACCGTTTACGCACACACCCTCACCACACCTGAATATACAAAAGAAAAAATAAATTATCGATATTTATTAACAATCATCGTTAAATTTTACTGGCAATTAGTTTTTAATTATTCCAACTAGGAACGTGTCAACCATGTGATGCAGAGTTTTGTGGAGTAATTTTTATTAGCATTTAAAATTATCTGAATAGATATACCGTGTTCACAGGACTGCCTAGTTATCGTGTTCACTCGACTGCCTAGATACTGTATTCACACGACTGCCTGGATATTGTGCCCACATGACTGCCTAGATACTGCATTCACATGACTATGTACAGTGTTCACCTGACTGCTTAGAAACCGTATTGATGTGACTGCCTAGACATCATGTTCACATTACTACCTAGATATCATGTTCAAATTACTGCCTAGATATCTTGCTCACATTACTGCCTAGATATCATGTTCACATTATTCCCTAGAAATCATGTTGACATTACTGCCTAGATATCATGTTGACATTATTCCCTAGATATCATGTTCACATTATTCCCTAGATGTCATGTTCACATTATTCCCTAGATATCGTGTTTACATTACGGACTAGTATAGAATTCACACTTTCAGTCAGAAAACCATTTGCAATCTTGCCTGCTTAACCTCCGTATTCACACTAATTACTAGTTAATCAAACTCATATTCACTGCAAGAAAGAGATTTGAAATGATATCTACCTAAATACTGTATTCACAATAGTTCCAAGTAATCTAATTAAATTTTTCCATTAAGAAATCATTTCAAATCATAACTGCCTAGATAATGTGTCCACATTGCTCCCTAGTAACCAGAATCACATCTTCACCTATTAAACCATGCTTACATTTCTAACTAGTTAAAACCCCTTTTCATATTTTTACATCACCAAGTTTCGAAGTACTTCACATTTCTACCTAATAAACACGATTACATTTAATCATCGCATTTCTAGCTTGCAACCGCGTTCAAATTTAAATACCATAACATTTCTGACAGGAAACTGATCAAAAATGTAACTAGTAGGTATTCATAATTACATATGTGCTTATTATTCACAGTCATATGCCTGTAATACAATTTAATTATTTAATACAAATCAAGGATAGTTTCTTATCAGATAATAGAAATGGGGTTATTAGAGATAAGTGATAATAGTTTTTACATAACTTGAATTAACTCTCATCTCAACAGTCGTTTGCTTGCTTTTACAACAATATCACAAATTACAGTTCATATCAATTGCCCCGTGTTTCTCTCATCACATTGAAAACCGATTCGCCATGTAACAGTTCATTGAAGTAGAACAGCAATAGTAGTAATTTCTAGTATTTTCTGTACCATAAACTTTCTTGATGTAGTCAGCATACTTTGCCAGAGTGGTGTATTACTTTACACTTAACCACACAGCTTCCCACCTCAAACATGACTTGTCATAGCAGTTACAATTAGTGAACCAAAAGATTCATATCACACAGAAAAAATGGCTGCTTGCCCTGAAAAATATAATCAAGGAGCAAAACTAAGTTTCCAATTTATTGCTTTATAACTCCATTCTTTCTTATATTCTCAACTTACTAGTGGTATTAATAGCATTATTAGCCAATTACATGCAAACAGCATAAATGTTTAGAATACTATATGTGAGCAGAATAGTTCAAACATTTGTAGAAATAATAGTCTACTCTCATACTACATCTTACTAAAACACAAATATATCTTATCAATATCAAAACGCACGAGATATTAGTCTATTCTGTCGCAACCAGTCAGTTAACTCACCATCTTGCTAATGGCCACATTTCAAGACCAGACTTCTCACCACTTCAAATTCAAATGATCAAACAATAGATTTATCTACAACAGGTAAACATTTCGATCACATCCCATTGGCCGATCTCCTTCTCGTAAAAATCTCGTTAATAAAATCTACTCACCCAGTTGGAATTGTTTTTATTACATCAACAATTTCTAGCATATTCTAAACTCGGATTGTTTATTTCCAGCACTGACACCCTCAAAAATACCATCACAAGAAGTGCCCAAGGTCGGTTCACTTTGCCAACCCAACAATTTATATAACAATTAAATTTTAAAATAGGGAGAGGCAAATTTACCCATCCACAGTTATCAATATGTGTAAGGTCAATAAATTCAACAATAAGTGTATTAAATCAACAATCAAATGCATATAACAAATACAATGTAAAGATTACTTGACATCAATATTTCTATGAAACTACATTCGAATAATTTCATTGTGTATACAGACTTATGTCATAGCACACAATTCAATAGATAAGTGTCACAGGTTCAATTTTTATCAGAGAACAGAAATGGTGTTATAGAGATGATAACGATAATAGTTTGTACATAATCTTGTATAGACGTTGCTGCCTTGGTCTTCACATGCTTTCATAGCAAACAGTTCTGCACGCATTTCTCTTGCATGCTGTAGAATATTGATGAGCTGCTGTTCTATTGAGGCTAATCTTGGTGCTCCTTCACTGTATTAATTCCCTCAAACAGAAAAACAATGTATCAATTTCCAGTAACTTCCTTGTACCAGAAATTCTATGATGTAGTCGAGCATACTTTGCCACCATATATCAATAGAGTTCAGTGTATCCTTACACTTAAACACTCGAGTAGAGACTTCTCAAATCTGCAACGGTCGTAGTGGTTTACAAATTAGTAAACTGGAATATTCTAGTAAAATACCAAAGGCTGCTTCTTCCTTGTAAAATATAATCAGGGAACATATGCTAAGTTTTCCAGTTTATTCACCCCTAACTCCATTCTTTCGTAAATTCAAGCCTCAATTTACAATTTCTTGCAACAGTATTTATTGGCCCAACACACACACACGGCATAATAAATACAACATAATAGTTTTTATAATGGGTTCACTAGAAACAATTTCAAGTGTTTTGCATACTACATATAAGCATCAAAGTTCACAATTTGTAGAAATATTAGTCTAATCACATAATACATCTCTATGTAAAATGCAAGTATAATATATCAAGAGCAAAATGCTTGAAATATTTCTAAGTCCATTCTCTCTCAATCAGTCAGTTAACTCACCATTAATCAAACGGCCGCCTTTCATGACCGGACTTCTGCCGCTCCAAATTCAAAGTGATTAAAAAAATAATTCTTTTCTGTAGACAGCCCATTGACTAGTCTCATTCTTGTAAATCTTAACCATTGGATAACAAAAACTAATCCACCTAAAACCGGTTTAGGTTACATCAGTAATTTCTAGCACATTCTACATCTGAGTTGTTTACTCCAAAAATATCATCACTAGCAGTGCCCAAAGTAAGGTCACGTTGACATTTAACAATATATATAACAATTAAATTTAGAATAATGGATAGGCAAATTAAAATAAATGTGCTTATCTAGACAAAATTTCAGAGATAAAGGCGATTATTAACACAATAGATCAGCTAGTAATATGTTTAAGTAGGCAAAACGATAGAAAGTAATGTAATTATTTCAGATAGTAAATTGTTTAGGTAGACATTACGAAAGAAAGTAATGTAATTATTTCAGATATTATTTTTTTTAGATAGACAATTGCAATATACGAAAGAAAGTAATGTAATTATTTAGGCAGTAGGTCAGATAGTAATATGTTTAGGTAGGCAATGCGAAAAAGTAGTGATTGTTTAGAAAATAATCCTTAAAGCAATTGGTTATTGTGTCATTTTGAGTAGTTTCACTTTAATAATGTTAACTATTCATGATGTTAAACAAAAATAACGTGATTATTTATGATGAGAGAGACAACAATCTGATTATTTGAGCAAATAAAAAGCATTGTGATTATTTATACAATTAGACATAAAACATTTTGATTACTTAAGTAATTATTCATAGAGTGTGATTATTTAGGCACTGAGACATAAAACATTGTGATTACTTAGGCAATTAGGCATGTAATGCGATTTCTTAGGCAATAATCGTATAGTGTTGATTATTTAGTGAATTAGACATAAAGTGTTGTGATTATTTAGGCAATTAGACATAAAAAATACTGTGATTATTTAGGTAACTAGGCATTTAGTGTGGTTATTTAGACAATTAGACGTGATGTGTTGTGATTATTTAGGCAATTAGATTTAAAGTATTGTTATTGTTTATGGAATTAGACATAAAGTATTGCGACTATTTAGGCATCTAGGAATATATTGTGATTACTTAGGCAATTAAGCATACAGTTTGATTATTTAGGCAATTAAACATAAAGCAATTATTTAAGGAATTGGACATAACGTATTGTGATAGATTAGGTACGTTGACATAAAATGTGATTATTTAGGCAATTAGACATAAAGTATTGTGATTATTTAGGCAATTAGACATAACGTATTGTGATTATTTAGGCAATTAGACATAAAGTATTGTGATTATTTAGGCAATTAGACATAAAGTATTGTGATTATTTAGGCAATTAGACATAAAGTATGGTTATGTATGCAATTAGACATAAAGTATTGTGATTATTTAGGCAATTAGACATAAAGTATTGTGATTATTTAGGCAATTAGTAATCGGAATTAGAAGTTTGAAACCGCTAACTGTGAATACTAGAACTTAAAGGAAAACATATTTCCAAGATTTAGTTATGGATTAAATGAAATTTAACGCTTTAAATTATAGACAAAGCGAATGTCTAAAGTTTTAATTATGGACAAATTAATTTCAAATGTCAAAAGTTTCCTAAATGGACAGAACGAATGTCAAAAGATTTAATAATTGACTGAAGGAATGTCAATAGTTTTAATTAAAGACAGGAGGAATGTCAAAAGTTTTTATTTTGAAGATATGATTTTAAGTGTGGACAAATAAATGATAGAAGATTTTATTATAGAAATAACATACGCATCCTGCCCTATATGTGTTGAAGGTCAGCAAGCCTGTCTATAGGTATAGTATCAATGTGACACATCTTGCCCTATATGTGTTAAAGGTCAGCAAGCCTGTCTGTAGGCATAGTATCAATGTGACACATCTTGCCCTATATGTGTTAAAGGTCAACAAGCCTGTCTGTAGGTATAGTATCAATGTGACACATCTTGCCCTATATATGTTAAAAGTCGGACAAAACTGTCTATAGATATAGTATCTCAGTCACACATCTTTCCCTATATATGTTAAAAGTCGGACAAAACTGTCTATAGATATAGTATCTCAGTCACACATCTTGCCCTATAAGAATTGAACGTCAGGCATGTCTCGAGGTACGGCATCTCTGTGACACATCTTGCCATATAAGAGTTGAAAGGTAAGGTAAAACTGTTTATACATATGGTATCTTAGTTACACAATTGTCCATTTTGAATTCAATAATCATCTTGAAAAAATAATGTCCATTACATGAAAGTGCCCTTCTGTATAATTTAAACAGACCTGCTTTAGGTCTGTTCTAGCCTAAATTGTTATGTTTACCTTGTCCATACTGTGACCATGTTTAGACGTTTGTGTATAGAATTTTATGTATAGTTATAAATAGATTTGTCATTAACGTAGAGCAAGCTGAGCAAATGATAGTATAAGTATTTAAAAATGATCAGCAGTTGGTAAGGAAATATTTTCATACCTCGGGGAATGGAGTTTAACATGATTTTCAGAGTTTAAATGGGAGCAATGTTAAAACTATATCAACCAACTTAAATACAGGTAATGAAAGAATATAAACATTTACCAGACTGTGGGCATGGTGACCAAGGCGATTATCAGAACTAGGTACACAAAGCTCTTTCTCATTTTCGTCGAAGTTTTCTAGAACAGGTCAAACTCTGCAGATACAATGGAAAGGAAATGTGTAATGTACAATTTATCCATCTGTACGTCAATAGTGCATACGATGGAAAGGAAATGTGTAATGTACAATTTATCCATCTGTACGTCAATAGTGCATACGATGGAAAGGAAATGTGTAATGTACAATTTATCCATCGCTACGTCAAGAGTGCATACGATAGGTAACAAATGTTTAAATAATGTTACTGCGATAGAGTGTAACACGTGTAACGCTCAGTTTATCTAGAGTTATAACAAGAGCGGGTATATACACCACAGCAAAAGTGCATATCATGTAATGTGACACCTCTGGGTACCCTTCACTCCTTATGATAATTATTTCTTAATTAATAACTAATTAAAAATTATATACATAATCTTAATTTATTATTATTAATAATTTTCACGTAAGACCAACACATTTCTCACTAGACGGATTATAAGGGTGTCGTAAAACTTACACAACAATAAGACAAACGTTTTACTGTCGCATAATGTTGTGCAGGTAAAAACTTCTTACTAAAGGAGTAATAGAAATCTGTCTTTTATTTATTTTTAACTATCCACCCACTAATACTCCAACATAAGGTATTAATACATGTTCAAGAAAGTTAATGAACTTAACAATAATTTTATTGAATCAACAATGAACTATACACCATATGAATATAATCAAAAGAGCGCGGACATTTATATCACTTTAGAACAATGTTTTATTAAACATTAGACATCCACTCAGTTTATCATTGCATAGATAACAACACTCAAATTAACATATATAATCAAGTTCATAGATATTGTGACGCGAATGCCAACTTAGTTATCGGTTAAGATTCTTATTCTTATTATAATTTGATCATCTATAACTAATTACAAGTAATAACAACCTCAGATTATGTTATTAATAATTCTCATGCTGACGCCACTCGTCCCCTCTCACTTGGCGGAAATGCGGGCGTTGTAAACGTTTTCTCTCTTCCACAACATTAAAGACAAACATTTACCATGACACAATATTTCCGTAGGTGGAAAACCTATTATTAAATAAGAAGTCGAACTGTCTTTAAATCTATATTAGTGAGCCCCCATCCAACTGTCTCTCCAACATATGGATATCAATATGTGTAAGAAGGTCAATAGATTTAAGAATAAATTTGTTTAATCAGTAATCAAATATACAACATATGATTATATAATCAAAGAGCATTGACATTTACCTCCCTTTACACCAATGTTTGATTAATGCTGGACAATCACTCAGTTTATCATAGCATATATATTAGCAGTCAATTAAAATAAATATATAATCAAGTGTTAATACATATCATCACAAAATGAGAGGGGAGTTTCAATAAATAATGAAATTCAAATAAAACTTAACCTTTTCAAAGATGGCTGTTGTCATCGGCATGAGTTCACAATCACGTGGCTTGCAACAAGTCACTGTCTTTCTTATTTAGTTGACAGACTCACTTATCCCTTCTAGGCATGCTACACAACCATTCCAGAATCTTCGTCAAGGTTACAAAGCACACCATAGAGAATAATCCTGGATTTCACCTGCACTATTAAGCACGTCAGGAGGAACTTTCTCGAATTTCATGTGTAGTACTCAACACACCAAGAGAAATATTCAAAATAATCTTCGTGAATTTTCAAGACCAAACTTAAGCCACCATTTCACTGGAATCAACTTACAGCAACACGTTTTACTGATTTGATGACAACCTTGGATTCACACACCAACATGATCAAGCAAGTATGGCAATCACTGCTGCTTGAAGCGAAAGGAAAATGAGATCTCTCTGCAAAAGTCAAATTAATGCAGCACTAAATTTGAGACATATTTCATCTCTAAACCAGCAGAAGGGTTAAATAAACCACCAACCTAAAGTGTTTTGAATATCTTTCTTCTACTTCATTCCCAAAGTCTTTCCAAGCTAACACCCACAATTCAAAAAGTCTTCTTGGTTTCACGTGCATCTTTGTGTGAAATCTGTTAACGTGCGAATGGACGCTCAACCCCCAAATTACGTAATTAACCAATCCAATATCACAACGCCTAACTGTAAACCAGTGAATTATTTGGCGACATTTTCAGATGCTTATTCCTAATATTGAAATGAAATTGCAGACAAATGGCTGCTTATAACAAAAAAAGCAAAACGCAATATAATCTATATATCTTCCTAACGATCCATCCGTCTATCAGTCGCTTTCCACTCTCCATCTCTCCATCCATAAAATACTCACAAACACATTAAAAAGACTTCCCTCATCAGAAAGTAATACATGGATTACTACCCGCTACTCACGTCAAGGGCCTTAATTCAATTTTGGTTGCGTTATGTTGTAATTCAAGTGTCAGGAATATATAACACATGTTCAACTGACAATAAAATTAAAACACTGAGATAATAGTTGTCGCACACATCTTGGATTGTTTTACTACTGTTTTGATAATTTTTATTTTAAATTTAGTTTCAATTTTGTAACATTACATTTTCTTGCACCGAATTCAGCATTACGTACAACAGACAGAAAATGTGGAAGTGAGAAAGAAATTATTCTTTTTCTAAGTTAAATCTTACACGAATTATGAAATGAGAAAAGATCTAAGCGTACATACCTAATTTTTCAGAAGTTCTCTCTTCTTCAACCGTCCAGACTTAAGTGAAATGATTTTGCCGATAGAATAAAGTTTCTATTTTTTTTTTCGGATTCGGCAACTTATCCAATTTTCTGATGTCACTGTTGGACACGTCACTACTTAAATTTACAGGTCGAGTACGTCATTAAACACACCTACTAAACTGCTATTTATACAAATTCACCAAGTCATGGAATGCATTTGTTTTCAAAGCTTTGTTTTTAAACATGAACGAATTTTGCTATATTTTCGCTGATAGAGAAGTGTTTTTTTTCTATTTATTATTCTGGAGTATTTTGTTGTTGTTGTTCTTTCTCATTTCGCTCTTTGTATCTATCTGTTTGAATTTTAGTTTTATTTTTTTAAATTGCTCGATGTGTGTGTTATTTTTAGTTTCTTACACCGAATGAATACAACTGCTTTGAGAGACATGTCGCGATACATACATTTACCTGAATCGTTAACAATGTATTTTACTTTGCTCATATACACGAACGAACGAGCGAACTAACTTGCTTTTTTTGATCTGGTCGTTAAGGCAACAGGTTCCAGAATACACAGAAAGGTTATACCCACTCGTGAGGTAGTGAAAAATTAACTATCGTTGAGATCCACTGTTAAGTGAATACTTTCAAATAATTTATTTTGCATATTCTCCTTACTAACGAAGGGTTTATAACAGTTATAACAATTAGAAATCAATATCTGAATAAATGTTAATGCTCGAGAAAGTTATTTTTGCCTGCACATTCGATGGATTCAGAGTTCGGGTTAGTTACTTATCTTTCTCAGTAGTCTTAATGAACACGTGGTCTAAGGTCAGTTCGATCCTTCCACGTATCAAGCAATGCTTGCACTGTACGATCCATAGTTTCCAATAACTTGTCGTCTCTCGACTTGTTACACTAGGGTTTCGTCAGGGCAGAACACCATCAACAAAGGTGGTACGGAATTGTAACGTCATCCGTCCAAGTTTGAATAAAGGAACACGCACCCAACGTGATGCGAAGGTGGCAATAATACGTAGAATGTATTATAAGGCAGAGAAGAACCCGTTCTGAAATAAGAGTGTAGTTTCTATGAGCGATTTGCGTTTACATTCGCAAATCATCCAAGCACGTGACTGATACAATGTGCTTAGTTTTAAATCTTTGACTATCGTGTCTTTTACAATATATTTATATTCATAAAAGATACAATATAATTCACATGTGTGTTATTTTTAACATTACATGAACGTATGAATTTCCAAACATTTACTTCATCAAAAATGGAATTCATACAAGGAGAACTACACGCAAGAAAATCATTTGAATTACATGAAAATTCGCAATGTGCACAGACGTTCTGCGGCACAAGAGAATTAAGGTTTATACAAATTAAAGTCAAAAGGTTACAATTAATTTATATATACAATGAAATCTTTAGGCTTTAGTCATTCTATCGAATCACGTATGCTCGGAGGAGAATTGTAATAATTCGCACACAATACATACATAAATTCATATACAAAAATACAAATAGTAAAATGCAATATCATTGTAAGAAGTAGACGTGTTACCTTCTTAAAGTAGAATTACTGCACAAGACACGGGTTCCTATGTTCCTTTCTGACTCAACAAGATATTCGGCGACTAAGGTGCTCGAGAGCTGATGTGTGTCGGCCGGTTTGCATTATGAGTAAAGAATATTACCGCGTCAAGAGTATTTATTGTAGTGCATGAATGCATCACGTGACTAGATCACGAGGTATGTTTGTTGATCCGAACTTTCTCGACTGTTGTCTAAAGTTACGAACAAAGGAATTCAATTCGAATATGATATTCGAGTTTCGGGTGTGGGTCAGAAGTTCATGACACAGAATTCGGTCAGAAGTCTGTCACAACCTAACTGTATCATTTATATTTCCATCGAGATAGTGTTTTGGCATTTTTACCTAGAAACAATCATAAACGATCTACCCAATAGATTATTATCTCTTTTCTGTAAGTAACTACTTCATGCTTCTATATGTAATAATATAACGTTTCTAAACGTAACTACATTATGTTTCTACAAGTAATTACATAATGTTTATTAACATAACTACAATCATGTTTCTACACGTAATTACATCATTTCTACAAATAACATCACCATGCTTCTACAAGTAATAACATAATGTTTCTATACGTTACTACAATCGTTTCTAAATGTAATTATATAATTTTTCTTCAAGTAACTACATCATGTTTCTACAAATAACATCATTGTTTCTACAAATAACAACATCATGTTTCTACAAATAATAGCATCACTTTTCTACAAGTAATTATATTGTGTTTCTACAAGTAATTAGAACAACACCATGTTTCTACAAGTAATTAGAACAACATCATGTTTCTACAAGTAACTATATTACGTTTCTAAACGTAACTACAATCATGTTTCTGCATGTAATTAAATCATGTTTCTGCTTGTAATTAAATCATGTTTCTACAAATAACTACATTATGTTTTCAAAAGTTATTACATCATGTTTCTACAAGTAACAATATAATGCTTTTACAACTAAACGTCCTATCTAGGATATTATTCTCTCAATTTTAATATTTCATATCATCATATTTCTACAAATAACTACATACTTCTATAAGCAATTGCATCATGTTTCTATAAGTTACTACATCACATTTTTACAAGTAATTACTTATGTTTCCAAAAGTAACTATGTAAGTTTCTACGAGTAATTACATACTGTTTTTATATGCAACTACTTAATGTTTCTACAAAATACTATATAACGTTTCTACTTGTGAATATTTAATTTTCTACAAGTAATAATTTCATTTTCTACTAGTAACTATATCATGTTTCTTTTATTAAGTTATCATGTTTATATTAGTGCCTATATGATGTTTCTAAAGGCACCTACCTCATGTTTCTGCTATGAAGTATAAAATGTTTCTACAAGTAACAATACCGTATTTCTTCTAATAATTGTGTCATGTTTCTAATAGTAAATATATATTTCTACAAGTAACTATTTCTTATTTCAATTGGTACATAAAACATTTAATTAATTTACTTGTTGATGTTTCTACTAGTATTTATATTATTTTCTACGTATCCAGAGTTTGCTAATAACTATAGCATGCTTATGATAGTCAAAATATCACTTTCTTTTAGTAATAATTGTATCATGTTTCAAGCTGTAATTATATCTCATTTCCTCTAGTACTTATATCTCATTTCCTCTAGTAATTATATCTCATTCCTCTAGTAATTATATCCCATTTACTCTAGTAATTATATCTCGTTTCCTCTAGTAATTATATCTCATTTCCTCTAGTAATTATATCTCATTTCCTCTAGTAATTATATCTCATTTCCTCTAGTAATTATATCTCATTTCCTCAAGTTATTATATCCCATGTACTCTAGTAACTATATCTCATTTCCTCAAGTAATTATATCCCATGTACTCTAGTAATTATATCTCATTTCCTCTAGTAATTATATCCCATTTCCTCTAGTAATTCTATCTCATTTACTCTAGTAATTCTATCTCTTTACTCTAGTAATTATATATCATTTCCTATAATAATTATATCCCATTTATTCTTGTAATTATATCTCATTTCCTCTAGTAATTCTATCTCATTTCCTCTAGTAATTCTATCTCATTTACTCTAGTAATTATATCTCATTTACTCTAGTAGTTATATCTCATTTACTCTAGTAATTATATCCCATTTCCTCTAGTAATTATACCATTTGTCTTCCGGAAAATATATCCTGTTTCTAATATATTCTATCCCTATAAAACAATTAAGTTTAGAAACAGGGATAGAATATATTAGAAACAGGATATATTTTCCGGAAGACAAATGGTATAATTACTAGAGGAAATGGGATATAATTACTAGAGTAAATGAGATATAATTACTAGAGTAAATGAGATTTGTTAAATGTCAATGTGACCCGATCTTGGGCACTACTTGTGGTGGTAGGTTTTATATATGTCAGAGTTGGAGGAAACAACTCATGTAAAGAATGTGTTAGAATTTGCTGAAGTAATCTAAACCAGTTCCAAGAAGATGATTAGTTTTTTATCCAATGGCAAGAACAAGAAAAGCCAATGAGCTGAGATCAAACTTTACATGTTGAAAAGAATTATATTTTCTAATCAACTTGAATTTGATGTAGCGGGAGTCCGGTCTTTAAAGACGGCCATTAGCTTAATGGGAAGAAGAAGACTATTTTTATCCTCTAAACTCTGGAATTTTTAGAACTTCTCAGTTTCTCGATTTATAAACCGCTGTGATATTCTTAGATTCAAGAAGTCTCCATCTCCAGTGTGTAAGTGTATGGCTACATATAATATGTTAATGTATGGCAGCAAGGACTGTTTGACTACATCATATAAGGAAGTTACTGGAAATTGCTACCTTGTTGTTCTGCTTGAGGGAAATGATACCATGAAGGAGTGCCCAAATTAGTCTCATGGAACATTGTACAAGTGCTAGAGAAGCACATGAAGAATTGACAATTCTTTTGTGGTAACAATAAACTTGCGACATTGTAACGAATACACGCCAAAGACTATTGCGGCATTGTCTAGACAAGGTTATATACAAACTACGATCGCTAATCTCTCTAATAACTCCATTTCTGTTCTCTGATAAGAAATATCATGTGCTTTGTATTAACACTAATCTGTTGAAGTGTGTTTTAGGATAGAAAACTCTATAGATATTAACATTATTCGAACGTGGTTTCGTGAAAATATTAACGTCAAATAATCTTTTCTTTGTATTTGTTATATGTATATTTGATTGTTGATTTATTAAATTTATTGACCTTCTTAGACATATTGATAACCATATGCTGGAGAGATAGTGGGTTTTTGCGGGCTTGCTAAACATATACTAAAGACAATTTCTCTTCTCCTTCGATAAGAAGCTTTCCACCTACGGAAACATTGTGTCAAAGTTAATGTTTGTCTTTAATGTTGTGGAAGAGAGCAAAAATTATATAGCGCCAACATATCCGCCAAGTGAGAGAGACGAGTGGCGTCTTATTATTAATAACTTGAAATATAATGTCCATCACTTGTAATTATTTATGGATGATTATTAATAACAATAATCATAACAAATAAATAGTGTGGCATTGTGTCACACACACACATACATACACACACACACACTTTATGTTTCTGATAGTAATTATTTCACGTTTCATCTAGTAACTGTATCATGTTTCTACCCGTTATATAAGTAGATGAAACTATGAAATAAGTTAATATTCTGAAAACAATTATTTCCAATATATTAGTTCTACTTCACATTTCTGCATACTGACCAAGTTCACTGTCACAGGAAATGAGGGACAGAAATTATATTTTATTTCATTTTAAAAACCGCTAACGAAACTAGTTGAAGTAACCCGAGTTTTGTTATTTTCCGTATGTAGCATGTAAATTCCAGTAACGGTCACCTAAGATCTCTTTAGTAGACAGACGTTTGTGACGCAGTGTGTGTTAATTATCATGTCATATTGAATATATATATTAGTTTATGAAAGATATGTATATTGAACAATTGGGACAACTGCGCAATACCGTCACATGTTGTTGACGAGAGAAATGACCAGTGCGCATTAGAATTGACCACAGAAAAGCGTGCATCACGATTACCACTAAATATCCAAGGCAAAAATCATGTCACAGGACATAGCTTCTGGAAGTTTTGGAAACCTTCAGTGAAGCTATATAAGAGGCAAAATGAAGATTTTACTCCCAATGTTGAAAACGTCGATTCGTCTGAAGCCAGTCTAACTTCACGTATGAATTATCTCATGTACAGAGATTTCATAAAGGAAAGCTGCAATAATCTCTTTCCATCCGTTTTCCATCCGTCTGATGCCATATATTGAGTAACGAGGCAAAATTACTCAGTATAGCTTTTGGCAAAGTGGAAAGTTCACTGTCCAAGAAAAACCCGATGCATGCGACGCTGGTTGTATGCAGTTAACGACACGAGGGACCAACTTGTTCTCCCCCTGTCTGAGAGTTCGGTTGGACAGATCTATCCCGCTATTGGGAGGCTAGCACCGAGATTTCTTACAGACATCCGGATTTCTACACTCAATGTAATGCGACGACACATCCCACTGGACGACTCTACCCGATAATGCTAAACGTCGTTGGGATGTCCGTTTCCACGACAACCGGTACAACGATAATTATCGAGGCTGACAACAGTCAGCTAAATTTCAGATTTCTCCCCAGTGATAATCTGAAAGTGGTGCCTAGATTCTGCAGAATCTTCACCTGTAATGCGACGCCTCAATTGCGTCCCGTCTTCACTTTGAAGTGCCGCTTATAAGTGACGTGTGAGCTTACGTCATCTCCTTGGAACTCTGACATTAATAGTGAGTAATCATTAGCACGGCTAACGCGCACATACTTAACTCTAGAACTCGAAGAAAATGAACACTATTATATCGTTTGCAAAATAAGAACTTTAATGTTAAAAGTAATGCTTATTTATATGTGAACTATTGTTAAAGCGGCCACATTTGCCGCATAAGAATTGTGTAATTAATCTTTATTTTATATTTTGAATTTCATCATTTTCATCTCCCCTTATTTCCCACAGAGTGTATGACATTGGAAAGTTGAATGAATGATTAATCACTGTGCGAAAGAGTAGTGCCCCTTTTAAATCGGGAAATAAATAACCTGATTTAAACATCTTTCAACTCTCTTGTTATTCATAGTTTTTGAGAGGGACGAAAGAATTTGTATTATTGTTTTGCACCGTTCGTCTGTTCGTCATTTATTCACATTTATGATACACACTCACAACACACACCGCCAATAAAACGTTCCTTGGCATGACACTAATAAACTGGGCCCCACCCAAACATCAATGGCGTATGTCATGTGTGTCTATGTAACAACTTGACGCGACGTAGTACTGGCACACGTCACGGGCTTTTCTTGGAGGTGCACCGGAGCAGGCCAAAAATAGACTTCACCCCTTGCATCTCTAACTTCAGCTCGGGTCGGCTTGTAACGAGCCCTCACGTTTTGTAAACATTCTGGTGACCACTGACCGTGATTTGACAAGGTAAATTGTGTTGTTGTAAGAAAGTGTCATCTCTTTCCTGCTTTTCTATCTCATCACCATTATGCATTGTTTATTGCATGTTAGGGCTTTGCTATTGAGACTTAGGTGAACTGGATTTTGATAAGACTTATTATTATTGTGTTGAAATAAGTTTTATTATCTTACGTTATTATCGTTAACGCGTACCGACTCGTGTTTAGACGTACATAGATCGATATTTTGTACGCTACATTAGCAACTGTTGTTTTGCTAATTTTGCTAACTTTGCAAATTTCCGATTAGGATTTCTTTTACTCGTGTTTGTAATAATCCTAATCACGTGGTGGCTGGTGTTCATACGCACACCATTGCACCACTTGTGACCTACAGAGGTCAAAATCCCGCGAATATTCTAAGTCACTTTATCCATACTCGTGATAACTAGCAATTTTAAAAATGGCCGAGCTAGTAAACATAAAGAAAGAACTCATGGCTATGGGTAGAGAATTCGGGTATGAAAAAGCCGAGTTAAAGAAATACGTGGATGAGGAGATAGCTAAATGGTATGTTGCGAAAGAAAATGAGGCGAAAGAGGTGAGAGAGCTAGAAGATAAGAGACAGATAGCTAAACATCTAGAGATGCAAACTTTGAGAGAGCTAGAGGAAAAAAGATCGAAAGAGGCTAGAGAACTAGAGGATAGAAAAAATGAGCTAGAGGAAAAAAGAGCGAAAGAGGCGAGAGATTTTAAAGAGAAAGAAATCCAAGATATGAGAGAAATAGAGTTATTAAAGATTCAGTCTGCTAGGGATTTAGAAGATAAAAGGCAGGAAGTAGAAGAGAAAAAGCTTAAGTTAAAAGCTAGAGCACATCAGGAACAGCTTGAATTAGCTAAGCAAGAGGTAACAGCTAGAGAGAAGTTGTTAGATGGGACTGCTAAGCAACAGGCCGAATTAAATAAACCCCGGACACGGCTAGCTTTCTTTAACCCTGAAGTCGAGACGATTGACGAGTTTTTGACACGCTTTGACAGTTTCATTGCCAACTTTAATTACACTGACATTGAAAAGAAACAACAACTCGGTCAAATACTTCAAGGTGAAAGCTCGCGCGCATTTACTGATCTAACGCGCGATCCCGCTATTACTTATGCAGATCTCAAAACGGGTTTGATGCGTACTTTTCAATGTACTGCAGAAGGCTTTAGGAAGATGTTTAGGAGAGCCATACCTAAAGCAAATGACACCATGCAAGCCTTCGGTACCCGGTTACGCCATTATCTTGATAGATGGATTGATTTGACAGACATCCGGAAGACATATGAGGGCCTATTTGATTTGATATTAAGAGATCAATTTCTCCATATTGCTCCGCCTGCAATGACGACATATTTGCAGCGAAATCCCCCGACTAACTTCTGTGATATGTTGAAGTTAGCAGACACGTATAATGATTACCCTGATCCGGTAATTACGAGGAGTGCACCACGCCCTCCTCTTACAAATCGGCAGAAGTATACACCGAAATTGAACCGACCAACGACGAAATCGGAAAAACCCGAACCGGTACAGCGGACATACACAAAGTCACAAGATGTACGACGTCACACACGTGACTCCCCACCTATGACATGTTACACTTGCAAAGGGAAGGGGCATAGTTCTCAGAACTGTCCCAGTCCACGTGATGTAAAGGTATGCACCACAGGTGCAACTCTAAAGACCCAACAGGCTACAGTAAACGGACAAAGAGTCAAAATACTGGTCGATACAGGCGCGTCCATAAGCTGCATAAATGCTAAACTTGTACGCCCTGAACAGTATCTAAGAGGTAGTGTCCGCATTCGATGTGTTATGGGACACCTTAGTACATGTCCAAGAGCCACTGTACATGTTACGTCATCCGTATTCTCCGGTACAGTCACCGCCGCAGTAATAAGAGACATGCAGTTCGGATTCATACTATCACCCGGGCAGTGTGACGCACACACTGATGGCATCTATCCTGTTCTCCCCGTAACCACTAGAGCACAACGGGAACGTAGTAAACAAGGACCCCCAGCTCTAAAGATAGTCGAGAATACATTTCCGCAGTTGACCCCAAGTCAACTCAGTCACCTGCAGCAGGAGGACAAAAGCTTGTCCTCAATGCTAAAGCTGGCACGGAAAAACACTATTACGTCCAGCAAGTACGCGACAATTACGTATTTCCTGAAGGACGGACTAGCGTTTCGGCGCACCGACTTTAAGGAAAATGATACTAGAAGCACCACGTGTCTATTTACTCCTACACCACTCAGACAGCTGATTCTTAGCTTTGCACACGACTCAATCATGTCCGGACATCAGGGCGCACGTCGCACTGAACAACGGATTCGTGAGGATTTTTTTTGGCCAGGCCTGAGTAGGGATGTTCGCTCGTACGTTCGTACATGTACGCAGTGTCAACAACATATCGACCGAGGGCGTGTCAGTCGAGTTCCCCTCGAGATAGTACCAACAGTAGAGGAACCATTCCTAAAAGTCGCAGTAGACATTATTGGCCCAATCATTCCCGCGGCCGAAGGAGGATATCGCTATATCCTAACAATCGTGGATTTTGCAACACGATATCCAGAAGCAGTCGCATTAAAGGGCATCACAGCGATCGAAGTCGCAGACGCTTTAATAGACGTATTTTCTCGTACTGGTGTACCTCGAGAAATATTGAGTGACCAGGGCACTCAATTCACCTCAGCAATGATGGCTGAAACAATGCGTCTACTAGCGTGTAAACAGTTGTTCTCATCACCATATCACGCTCAGTCTAATGGTGCCGTTGAACGTTTCAACGGTACAATAAAGAAAATGTTAATTAAAATGGCTTCGGAACAACCCGACCAGTGGCCACGTTTTCTAGCACCATTACTCTTCGCGTATCGCGAACTCCCACAAGAGAGTACGGGTTACTCACCGTTCCAACTACTATACGGCAGACAACCTCGTGGTCCCCTTAAACTAATAAAAGAAACATGGGTCAAGGGAGACACTGTGACCGATGGTAAAGATGTTCACACGTACGTAGCCGAACTACGTCAACGTCTGACCGAGACGTGTCACTTAGCACAGGAAAACATTCGCGAAAAACAACCCCGATACAAGCGAAATTTTGACCGTACGGCTGTGGAACGTGACCTCGAACCAGGTCAGCTCGTGTTACTCTTGCGGCCCACGCATAACAACCGCATGCAAATGCACTGGCGTGGACCCTACCGCGTTATTAAGCGTGTGAAGCAGAACGACTACAGCATACAGATAGGAAATAAGCAGAAAACCTATCACATAAATATGCTAAAGCGTTACTATGAACGTAGCGACGAACAGATACAAAACGTGAATGTCGCACTGATACAATTGGAAGACTCCAATTTCAGAACAGACATGATGTCCGCCGAAACCACGCCTAACCCCGCAGTTACAGTCGATCAAGTCGAGATTGACTCAAACTTAACTGTCGAACAGCGCGACGCAATGTCAAAACTCTTACACAGACATGCGCGCATATTCACCGACCAACCGGGCCACTCAGATTTGGTTGAACACCGCATCAAACTTTTAAGTGACAAACCGATACGCTTAAAACAGTACCCACAGAAATATGAGAGCACAAAGTACATAGCAGAACAGGTGCGTGAAATGCAAAAACAGGGCGTGATTGAACAGTCAATCTCCCCATATTCATCACCGGTCGTCTTAGTTAAAAAGAAAGACGGTACGCTTCGTTTTTGTGTGGACTACAGACAGTTAAATGAGATAACTGAATTCGATGCGGAACCTATTCCAAATCAGGACGAATTATTCGCAAAACTAACTAAGGCACATTACTTTTCGAAGTTTGACATGTGCAAAGGGTACTGGCAACTGTCAGTTGCTATTGACGACAGACCAAAAACAGCCTTTCCAACCCCGCTAGGCTTATTTCAGTTTTGCCGACTACCGTTCGGACTAGCGAACGCACCCGCAACATTCGCGCGCTTCATGCGAAAATTACCGTTAGAGAGCGTTGACGCATTGAATTTCTTTGATGACATACTGGTAGCAACAGGAACATGGGACCAACATTTATCCTCAGTGGGTGGTCTACTTGATATTCTCGAGCGCCATAAATTGACCGTGAAACCCACCAAAGTACGCGCGGGCTTTCGAGAGATTGAATTTCTTGGCCACATCATAAGTGACGGACAAATAGGCCCTAATCTAGACTTAACTGCAGCCATTCGTGACATGACCTTACCGACTACAAAGAAACAGGTCAGGGCGGTTTTGGGGCTAGTGGGGTACTACCGAAAATTTGTCCCAAGCTTCAGTACGCTTCTTAAACCACTGACGGACTTAACTGGGAACAAACAACCCACGAAAATACGATGGACGGCAGAGTGTAGCACCGCCCTCGAAAAAGTGAAGGACATCTTGACCAGTAAACCCGTCCTACAGTTACCAGACTTTGACAAGAGATTTATTGTCAGGACCGACGCATCAGACGAAGGCCTCGGTGCCATACTTCTCCAAGAGACAGATGACGAATACCTACCGGTAGCATACGCTTCTAAGAAACTGTTAGATCGTGAGACACGGTATTCTACGATTGAAAAAGAGTGCTTAGCAATCGTATGGGCACTCAAGAAATTTAGTGCATATCTGTACTCTAAACCATTCATCCTGCAGTGCGATCATAAGCCGCTTACATATCTGCGCACTAGCATGTACGATAACGCTAGGCTAACTAGATGGACACTCCTGCTACAGGAGTATAGCTTTGTTGTCGAACACATCGCGGGCCGAGAAAATTCGGGTGCCGATGCATTATCCGGCATGCCATAACCGCGATATAAACAAGAGAGAGGATAGTCTCTCCACAGATGCGCATATAATTCCTGTGGGGACTATCGTGTGAAATAAAATTTTTTTTGTTCCTATTTGATTTCCACTCTGTGAGCTCCAATCAATTTTAAGAAGGGGGTTGTCACAGGAAATGAGGGACAGAAATTATATTTTATTTCATTTTAAAAACCGCTAACAAAACTAGTTGAAGTAACCCGAGTTTTGTTATTTTCCGTATGTAGCATGTAAATTCCAGTAACGGTCACCTAAGATCTCTTTAGTAGACAGACGTTTGTGACGCAGTGTGTGTTAATTATCATGTCATATTGAATATATATATTAGTTTATGAAAGATATGTATATTGAACAATTGGGACAACTGCGCAATACCGTCACATGTTGTTGACGAGAGAAATGACCAGTGCGCATTAGAATTGACCACAGAAAAGCGTGCATCACGATTACCACTAAATATCCAAGGCAAAAATCATGTCACAGGACATAGCTTCTGGAAGTTTTGGAAACCTTCAGTGAAGCTATATAAGAGGCAAAATGAAGATTTTACTCCCAATGTTGAAAACGTTGATTCGTCTGAAGCCAGTCTAACTTCACGTATGAATTATCTCATGTACAGAGATTTCATAAAGGAAAGCTGCAATAATCTCTTTCCATCCGTTTTCCATCCGTCTGATGCCATATATTGAGTAACGAGGCAAAATTACTCAGTATAGCTTTTGGCAAAGTGGAAAGTTCACTGTCCAAGAAAAACCCGATGCATGCGACGCTGGTTGTATGCAGTTAACGACACGAGGGACCAACTTGTTCTCCCCCTGTCTGAGAGTTCGGTTGGACAGATCTATCCCGCTATTGGGAGGCTAGCACCGAGATTTCTTACAGACATCCGGATTTCTACACTCAATGTAATGCGACGACACATCCCACTGGACGACTCTACCCGATAATGCTAAACGTCGTTGGGATGTCCGTTTCCACGACAACCGGTACAACGATAATTATCGAGGCTGACAACAGTCAGCTAAATTTCATATTTCTCCCCAGTGATAATCTGAAAGTGGTGCCTAGATTCTGCAGAATCTTCACCTGTAATGCGACGCCTCAATTGCGTCCCGTCTTCACTTTGAAGTGCCGCTTATAAGTGACGTGTGAGCTTACGTCATCTCCTTGGAACTCTGACATTAATAGTGAGTAATCATTAGCACGGCTAACGCGCACATACTTAACTCTAGAACTCGAAGAAAATGAACACTATTATATCGTTTGCAAAATAAGAACTTTAATGTTAAAAGTAATGCTTATTTATATGTGAACTATTGTTAAAGCGGCCACATTTGCCGCATAAGAATTGTGTAATTAATCTTTATTTTATATTTTGAATTTCATCATTTTCATCTCCCCTTATTTCCCACAGAGTGTATGACATTGGAAAGTTGAATGAATGATTAATCACTGTGCGAAAGAGTAGTGCCCCTTTTAAATCGGGAAATAAATAACCTGATTTAAACATCTTTCAACTCTCTTGTTATTCATAGTTTTTGAGAGGGACGAAAGAATTTGTATTATTGTTTTGCACCGTTCGTCTGTTCGTCATTTATTCACATTTATGATACACACTCACAACACACACCGCCAATAAAACGTTCCTTGGCATGACACTAATAAACTGGGCCCCACCCAAACATCAATGGCGTATGTCATGTGTGTCTATGTAACAACTTGACGCGACGTAGTACTGGCACACGTCACGGGCTTTTCTTGGAGGTGCACCGGAGCAGGCCAAAAATAGACTTCACCCCTTGCATCTCTAACTTCAGCTCGGGTCGGCTTGTAACGAGCCCTCCCGTTTTGTGACATTCACATTTCTGCATACTGACCTAGTTCACATTTCTGCATAGTAAACAAGTTCACATTTCTGCATTCGAACCAATATCACATTTCTGCATACTGACCTAGTTCACATTTCTGCAATCTAACCAAGTTCACATTTCTGCTTAGTAGCAAAGTTCACATTTCTGCAATCTAACCAAGTTCACATTTCTGCTTAGTAGCAAAGTTCACATTTCTGCATTCTAACCAAGTTCACATTTCTGCACACTGACCAAGTTCACATTTCTGCATTCTAACCAAGTTAACATTTCTGCATTCTAACCAAGTTCACATTTCTACATAGTAATCAAGTTCACATTTCTGCATTCTAACCAAGTTCACATTTCTATATAGTAACCAAGTTCACATTTCTGCACACTGACCAAGTTCACATTTCTGCATTCTAACCAAGTTCACATTTCTACATAGTAATCAAGTTCACAGTTCTGCATTCTGACCAAGATCACATTTCTGCATTCTAACCAAGTTCACATTTCTGCATAGTGACCAAGTTCACATTTCTGCATACTGACCAAGTTTGATATTTCTGCATTCTGACCAAGTTAACATTTCTGCATTCTAACCAACTTCACATTTATGCATACTGACCAAGTTCACATTTCTGCATTCTAACCAAGTTTACATTTCAACCTTGTATTGATGCTTATATATACTATTATTTTTTCATATTTATCGTATGTTCATAATTTGTCTAGTAACGATATTTATATTTCTACCCTGTAACTACTTTTTGCATACCGATATGATGATCTAAATAACCGTGTTGTTATGTCTGCATGATAAGAAATTCGACACCTGTTGAAATTAGCATCAGGTATGCGTATAGTGTGATTGTAATACACACTAACAAGATTATCCACAATTTTAGCATTACTAAATTCTACTTGCCGTTCACTATCAGTTGGAATAATTTATTTATTTCGTTTATGATTGTGATTGTGATTGTAACATGAAAATGTTTCGTTTGAATATACCACTTTTGGTAAAATATTAAATAGATACATCGAATTAAATGTGATTATACGAACAACAATAGTTCAGAGGGAAATTGAGATTATCTAGACAATAGATCAGCTAGTAATATATTTTGGTATGCTGTACAATAGAAAGTAATATGATTATATAGACAATAGGTCAGACAGTAATATGTTTATTTAGGCAATATGCAGACGGTAGTGATTGCTCTAATAATAGGCCAAAATGTAAGTGATTACTAAGTCATTAAGTGAGAAAGTAATGTATAGTTTCACTAAAATCAATGTGACTATTTATGCAGTTAAATAGAAAATAAGTTGATTATTTAGGTTGAAACAGAAGGCACTCTAATCATTTCCGCAAATGACCAGAAAGCATTGTGAAATTAAACATAGAGTGATTATTTAGTCAATTATACATAAAGCAGAGTGATTTTTATTGTGAAATTAGACATAAAGAACAATGATTATTTAGTCAATTATACATAGAGTGACTTTTATTGTGAAATTAGACATAAAGGACAATGATTATTTAGTCAATTATACATAAAGAACAATGATTATTTAGTCAATTATACATAAAGTGACTTATTGTGAAATTAGACATAAAGAACAATTATTATTTAGTCAGTTATACATAGAGTGACTTTTATTGTGAAATTAGACATAAAGAAGAATAATTATTTAGTCAGTTAGACGTAAAGTTATTATTATTGTGAAATTAGACATAAAGAAGAATAATTATTTAGTCAGTTAGACGTAAAGTTATTATTATTGTGAAGAAGAATTATTATTTAGTCAGTTAGACGTAAAGTTATTATTATTGTGAAATTAGACATAAAGAAGAATAATTATTTAGTCAGTTAGACGTAAAGTTATTATTATTGTGAAATTAGACATACAGAAGAAGAATTATTTAGTCAGTTAGACGTAAAGTTATTATTATTGTGAAATTAGACATAAAGAAGAATAATTATTTAGTCAGTTAGACGTAAAGTTATTATTATTGTAAAATTAGACATAAAACAGAGTGATCATTTAGTCAGTTGGACAAAGAGAGTGATTATATTTTAGCAATTAGACATAACATATTCTTATTATTTAGTGAATTAAACATACTGTACTATTTAAGCAAGTATATAAAAAGCAATGCGATTACGTAGGAAATTAGAAATAAGGTATTGAGAGTAATCAGGCAATTAGACATAAACTATTGTGATTATTTATGCAATTAGACATAAACCAATGTGATTAGTTAGGCAATTAGACATAACGTATTATTATTATTTAGGCAATCATACATAAAGTATTTGCCATTATTTAGGCAATTAGACATACAGTATTTGTTATTTATTATTTAGGCAATTACAAATGAAGCATTTTGATTTATTTAGGCAAATAGACATGAAGCATTGTATTATTTAGGCAATTAGTAATGAGATATTGTGATTATTTAGGCAATTATATTTGAGGCATCGAAATTAATAAGGCAATAATAAGTCGGAGCTATAACTCTAATTGTTTAAATAGGAACTTGAAGGAACACGTATTTCCAAGTTTAATATCGAATGTTAAAATTATGGACTAAAGGAATGTCAAAAGTTTTAATTCTGGACAGATCAAATGTTAGAAGTATTAATCATGGACACAACGAATGTCAAAAGTTTTAATTATGGACAGATTTATGTTAAAAGTATTAACAATGGACACAACAAATGTCAAAAGTTTTAATAATGGACAAAACGAATTTAAAAGGTTTTATAAATGGACAGAACGAATGTTGAACGTTTTAATAATGATAAATAAAGTCAAACGGTTTTAAATAGACAGAAGGAAAGTCAAGAAATGTAACTCTGGATAAACGAATTTCAAAACCATCAGTCTAATCCATTTGATGGCATGTATTCAAGCAATAAAAATAAATTCCTGAAATTCTTTTGCCATACAGAATGTGATTATTTAAATAAGGTAAAGATTGCAATACCATGTTTGTGCACACATCTTGCCATAAAAGCGTTAAAGATCACGCAAAACAGTTTATATTTATGGTATTTCAGTGACACGTCTTGCCATATGAGAGTTAAAGTCAGGCAAAACTGAACTATCTGTATGTATGGTATTTCAGTGACACGCCTTGCCATATGAGAGTTAAAGTCAGGCAAAACAGTTTATATTTATGGTATTTCTGTGACACATCTTGCCATATGAGAGTTAAAGTCAGGCAAAACAGTTTATATAAATGGTATTTCAGTGACACGTCTTGCCATATAAGAGTTAAAGTCAGGCAAACTGAACTATCTGTATGTATGGTATCTCAGTGACACAACCTGCCGTTAAAGTCAGGCAAAACTGTATGTATTTATGGATCTCAGTGACACGGCTTGCCATGTAAAAGTTATAGCCAGGTAAAACTGTCTATATGTATGCTATCTCAGTGACACGTCTTGCCATATAAGAGTTAAAGTCAGGCAAAATGTCTATAGTTGTGGTATGTATCTCAGTGACACGACTGTCCATTTTGAATTTCAGGATCATCTAAAAGTAATGTTCATCATATGAAAATGTCCTTGTTTAAAATTTAAATAGGCTTGTATTAAGTTTAGTCTAACTGAGATATGTTTGTCCTTTATATGTTTAATGTTTAGCTGTTTATTATATAACATTGTATGTATAGTTATTTGTATAAGTACATTTGTCTCCTAACATAGGGCACGCTGAGATAAACAAAATCAGCAATTGGTTTGGACATATTGTATTACCTCTGAAAATAGAATTTAACATGCATTTCAGAGTAGAGATGGGAGCAAAGTTAAAAATATATCATCCAAATTACACTTAATGAAAAAGGATAAATATTTACCGGATTGTGGGCATGGTGATCAAAAAGATTACAAGACCTAGGTACAGTTTCTTTTTCATTTTCGTTGTTGTTTGCTGGAACCGGTCAAATTGTTTGTAGATTAAAGAGAAAAGAAAGCAGTGATGCAGTATTTATCTATCGTTAAATCAACAAGGAATATAGCAAATAACATTGCTTATATAATATTTATGCAAGAGAGCACACACATATATATAATATACTGTTCTTCATTACAGCATGAGTGCATATCATATATATAATACTCTGATATATAGTTATACAGCAAGATTGCATATTCCATATAATACTCTTTTAATTTTTCATTAGAGCATGTGTGAATTAACAAACTAATTGAAGAGACTAAACTGCTTTTCTAAGTGAGTTTTATAATGTGACTTCTAGAAGCTTCATTACCCTCCGCCTTCCTGTCGGCTTGGTCAACAATAACTGGCATATCGAGCATCGAGGTCAGTGACCTTTGTGCATTTAGGTTGTAGAGATACGCAATAATTTGTAGCATTTATGTAAATATGTCCAGCTGTCCATTATGTTGAGTCGACCTTTGTCCATGACCCATTTACATTACGTAATAATCAATTTAGAAATGGGGGGGGGAGGATTTATGGAATAATTGTCGCACGCATCTTAGATTGTTTTGCTACTGATAATTTTTATTTTAAATTTAGTTTATATTTTGTAACAATACATTAGCTCTCGCAGAATTCAGCATTACGTACAACAGACAGAAAATGTGGAAGTGAGAAACAAATTATTTTTGTCTTTAAATCTTAAACGAATTATAAATGATAAATATATAGGTGTACATACTTCTTTCTCCAGAAGTTCTCTCTTCTTCATCCGCCAGGAGATTTTGCCGATAGAATAAAGTTGCTGTTTAATCGGATTCGTCAACTTATCCGATTTTGATGACACTGCACTCAGTCAGTTGGATACGTCACTCTTAGATATACAATAGGGTACGTCATAAGATACACCCACAAAACTGCAATTTACACACATTTTCCAACTCATGGAGTTTTTTACACACATTTACACACATTTTCCAACTCATGGAGTTTTTTTTTAAAACGTTGATTTTAAACATGACGGTTTCTTGCTATATTTATTTAAGTGTTTAAAGTGTTGTGAACTATCAAAGGCGTTGATATGGAAGTGTTATTTTCTGTTATTATTTTGGAGTCTTTTTCTGCTCGTCTTTCTTCGTCTTTTTGTATGTCTCTGAATTTTTATTTTATTTTTAAATGCTCAGTATAGTATGTGTGGTGTGTGTGTGTGTGTATGTGTGTGTGTGTGTGTGTGTCTGTGTGTGTGTGTCTGTGTGTGTGTGTATGTGTGTGTGTGTGTATGCATTTGTTTTTTTTATTTCTTTAACCAATATAAAACAATGACATCCTTGCATATCCAATTTGGTGTGGGTCAGGTTATATAGGACCCAGTTTATTCATCCATTTTGCTTCTGTTCGAATGCCATTAACTTTGTTTATGTGCATAAGCAGTTTGTATAACGTCCTTATGAATTTTATGTTTAATTATTGAACTTTAGAAAGTGTCCTAGATTTTATCTCCCATTTCATACATTCTCCATTCTCCAATTCAACGTCCTTCATTCTCAAATAGTTTATCTTCTTCAATTTCCTACTCTCTCCAATTTCCCACACTCTCCAACTCCCTACACACTCCACCACCCTACACTCTCCAACTCCCTACATTCTCCAGCTTCCCTCACTCTCCAACTTCCCACACTCTCCAACTTTTCACACTCTCCAAATTGAAAAGTGGTGCATATATCTAGCCTGTGTTAAAAATATATATATTTATGTGAGTCTCAAACACTCCATATTTCTCTTAATTTAAAGCCCTGCGGCATATTTATTTCCATTTCCTTCTCTTTTATTTCTATCTCTTTCTTTTTATATCTAGTTCTTCTCTTTAAATTTGTATTTCATTTTTATTTCTACAAAGTCTTTCAAATATTTTTTTAATTTCATCCGCAGAGAGGACCATTCCTACTTCTAATAATTTCCCTCTTCTATCTACCTCACTCTTTCATCTAGCATAATTTCTTTTTTAAATCACAAAATAATTGTACCACAGTCATGTCAGTAGCTGACTGGTGAGCTCTCTGACTGATTTTACAAAGGTATCTCCACACACACTCATGTAACTGATAAAAACTTTAAATCTATTTACTAAATATGCACAATCTGTGTAAACAATATAATCCACACACACAAATAATGGAAACTATGATAATACATGTATAAATACAATATGCTATCAAAAAATATAAATCACAAGATTAATGAAATTATTCAGAAGAAAGGAAAAGGGTAGCCAAAGAAAGACTGTTTTAGATAGTGTTATAAAAATAATGAGATTAGAACATTTTCTAAATGTCTATTACACTAGTCAAATGTCTGGTGAAAAGAAGCAACAATGTTAAATCTAATTAAGGGAAGCAGTATTGATGAAACTGAATTGAAATATAAATTGTAACAATGTGGCAAAGTGCACTATTACTTATCTCCAATAAACTCCATGTCTGTTCTATGATAAGACTGTCTTGTGATTTTATTGACTCTGGTGTTGAATTGTATTTATGATAGACTGTTCAATTATAAAATTATACCAACATAGATTTGTGGAACTATTGATGTAAAGTGATCTAATTCATTGTTATATAGATTTGTGGAAATATTGATGTAAAGTGATCTAATTCATTGTTATATGTCACGTGGATATTTAATTGTTGATTTAATACATTTATTGTTAAATTTATTGACTTTCTTATGTATATTCATAACCTTATGTTGGAGAAGAAATGGGTGGATAGGGGCTCGCTAAATGTAAATTAAACACGGATTTGTCTTCTCCTTTAGTAATAAGTTTTCCACCTACGCTAAATATAGATTAATACGGATTTTAGTAATACGTTTTCTGCCTATGCTAAATATAGATTAATACGGATTTGTCTTCTCCTTAGTAAGACGTTTTTCACCTATGGAAAGATTATGTGATGGAGAATGTTTGTCTTAAATGTTATGAAAGAGAGAAACGTTCACAGCACCAAAATATCCACCAAGTGAGAGATGAATCGTGTCTGTTAGAGGATCATTAATAAAAATAAATTAAGATTCTCATCACTTGTAATTAGTTATGAAAGATTAATTAATAATAATTTTCATTAACTAAATGGCTTTGCTGTCACAGGAAGAAAGATGGATCCTGCAATTAATAAACAGCACTCAGAGTCTGTTACATGCAAACTAATAGTACTTTGTGCTGGGAGCTAAAATCTATTCTCTCTGAGCACAATGTTACTAATCTGAAAGAAAACGTGTTCCAGGGAACTGTTACATTTTGAATGACGTAATTTCATATTGTCACGAAAATAAACTTGTCATGTTTGTTATGTCAGAGCAGAGATTCACGATCGCTTAGTGGGTTATAATACTATCTACACCAATATCATGATACCATGGTAGGAGGTTTACAATTGGAAGGCACTTAGAGTAATACATATATAGAAAAGTTGATTTTTTTTCTTTTGGTCAAGCTTCACATTTGAGGATTAATCTTGGAATATGTTGTTTTCAAAATAACTTTAGATTGTTATAACTTCAATAGATTTAAAGACATAACTATATATACTGAGAGATTAAACTAAATAGAAGTGGTTGGCAAACTAACATTTTCCAGTAGCTCAAAAATGTCAGAATCTATTATAGGACTCAGTTTACTAGAATGAAAGGAATGCTACATTTAGTATTACGTCTTTTGAAAACAGGAAATAATTCTCCTTCATAAATGTGTATTCAGACATTAAAAATAAAACAAACATACTGGAAACGTAATATTATTATTATGATATTAAGTCTCCAAGAATGTTAACTTAGAGGTATATTCATTTAAATTGTAGTCATTTTATTATTAAATTAAGTTTCCAAGAACGATAACTTAGAAGTATATTCATTAAATTGTAGTCATTTGTGATCAAGAGTAACAAGTGTATTCTAATGTAATAAGCGCAGTGTGAAACTGTTGGAAAACTGAAATTTATGGACATTTCCATGATTTATTAATGACAAAAATAATTTTCAATGACCATTCTCAATATCAGTTATACTTCTTCAACTTAATGTTTAATTTAAACTGTTGCATGTTTGTCAGTAAACAATATAGTTTGAGTATTAAATTATGGTCTGTATACTTGCAATGCATATACTAGATTTATTAATGGTTAAAGTGGAAATAAAATGAGGAAAGATTAATCTGAATTCTAATTATATCCATGTTAGAATCAAGTAGTTTCCACCGTAATTTGACAGGTTCTACATCCACTAGTGACTGTATTGCTTGACATGTGTGAACAATATAAGATGAAAACACGCGCGCACGCACGCATACATACACACAAGCACATGTTGAATACTTTCTTGTCGATACTTATCTACAGGTGAGATTGATGGCTCTATTCGTAGGTTTTTCAGTCATGATCTTACAAAATCCATTGTGTGTTCACTGGCAGTCTCTAGACTTGATACCTCTCTTCTTCTGGCCTACCACTAAGTTTGTGAGGAAGTTAAAAAAAATTGCAAAACAGAACGGCCTTGATTATTGACTGTCCTCCAGGAATCGAACATATCTCTCCAAAGTTCACTGTTTACCTGTAGAGTCTTCACTGGCCATATTGTTCACATTCTTCATTGGCTACCTGTTCACAGTCTTTACTAGCTAACTGTTAACATTTTTCAGTATATACCTGATTACTGTCTTCACTGTCTGCATGATCACAGCTTTCACTGCCTACCTGTTCACAGTCTGCAATATCTTTACTACCTGCTCATTCTTCACTGGCTACCTCTTCACAGTCTGCAATATCTTTACTACCTGCTCATTCTTCACTGGCTACCTCTTCACAGTCTTCAATATCTACCCGTTCATAATCTTTACTGACTACCTGCTCAGTCTTCACTGTCTACCTCTTCACAGTCTTCACTATCTACCCGTTCATAGTCTTCACTCTCTATCTGTTCATAGTCTTCACTATCTACCTGTTCATAGTCTTCACTGGTTATCTGTTCAGTCTTTACTGGATACCTGCTCACAATCTTCACTGGCTGTATGTTCATAGTCTTCACTTTTCTTCTACCTGTTCACAATCTTCACAGTCCAACTGTTCATAGTCTTCTCTATATACATGATCACTCTCTTCAATGGTAACCTGTACATAACAGAATACAAGAATTTCTCTTTGTTATGCCTCACTGTCTGGTACGTGTCTCCTCTCACAGTTTCCTACTGGACACTCATGTCAACATTCCGAGACAAAGTGTCATACGGTCACCAGTCATGTGTTTATCAGAGTATATCTACCTGAAATTCTGAAATACAAAGATTTTATCGCTATGTTCAAGACTCTCTCAAGACATTTTTCATCAGTGAGAGTAACACTGTGTCTTTTGTGTCGTTTGTGATGACAGTTTAAGTTTGTCAGTGAGTGTTTTTGCATACATCTATATTGTAAATACACTTTGTATTATACAATTTGTACTTGCTATTTATGCTTGTCTTGTACACATAAAGTTTGATATGTAATATCATTTCGCATACGACCTTTTGACGTTAAATTACTTTTGGTTTTCTTGTGTATATGATATTGAGCATTTCTATCTTTTGTATTTAATGTATAATATTGTCTAATTACTTTCTGTTTTCATGAGTATATGGCATTTTGTCTATATATTTTTTGTATTTAATGAGTAATATTGTTGGATTACTTTCTGTTTTCATGAGTATATGGCATTTTGTCTATATATTTTTTGTATTTAATGAGTAATATTTTTGCATGTTTTGGAGGGAAGGCGGTAGAACCTAAATTACTTTCAGACGAGATCAGTCCTAAATTCACATGGCCAACCAATATTATTATTTATTATATCACAGATTCTTTCCATTACATGTTTTTGAGTTAATGATATCAGAAATTCATTTTATAACAAGTTGGATCATTTACAAAAAACAAAAAAGAGTTATAAGAAATGTTTAATTTGTTCATTTACTTCTAAGTATTAAAAACAAAATAGTTATAAGAAATGTTTAATTTGATCATTTATTTCTAAGTATTAAAAACAAAATAGTTATAAGAAATGCTTAATTTGATCATTTATTCTAAGTATTAAAAACAAAATAGTTATAAGAAATGTTTAATTTGTTCATTTATTTCTAAGTATTAAAAACAAAAAAGAGTTATAAGAAATGTTTAATTTGATCATTTATTTCTAAGTATTAAAAACAAAATAGTTATAAGAAATGCTTAATTTGATCATTTATTCTAAGTATTAAAAACAAAATAGTTATAAGAAATGTTTAATTTGATCATTTACTTCTAAGTATTAAAAACAAAATAGTTATAAGAAATGTTTAATTTGATCATTTACTTCTAAGTATTAAAAACAAAATAGTTATAAGAAATGTTTAATTTGATCATTTACTTCTTAATATTAAGCAAACTGATTACTGTTTGTTCATAAATATACCAACGCAATAGAGTCTAAAAGCTGTAAATGCCGAACAAAAGTCAAGAACCAAATCACTTTTATTCGAAGATATTTTCTTTAATTTTATATAAAAGAAACGGGTATTTTAGACTCCCTTTGTGACAGTTGCATTTCATTATAGGTTTTGAATTGGGTTAAGTTGATTACGTACTCAACACAATAATGGCGTGGGGCAGCGTGCATAAAGTCTGATGGAGGAAAATCTTGGCGACCCATGCGGACGTCCAGCTGATGATAACTGAAGCGAAGTTGAAGCGTGAAAGCGGTTATTTACTATTTATGTTTCTGTGATTTTACGCGTGAGAGCGCGCGTGTTTGTATGTATGCTTATAATTGTTTGGTTTTGTATGCGCATGTGTATTTATAGATGCACGTGTGTGCCTTTTCCATATGTTCGTGTGTGGGCGTACGTGTGTGTCTCTAGCAATAATTACTGAGTTAAAAGGCTGTGTCTTTGCCAGCATACTTAAAGTTTCGTGAAAGTGAAGAATGGGTTGAACAAGGCCCATAACCATTCCAAAAACAAGGACACGACCAGCGCTGTGTTCACACTATAGTATTTTACGTATTAATCCCATGTAGACCAGTAGACCAGGCATTTATACCTTACCACACCTTTCACTCCTATTGAATTCGTCCTCTACTTATATTTGCCCTCCACTTTAATGGGACTAGACTAGACATCTCTCATTATAAAGGTGGTGAAGGTGTGTTACTACCAGAATATGTTAAGCATAATCATTGTAAATAGCTAAATATTTCATGTGTCGATTTAAGTTTAAAAGTCTTCTTAAGCGTAAATTAGTATAACTAAGTAAAGGATTTTATAAATGAAATAAGTGGTTTCTATTTGTCTGAGTGCTTGCGGCCTTTTATTTATTTTTCTGGTCATTTTGTCAGTCATCACGCCTTTGACGTCATCATACTCTGCAATCGTATGTGATGTGTAAATGTAATACCTTCATAAACGCTTAGTTAGATAATGTACAAGGAAAGAATTCACCAAAAGAAAACGGGCCACATTATTTTATAACAGCATTTTTACTCCTTCAAACTATTTGACGTGAAAAGTAAATCAGTGTTTTCTCTTATTCCGTAAAGTATCTGGAGAGAGAAGAATGTATTTTGTTTTTGATAAAAAAAAGTTTCTGTTTAAATCGACTCCAGCATGTCTTTTTAAAATATAAAACAACAATCATCGCTTAACTGCTAGTGTTCGCTATGTCTTTTACAACTCACACAACACTTAAACACACGAGTTAAGGAGGTCAAACATGGTCTCGATGATACGCTCACTAATTTTTTATTTTTATTGTTCTTTCCTGTACATTCAGGACGTAAAGCGCTATAACTCTTGCAATGATATCGACCGTATGATGTCAATACCTTCCATTTACTCCAGTAAAGTTATTCCATCAGTGCTATACTTGGAAACTCAAAACAAAGGAAAGACAACTCTGGAAATCATCAGTTTAAAGATGACATGAGTAGTGATACTCTTAAAAGGGAAATAGTACTTTCACTCATCAGGTTTTGAAAATTGCAAGTAATACTGACTTTTACGACATCACATTTGTAATGCAATTTATGAAAATAAATAAAATCTACTACAGCATCAGAATCTCTCTCTCTCTCTCTCTCTCTCTCTCTCTCACACACACACACACACACACACACACACACACACACACACACACACACACACACACACACACAAAAGCACACACACAAACACATAGAGTAGATAGACAGACTGACAGAGAGATAGACAAATTCTCGAAAAGAATATGCAGACTAATTATTGGAAATCATACAGACACCACGATACAATATTTTGATTGCAATTTATTAACACGAAGGAGAGAGAATGTAATGGCCTGTTTGAAGGTAATTTAAGAAGGAACATTATAGTGAAGCTCTTTTTATTGCAAGTGCATTTTAAAAATACTTTATAGTGAGCTTACAGAGCTAAGTATTTTTAAAAATGATGCAAACGTAAAGAACTA
Source organism: Sinotaia quadrata (assembly GCA_028829895.1). Classification (NCBI taxonomy): domain Eukaryota; kingdom Metazoa; phylum Mollusca; class Gastropoda; order Architaenioglossa; family Viviparidae; genus Sinotaia; species Sinotaia quadrata. The sequence goes on from CM054181.1 coordinate 61,748,317, forward strand.
GAATCGGGTGTATCGTTAGAGAGACCCACTGGCAAATTTTCATTGGGAGGGGGATTGCCAATGGGATTTGTTGTAGGCCTTGTAGGGGGATTCCATGGTACACTGGGATAGTTATTGAACATAGTGGGTGTGTTAGGACCTAAACCCCGATTGGGAAAGAAACCAAAAATGGCGGGGTTTAGTTGAATTGGTGGATACCCAGGTCTTAAATGTGGATTCGCAGCCAATATGTCCTTGTAATCTAAATTCGTACCCGTATATCCTCTGTGACAGAAGCCGAATCCATTACACAATTTGCTGCAGCAATTATAGGCTGTTTGGCACATAAATCCATCTCTGGTGCAATCCATTGTACTAAAATATACAGAAGAAAAAAATAAAATAAGCAATGTTTGTTAACAATCATCGTTAAATTTTACTGGCAATTAATTTTCAATTATTACAACTATGTGTAATTCATGTGATACAAAGTGTTGTGGTGAGTCTTAAGTACCATTTGAAATTATCTGACTAGATACCGTGTTCATAGGACTGCATATATATCATATTTACAGGACTGCATATATATCGAGTTCAAATTATTCCCTATATATCGTATTCACATTACTGACTAGAATTCTAACTTTCAATTAGTAAACCATTTGAAATTTTATCTGCCTAAACTCCCTGTATTCACAGTAATGACTAGTGAAACAAATTTACATTGTCAGTGAGAAAGATATTTAATATCATATTTGCCTAAATAACGTATTCACAGTTCAAAGTAGCCTAGTTCAGATTTTCAATTAGGAAATCATTTGAAATCATATATACCTGATAATGTGTCTGTTTTGCTACATTTGCTACATTTTACCACATTCATATCTTCACCTATTAAAATAAGCTTACATTTCTAACTAGTTCAAGCCCCTTTTCATATTATCTACTTCAACATTTCTATCTAATAAATACGATTACATTTTTGAAAGGAATAACTATAACATTTCTAGCTTGCAACTGCTTTCACATTCTAACTTAATAACCCTGATACATTTTCTGACAGGAAAGTGATAAAAAATATTTATCTAGTGTCTATTCATGATTACCTATGTACCTCATTATATGAACAAATTTTAAACTACTACAGTCTATATTCATGGTATCTCTGTGACACATCTTGCCTTCTAAGGGTTTAAAGTCAGAGAAAAAATGTCTATAATTAAGGTATCTATGTGACATATCTTGCCCTATAAGTGTTAAAAGTCAGTCAAAACAATCTGTATATATGGTATTTCAGTGACACGTCTTGCCATATGAGAGTTAAAGTCAGGCAAATCTGAACTGTCTGTATGTGCGGTATCTCAGTGACACAACTTGCCATATAAGAGTTAAAGTAATGCAAAAAAAGTCTGTTTGCATGGTATCTCAGTCACACAACTTGCCATATAAGAGTTAAAGTCAGGCAAAACTTTCTGTATGTATGATATCTCAGTCACACGTCTTGCCATATAAGAGTTAAAGTCAGGCAAAACTTTCTGTATGTATGATATCTCAGTCACACAACTTGCCATATAAGAGTTAAAGTCAGGCAAAACTTTCTGTATGTATGATATCTCAGTCACACGTCTTGCCATATAAGAGTTAAAGTCAGGCAAAACTTTCTGTATGTATGATATCTCAGTCACACGTCTTGCCATATAAGAGTTAAAGTCAGGCAACACTTTCTGTATGTATGATATCTCAGTCACACGTCTTGCCATATAAGAGTTAAAGTCAGGCAACACTTTCTGTATGTATGATATCTCAGTCACACGTCTTGCCATATAAGAGTTAAAGTCAGGCAACACTTTCTGTATGTATGATATCTCAGTCACACGTCTTGCCATATAAGAGTTAAAGTCAGGCAAAATGTCAATAGTTATGGAATGTATCTCAGTGATACCACTGTCCATTTTGAATTTCAGGATCATCTAAAAGTAAATAATGTTCATCAAATGAATTTAAAATTTAAATAGACTTTCAATAACTTTAGTCTAACTGAGATATGTTTATCTTTTCAAGTTTATGACAATGTTAACCGATTTTATATAAAATTGTATGTATAGTTATTTGTATAAGAACATTGGTCTTCTAACATAGGGCACGCTGAGATAAACAAAATCAGCAATTGGTTTGGACATATTGTCTTACCTCTGAAAAATGGAATTTAACATGCATTTCAGAGTTGAAATTAGAGCAATGTTAAAAATATATAATCTAAATTACACTTAATGAAAAAGTATAAATATTTACCGGATTGTGGGCATGGTGATCAAGAAGATAACAAGACCTAGGTACAGTTTCTTTTTCATTTTCGTTGTTGTTTGCTGGAACCGGTCAAACTGTCTGTAGATTAAAGAGAAAAGAAAGCAGTGAATCATTGATTATCTATCGATAAATCAACAATGAATATGGTAGATAATATTGCTTATATAATATTTATGCAAGAGAGTGCATATATATAATATACTGTTATTGCATTACAGCATGAGTGCATATCATATATATAATACTATGATATATAGTTATACAGCAAGATTTCACATTCCTTATAATACTCTTTTAATTTAGCATTAGAACAAGTGTGAATTAACAAACACTTCAATAAACTAATTGAAGAGACTCAACTGCTTTTCTAAGTGAGCATTTTAGTTATATAATGTGGCTTCTTAAAACTTCATTACCCTTTCCGCCTTCTTGTCGGCAAAAGTCAACGGTTGCCGGCAAATCGAGCATCGAGGTCAGTGACCTTTGTGTACTTAGGTTGTAGAGATACGCAATAATTGGTAGCATTTATGCATGTAAATATGTCCAGCTGTCTATTATGTTGCGTCGACCTTTGCCCAATGACCCATTTACATTACGTAATAATAAAATTAGAAATATGTAGGGGGGGATGTATAGTTGTTGTTGTTAATGTGGGGAACGCTTCCGGCTTCCGCCGCTTTCGCGTTTGGAGAGGGGGGGAGAGGGAGGGGGTGCCTTTCTGCTGCTGCGTGTGCCCGTTGAGAAAAACATGTCTGGCCGGCAAAGGCGGATAGAACTTTGCCGGACTTTATAAATAACAAAACCTGAAATGACGTATGTTGATATTCAGAGGGGAGTGTTTGAATGATCAGGAGCTCAACTGATAATTTTACCGCATCGTTAGGTAAAAAGAAATATTTATATAATTTTTTTCATTGTTGTAAATTTACTATTTCCTAATGAGTGAGCGAGTGAGTGAGTAAGAATATTTCAGAACGAAGAATTCAGATTACTTTATAGTTAATATTAAGGTTATAAGGTTATCGCTAAGGTTACACTAATGTTACGTTTAGGGTTAGGGTGCGTCTGGGTTGACCCAGAACTTTCACTCATACAAATTGCCACCTATTTATAATGATTTACAAAGCCCTACAGACAGTGTAAATCAAACTCATGAATTAGTCATTTGCCTTAGAATAATGAACACATAAAGTCATAACAAAGACCCAAAATTAATAAAATATTATAAAATAAAAAATGTAATGTAGTTTTTCTCAAAAAGAAAAAATCAAACAAATAAGTATAGTATAGAAGCAATGAAAAATAATACCATACCTATTTTGCATATAACATTGACAGCAGAAGGGTTAACAAGCACTCCATTCTGTTCTAAATATATTTCTTTACACTTTTTCCTCATCTTCATCACATTTAGCAGGGATTCAAAACGTCTCACTAAATAAGTTAATTTGTGAAAGAACGTTAATTACATAATAAGCCAAAAATATATCACATCTCTTAAATGTAAACGGTTGAATTATTTGCCGATCCTTGTTACCTAATAATATATAAAATGAAAGGCAAATGGCTGCTTAAAGTGAAAAACAAATACAATATAATCTATCATTCTATCTCTCGATCCATCCATTCATATCCATCCGTCTGTCTGACTGTCTGCTCCTGCTCTCACTCCCTCATCCACCTATCTATCTATCTATCTATCTATCTATCTATCTATCTATCTATCTATCTATCTATCTATCTATCTATCTATCTATCTATCTATCTATCTATCTATCTATCTATCTATCTATCTATCTATCTATCTATCTATCTATCTATCTATCTATCTATCTATCTATCTATCTATCTATCTATCTATCTATCTATCTATCTATCTATCTATCTATCTGGCTTTCTGGCTTCTATCTATCCATCTATTTGCCTATCCTTATTTCTTAACTTATAACTTATAACTTAATTGTTATACAAATAGTTAAAAATGACCCGACATTGGGCACTGCTTATTTTAGTATTAATTATGTAATTAGGTTGGAGTAAACAACTCAGGAAAAGAATATACTAGAATTTGCTGACGTAATCTACATCAATTCCAAGCGGATGAGTATTTTTATTATCCAACGGTTAAGATTTACAAGAACGAGACCAGCCAATGGGCTGAGATCAAAATTAAACATCTAAAATAATTATATTCTCTAATCACTTTGAATTTGATGTGGCAGAGAAATCAGGTAATTAAAGGATGCTTTCGCTTAATGATGAGTTAACTGATTGATAACTGAGAGAGAATGAACTTATAAATATTTCGTGCATTTTGCTGTTGATATATTATACTTGCGTTTTATGTATACTTGTATTATGTGAGTAGTCAGACTATTACTTTTATAATTGTGAATTATGATGCTTGTTTATTACACACATAACCTAGTTTCTAGTGAATACAGTCATAAACTATTATGTGGTATTTATTATGTTGTATGTGTGTATTGTGCTATAAATACTGTTGCAGGGAACTGTAAGTTGAAACTTGCATGTAAGAAAGAATTGAGTTAGAGATTAAATAAACTGAAAAGCTAAGCATTTGTTCCAAGATTATATTTTACAGGGAAAAAAGCTTGTTTTTCTATAATCTACCTGTTTAAAGATTTAAAAACTGGTACCACCTTAGTTGTATCTAGCCATTGTGTAAGTGTAAGAGTACACTACACTATGTTAATTATACGACAGTAAACAATGTTCGACTACAACATTCAATTTCTGTTATAAGGAAGTTCCTACATTGATGTTCTGCATGAGATAACTAATACTGCAATGCAGCGCCCCCCAAAAACGTATCGAGAGAACTTTCTACAACATGGTAGATAAGTACGTGAAAAATTGACAATTTTGTTGTGAGCAAATAAACTAAGACATGTTACGAATGTGATGAAAGGCTACTTTTTTGCATCGCCGAGACAAGGTTATGTACAAACTATTACAGTTTACCTCTCTTTAATCCCATTTCTGTTCTTTGACAGGAATTATCGTGTGATTTATATTAACACTAATCTGATGATTTATGTTTTAGAATAAAATACTGCATAGGCATTGATAATATCTGAATGTGGTTTTGTGAAAATGTTGATGTCAAATAATCTTTTCATTGTATTTGTTAAAAGTGTATTTAATTGTTGATTTATTAAATTTATTTATTGTTCAATTTAAAGAGTCACCTGAACAATGAACCGTCACAATCAGTGAGAAAAACATCAAGACGAATGTACGAAAAATGGCAAACTGGAAAGCCCAAGGCCTAGATCAAGTACAAATATTCTGGCTGAAACATCTTACATCCTTACATGGTAGACATGCTGAACAACTGCAAGACATACAAAACAAGCCAGGAACATTACCAGCATGGGTGATAAAGGGAAACAAATCTGATTATGAAAGATCCACAGAAAGGCACAACGTCAAACAACTATCGTCCAATCACATGCCTATCAACCACCTGGAAGTTACTATCAGGAATTATAGCTGACAAAATCATGACTCACCTTGAAAAAAAAATCTTCTAAACAATGAACAAAAGGGAGATAGACCAGGCAGCAGAGAAACGAAGGACCAATTGGCAATTGATAAGGCAATAGTTACTGACAGCAAGAAACGAAGAACAAATCTTGCAATGGCATGGATTGACTATCAAAAGGCCTATGACTCAGTCCCACATTCATGGATAATTGAAACATTAAAATTGTACAAAGTAGCGACATCAATACAGAACCTAATTAAGGAGTCAATAAAAAACTGGAAAACCACCATCACATGCAACAACACAAATATTGCAGACATAGCAAAAAATTGTGGAATCTTCCAAGGAAATTTAGTTTAGATTTTGTAACAATACACTAGCTCTCATATAATTCAGCATTACGTACAACAGACAGAAAATATGGAAGTGAGAAACAAATTATATTTGTTTTACAAATTAAAACAAATTATATTTGTTTTACAAATCTTAAACGAATTATAAATGATAAATATATAGGTATACATACTTCTTTCTCCAGAAGTTCTCTCTTCTTCATCCGCCAGGAGATTTTGCCGATAGAATAAAGTTGTTGTTTAATCGGATTCGTCAAGGTATCCGATTTTGATGACACTGCACTCAGTCAGTTGGATACGTCACTTAGATATACAGAGAGTGTACGTCATAAGATACACAAAACTGCCGTTTACAAAATTTACCAAGTCATGGAATACTTTTGTTTTCAAAACTTTCATTTAAACATGAAAGTTTCTTGCTATATTTATTTAAGAGTTTAAAGATAGCCTGCCTGTTGTGAACCTTCAGAGTCGTTGATGTGAAAGTTGTATTTTCTCCTATTATTTTGGAGTCTTTTTCTGCTCGTCTTTCTTCGTTCTTTGTATGTCTCTGAATTTTGGTTTTATTTTATTTTTAAATGCTCAATATATATGTGTGTGATGTATGTGTTGTGTGTGTGTGTTTGAGTGTGTGTATGTGAGTGTATGTGTGTGTGAGTGTGTGTATGTGTGTGTGTGTGTGTGTGTGTGTGTGTGTGTGTATGTGTATTCCAGAATACATGTAAACGTTCACTTAGCCAGAGCTCACTCTTTCACTCACGCACACCAAAATAAATACACAATAGCAGTTCTTTCATTTATCATTCTTGTCTATGTACATGAATACAGTTTCCGCTCAACAACACCGCCTGGTACCAATCATTGCGAGCTTGTCAGTGAGTTCAACCAATCTTCTTGCATAACAGCGCAACACCTCGTCTTGTGTTTGTTTCTTGTCTTCTCGTTCGTCCGTTGGTCTTTGTGGAGACAACTCACACACACACACACACACACACACACACACATCCATCGAAGGTTTTCACATTGTTGCATCTTTCGCATGACGTCACACATTTAAATCATTATGAGATACTGACAGTCACGTATGCAAATAGCGAGACAGAGATTAAACAAAGACAGAACGTATGCAAACAGTAAGAGAAAGATAGACTAAAACAGAGAAAGACAGACGCGTAATAAAACAGAGACCTTCTAACAGATGTTATAAAGAGGAACAGTATGGTGGGAAAATAGACAAAGAGAAATATGAATACTGAAATGATTGACACACACGAATGGACTGTAACACTGAAAGAAATTGAAAGTCATTGAGCATAATTTCTTCACCCAACCTTCAATATTTTACTATCCCCACCTATACAAATAAATTAAATAGTACATTGAAACCAAATCGTACCGTATCTATCCAATTTGCAAGCTCTCAAGGCCAACGTTGTACATTATGTCTCCAGTTTTGACCTCTGACCTCCTTTATCTAACTTCATAAGTACAACCAATAACTTGAAACTTTCTTCACTTTATTCATCTTTTTTGTTGTTGTTCGTTTGTCTCGATAACATTACCATTAAGAGCACATGCATTTGATGTTTATTCCTCTGTCCCGTGTGAACCTAGAAAGATGATGCCCGAAACAGGAGCAGATGTGATGGATGGTGACGTCACTCTCAGACTGGCGTTAAATAAGAAAAAAAACCCACGAGACGCTGTGCAAAGAATGAGCATTGTGGCAAAGTGCACTATTACTTATCTCCAATAACTCCACGTCTATCCTTTAATAAGACTGTCATATGGTTTTATTGACTCTGGTGTTGAATTGCATTTATGATAGACTGTTTAATTATAAAATTATGCCAACATAGGTTTGTGGAAATATTGATGTAAAGTGATCTCTTTCATTGTTATATGTCATATTGATATTTGATTGTTTATTTAATCCATTTATTGTTAAATTTATTGACTTTCTTATGTATATTCATAACCTTAAGTTGGAGAAGAATGTGGGTGGATAGGGGCTCGCTAAATGTAAATTAAACACTGATTTTTCTTCTCCTTTAGTAAGAAGTATTCCGCCTACGCTAAATATAGATTAATACGGATTTGTCTTCTCCTTTAGTAATACGTTTTCTGCCTATGCTAAATATAGATTAATACGGATTTGTCTCCTCCTTTAGCAATACGTTTTTCACCTATGGAAAGATTTTGTGACCGAGAATGTTTGTCTTAAAAGTTATGAAAGAGAGAAACGTTCACAGCACCAAAATATCTGCCATGTCAGAGACGGTGTCAGAGGATCATTAATAACAATAAATTTAGATTCTCATCACTTGTAATTAATTATGAAAGATTAGTTAATAATAATAATAATTTTCATTAACTAAATGGCCTTGCTGTCACAGGAAGAAAGATGGATCCTTCAATTAATAAACAGCACTCAGAGTCTGTTACATGCAAACTAATAGTTCTTTGTGCTGGGAGCTAACATCTATTCTCTCTGAGCACAATCTTACTAATCTGAAAGAAAACGTGTTCCAGGAACTGTTATATTTTGAATGACGTAATTTCATATTGCCACGAAAATAAACTTGTCATGTTTGTAATGTCAGGACAGAGATTCTCGATCGCTTATTGGATTGTAATACTATCTATACCAATATCATGATATCATGGTAGGAGGTTTATAATTGGTAGGCACTTAGAGTAATACATATTTAGAAAAGGTGATTTTTTTCTTTTGGTCAAGGATCACATTTGGGGATTAATCTTGGAATATGTTGTTATCAAAATGAATTTAGATTGTTATAACTTCATTAGTTTTAAAGACAGAACTATATATACTGACAGATTAAACAAAATAGAAGTGGTTCGCAAACTAAAATTTTCCAGTAGCTCAAAAATGTCACAACCTACTATAGGACTCAGTTTACTAGAACCAAAGGAATGTTACTTTTGGTATTACATCTTTTGAAAACAGGAAAGATTCTCCTTCATACATATGTATTCAGACATTAAAAATTTAAAAACACTGGAAACGTCATATTATTATGATATTAAGTTTCCAAGAATGATATCTTAGAGGTATGTATATTAAATTGTAGTCATTTGTGATCGAGAGTAACAAGTGTATTCTAAGTAATAAGCAGAGTGTGAAACTGTTGGAAAACTGAAATTTAAGGACATTTCTAGATTTGTTAATGACAAAAATAATTTTCAATGACCACTCTCATTGTCAGTTATACATCTTCATGTTTAATTTTTAATTTAAGCTGTTGCATTTTGTCAGTAAACAATATAGTTTTAATATTAAATTATAGTCTGTATACTTACAATAAGTATACTAGATTCATTGATTGTTAAAGTGGAAATAAAATGAGTAAATCCATGTTAGAATCAAGTAGTTTTTACTGTAATTTGATTTGTTCTGCATCCACTAGTGACTGTATTGCTTGACGTGTGAAAAATATAAGATGAAAACACGCGCGCAAGCAGGCATACATACAAAAAGCAAATGTTGAATACTTTCTTGTTGATGAGCTTATCTCCAGGTGAGATGGACGGCTCTATTCGTAGGTTTTTCAGTCATGATCGTACAAAATCCGTTGTGTGTTCACTGGCAGTCTCTAGACTTGATACCTCTCTTCTTCTGGCCCACCACTGTGTTATGTGAGGAAGTTAAAAAAATATTGCAAAACAGAACGGCCTTGATTATTCAGTCCTCCAGGAATCGAACACATCTCTCCAAAGTTCACTGGCTATCTGTATAGTCACTGGCCACTTGTTCACATTCTTCATTGGCTACCTGTTCACAGTCTTTACTAGCTACCTGTTAACATTTTTCAGTATATATCTTATCACTATCGTCTCTGGCTGCATGATCACAGATTTCACTGGCTACAAGTTCACAATCATATCTATCTAAATGTTCACAGTCTGCAATATCTACCCGTTCATAATCTTTACTGTCTACCTGCTCAGTCTTCACTGGCTACCTGTTCATAGTCTTCATTATCTGCCTGTTCACAGTCTTCACTGTCTATCTCTTCATAGTCTTCACTATCTACCTGTTCATAGTCTTCACTGGTTGTTTAGTCTTTACTGGATACCTGCTCACAGTCTTCACTGGCTGTATGTACATAATCTTCACTATCTACCTGTTCACAATCTTCACAGTCCAACTGTATGTAGTCTTCTCTATATACATGATCACTGTTTTCAATGGTAATCTGTTCATAACAGAATACAAGAAGAATTTTCTCTGTGTTATGCCTCACTGTCTGGTTCCAGTCCTGGTAGGTGTCTCCTCTCACATCGTTTTCTACTGGACACTCATGTCCACATTCCGAGACGAAGTGTCATACGGTCACCAGTCATGTGTTTATCAGAGTACATCTACCTGAAACTCTGAGATACAAAGAGTTTATGGCTATGTTCAAGACCATCTCAAGATATTTTTTTCATCAGTGAGAGTAGCACTGTGTCTTTTGTGTCGTTTGTGCTGACAGTTTAAGTTTGTTAGTGAGTGTTTTGCATACATCTATTCTATAAATACACTTTGTATTATACAATTTGTACATGCTATTTTTGCTTGTCTTGTACACATAAAGTGTGCTATGTAATATCATTTCGCATACGACCTTCTGACGTTACATTACTTTTGGTTTTCATGTGTATAAGCTTTTGAGCATTAATATCTTTTGTATTTAATGTGTAATGTTGTTGGATTACTTTCTGTTTTCATGGGTATATGGCATTTTGTTTAGATATCTTTTGTATTTAATGTGTAATATTGTTGGATTACATTCTGTTTTCATTGGTATATGGCATTTTGTTTAGATATCTTTTGTATTTAATGTGTAATATTGTTGGATTACATTCTGTTTTCATTGGTATATGGCATTTTGTTTAGATATCTTTTGTATTTAATGTGTAATATTGTTGGATTACATTCTGTTTTCATTGGTATATGGCATTTTATTTAGATATCTTATGTATTTATTGTGTAATATTGTTGGATTACTCTCCATTTTCATGGTATATGGCATTTTGTTTAGATATCTTTTGTACTTAATGTGTAACATTGTTGAATGATTTGGAGGGAAGGCGGTCGAACCTGAATTACTTTGAGATGAGATCAGTCCCAATTTCACATGGCCAAACAATATTATTATTTATTATATCACAGATTCCTCCCATTATATGTTTTTGAGTTAATGATATCAGAAATTCATTTTATAACAAGTTTGATCATTTACTTCTACGTATTAAAAACAAAATAGTTATAAGAAATGTTTAATTTGATTATTTATTTCTAAGTATTAAAAAACAAAATAGTTATAAGAAATATATAATAAAATTAATTAGATATGATTCTATAATTTACAATGAGCATTATGAATATTTTAATAAATTAAAAATGTTATAAATATTTTCATGTGATGTGCAATTTTTATGAATAGACTATCACTATATACTGGCTTAAATATATATAATCATCTTTTCAGATGTATACGTAACTGTTCTTGTGCTATAAATTCTTCCATTACATAGTGAAAAGTCAGTAAAGCTAAGTAGTTAGGAAAAATAAAATAAAATATTGAAAAATCAGATTTGATATCCATGATTTAAAATGTAAAGGATAATACATATGTTTAATTAATTAAAATTTATTTGAAATTAGAAAGAAATAAAAGTTATGATCATTACACATTCACAATATATCCAAGAAGAAACGTATATTGAAGGTAATCAGAATGTGCCAAAAAACAAGGCCCATAATTCAACGACCATTCAAATGCATTTACACAGACTTATTTTCAGTGACAACTGTAAACCAGTTCTACACATACCAATATAATACTTTATACAATTTGTTTAGATTTCCTAACATCTGATTTTTGTCTTTACTAATATAATCTATAGTAAAATACAAAAGTAATTATGATGTTAATTATGCTTCAAGTATTTACTGACAAATTTAGAAGAACATGCTAATTATAATTTTAAAGTATATGAGGACAAATTATATTTAGTAAGTTTACTTTTAGTACACTCTCTCATATATATTCTTTATCTTAGAAAAATATACACTTATAATTTATATAAAAACATTTGCAACTGTATGTACTTGCTGGAATGTTTTATCTTTTCAGCATATTGTCTACAGTATTATTGTTTTTAACGACTGTTTTTTTCCCCAAAATTATCTGCATTAAACTTTCATTAGTAACAAAGGAAATGATTTCACTCACACACACACACACACACACACACACACACACACACACACACACAAACACACACACACACACACACACGCACACTCAGAAACACACACACACACACACACACACACACACACACACACACATATATATATATATATATATATATATATATATATATATATATTATTGAATAATTGTATTCTCTAAGTATAATGTTACAAATTAATAATTTTTGTTTTCAGCACTGTTATGTTCGACAGGTCTTCTCAGAACGGTCGTACTGAAACTTCCGTTAGAGACACATCGGCAGCGCTTGCTATAATTGGATGTCCTCTCCATTTATATATAGCTCTGGGGAGTGGACATACTCTTAGGTGCAGAGCAATGTGTTCAAAGTAATATTGGGCATGTACAAGAAATTGCAGAAGGGAATCTAGGGCAGTATCACAATACAACTGTATGCAGGTTGAATATTAATGACATCCTGACATATTTTATTGCAAACTGATTAGTGTTTGTTCATAAATATACCAACACAATAGAGTCTAAAAGCTGTAAATGCCGAACAAAAGTCAAGAACCAAATCACTTTTATTCGAAGATATTTTCTTTAATTTTATATAAAAGAAACGGGTACTTTAGACACCTTTTGTGGCAGTTGAATTTAATTATAGGTTTTTAACTGGGTTAAGTTGATTACGTACTCAACACAATAATGGCGTGAAGCAGCGTGCACCAAGTCTGATGGAGGAAAGTCTTGGCGACCCATGCAGATGTCCAGCTGATGTTAACTGAAGCGAAGGGGAAACGTGAAAGCGGTTATTTATTATTTGTATTTCTCTGATTTTACGCTTGAGTGCGCGCGTGTTTGTATGTATGCATATAATTGTTTGGTTTTGTATGCGTGTGTGTATTTATAGATGCACGTGTGTGTGTTTTCTATATGTGCATGTGTGGGCGTACATGTGTGTGTTCCTAGCAATAATGAGTGAGTTAAAAGGCTGTGTCTTTGCCAACATACTTAAAGTTTCGTGAAAGTGAAGAATGGGTTGAACAAGGCCCATAACCATTCAGAAAACAGGGTCACGACCAGCGCTGTGTTCACACTAAGGTATTTTACGTATTCAGCTCATGTAGACCAGGCATTCTTACCGTACCAAACCTTTCACTCCTATTGAAGTCATCCTCTACTTCCACTGGCCCTCCACTTTAATGGGACTAGACTAGACATCTCTCATTATAAAGGTGGTTAAGGGGGTGTTACTGCCAGAATACGTTAAGCACAATCATTATAAATAGATAAATATATCATGTGTCGATTTAAGTTTAAAAGTCTTCTTAAGCGTAAATTAGGTATAACTAAGTAAAGGATTTTATAAATGAAATAAGTGGTTTCTATTTGTCTTAGTGTAAGTTTGCGGTCTTTTATTTATTTTTCTGGTCATTTTGTCAGTCATCACGCCTTTGACGTCATCATACTCTGCAATCGCATGTGATGTGTAAATGTAATACCTTCATAAACGCTTAGTTATATAATGTACAATGAAAGAATTAACCAAGAAAACGGGTCAAATTATTTTATAACAGCATTTTTACTCATTCAAACTATTTGAGATTAGTGTTTTCACCTATTCCGGTAAAGTATCTGAAATGATAAGAAAATTTTTTGTTTTTGATTTTAAAAAAGTTTCTGTTTAAATCGACTCCAGCATGTCATTTAAAATATAAAACAACAATCATCGCTTAACTGCTAGTGTTCGCTTTGTCTCTTACAACTCACAAAACACTTAAACACACGAGTTAAGGAGGTCAAACATGGTCTCGATGATACGCTCACCTATTTTTTATTTTTATTGTTCTTTCCTGTACATTCAGGACGTAAAGCGCGATAACTCTTGCATAGATATCGAGTATCTGCTGTCAATACCTTCCATTTACTCCAGTAAAGTTATCCATCAGTGCTATTCTTGGAAACTCAAAAGAAAGGAAAGACAACTCTGGAAATCATTTGGTTAAAGATGACATTATTAGTGACACTCTTAATAAGGAAATAGTACTTTCAGTCATCAGGATTTGAAAATTGCAAGAAATACTGACTTTAACGACATCACATATATAATTCAATTTATGAAAATAAAGAAATTGACTACAGCATCAGAATCTCAAACACACACACACACACACACACACACACACACACACACACACACACACAGACACACACACATACACACACACAAACACACATAACCACTCACAAAGACACACACACATACACACTCACAGACACACACACACAACACAAACAGCCACACAAACAAGCGCACACTCATATTATTTCTTCATGTGAATTACTTTTAGTTATAGTTCAATTTATTTGTTGAATTTATTGGTAGATGTTTGTAAAAGGAAGTCATACAGTAGTTGTGATTTTTCACTTTGAATTAAGAACCTTCAATATCTTCTTATTTTTGTGCATAAATCCTGAAAAATATATTTGTATGTTTTTTTAAATTTTTGTCTATAAATGAATACTCACTAGTTGGTTAACCTTTGTTTTGTTGTAAAATAAATTGTATGCTTGATTAAATTAACTATATCAAGATCACGTTGAATGCAAGTGTCAGTTTTCTGGTACGCACGCACACAAACACATAAAGTAGATAGACAGACTGACAGAGAGATAGACGAATTCTCTCGAAAAGAATATACAGACTAATTATTGGAAATCATACAGACACTATGATACAATATTTTGATTGCAATTTATTAACACGAAGGAGAGAGAATGTAATGGCCTGTTTGAAGTTCATTTTAAGAAGGAACATTATAGTGAAGATGTTTTATTGCAAGTGCATTTTAAAAATACTTTATAGTGAGCTTAGAGAGCTATTTAAAAAACAATATGCAATCGAAAAGGACTATAATCGGGTTTATTGATGTAGATCTCATCTGGCATATTACCATTGTCAAGGGGATTTAGATTTGTAGTGGGATTCCAGGGTGTATTGGGATTGTTATTGCCAGGCAAACCCCCGGGTGTATTGGGATTGTTATTGCCAGGGAAGCCCCAGGGTACATTGGGATAGGTATTGGGTACAGGATTGCTAGGACCTGAAGCCCCACTGGGAGAGAAACCAAAAATGGAAGGGTTTAGTTGAATTGGTGGATACCCAGGTCTTAAATGTGGATTCGCCGCCAATATGTCCTTGGGATCTAAATTCGTACCCGGATATCCTCTGTGACAGAAGCCGTACTTATTACACATTAGGCTGCAGCAATTATAGGCTGTTTGGCACATAAATCCATCTCTGGTGCAAACCCCTTGAGTACTAAATATACAGAAGAAAAAATAAAATAATCAGTGTTTGTTAACAATCATCGTTAAATTTTACTGACAATTAGTTTTCAATTATTACAACTACGACCGTGTAATTCATGTGATGTAGAGTGTTGTGGGGACAATTAAATACCACTTGAAATTATCTGACTAGATACCGTGTTCACAGGACTGCATAGATATCATATTTACACGACTGCCTAGATAATATATTTACCTGACTGCCGAGATACAAGTCCACAGGACTGCATAGATACCGTGTTCAGAGGACTGCATGAATATCATATTTACAGGACTGCCTAGATATCTTGTTCACAAGACTGCATATACACAGTGTTCACAGGATGTATATATATCATATTTACAGGACTGCCTACATACCGTGTTCACAGGACTGCATACATACCGTGTTCACAGGATGTATATATATCATATTTACAGGACTGCCTACATACCGTGTTCACAGGATGTATATATATCATATTTACAGGACTGCCTACATACCGTGTTCACAGGACTGCATAGATATCGAGTTCACATTATTCCCTAGATATCGTATTCACATTACTGACTAGATTACAATTCACATTGCTGACTAGAATTCTAACTTTCACTTAGTAAACAATTTGAAATCTTATCGGACTAAACTCCCTGTATTTACAGTAATGACAAGTGAAAGAAATTTACATTGTCAGTGAGAAAGGCATTTGAGATCATATTTGCCTAAATAACGTATTCACAGTTCGAAGTAACCTAGTTCAGATTTTCAATTAGGAAATCATTTGATATCATATCTACCTGATAATGTGTCCTCATTGCTACCTAGTTACCAGATTCATATCTTCACCTATTAAACTATGCTTACATTTCTAACTAGTTCAAGCCCCTTTTCATATTATATACTTCAACAATTCTATCTAATGAATACGATTACATTTTTGAAAGGAATAATTATTACATTTCTAGATTGCAACTGCTTTCACATTCTGACTTAATAACCATGATACCTTTTCTGACAGGAAACTGTTAAAATATTTATCTAGTGTCCATTCATGATTACCTATGTACCTAATTATATGAACAAATTTTAAACTACCATACTTTTTGTATTTCTACTTAATAACCGAGGTATAAAATCTAAGTAGTAATCCTTTTCCCATGTCAATTTAGTGAACATGATCAATGTTCTTACTAATCATCCTGTTCATATATCTCTAAGTAACAATTATCTTCAAAATTCTACCTAGTAATATTGATCAAAATTTTAAATAATAAACATAAGTGTATCGTTTATATTTCCATCTAGATAGTGTTTTGGCATTTTTACCTAGAAACAATCCTAAACGATCTACCCAATAGATTATTATCTCTTTTCTGTAAGTAACTACTTCGTGTTTCTTAACATAACTACTTCGTGTTTCTTAACATAACTACTTCATGTTTCTTAACATAACTACTTCGTGTTTCTTAACATAACTACTTCATGTTTCTTAACATAACTACTTCATGTTTCTTAACATAACTACTTCATGTTTCTTAACATAACTACTTCATGTTTCTTAACATAACTACTTCATGTTTCTTAACATAACTACTTCATGTTTCTTAACATAACTACAATCATGTTTCTACACGTAATTACTACAAATAACATCATCATTCTTCTACAAGTAATAACATTTTTCTAAACTTAACTACAATCATGCTTCTACATGTAATTATATAATGTTTCTTCAAGTAACTAATAATGTTTCTTCAAGTAACTAATCATGTTTCTATAAATAACAACATCATGTTTCTACAAATAATAACATCTTGTTTCTACAAGTAGCTACATCACGTTTCCAACATTTATTACATTATGTTTCTTCAAGTAACAATATAATGTTTTTACTAGCAACTACATCATGTTTGTACAAGTAATTATAAAATGTTTCTATAGACAACTACATCATATTAAACGTCCTATCTAGAATATTATTCTCTCAATTTTACAGATTTCATATCATCATATTTCTACAAATAACTACCTACTTCTATAAGTAAATACATCACATTTTTACAAGTAATTACGTATGTTTCTCAAAGTAACTAGGTAAGTTTCTAAGAGTAATTAAATCATGTTTCTACATGCAACTATTTAATGTTTCTACAACATAATATATAACGTTTCTACTTGTGACTATTTAATTTTCTACAAGTAATGATATCATTTTCTACTAGTAACCATATCTCATGTTTCTTTTATACAGTTATCATGTTTATACTAGTGCCTATCTGATGTTTCTAAAGGCACCTACGTCAAGTTTCTGCTAGGAACTATATAGTGTTTCTACAAGTAACAATACCGTATTTCTTCTAATAATTGTGTCATGTTTTTAATAGTAAATATATATTTCAATTGGTACTTAAATAATATTTCATTAATTTACTTGATGATGTTTCTACTAGTATTTATATTATTTTCTACATATCTAGAGTTTGCAAATAACTATAGCATATTCATGATAGTCAACATATCACTTTCTTTCAGTAATAACTGTATCATGTTTCTAATAGTAGCTATATCATGTTTCAAGCTGTAATTATATCTCAATTCATCTAGGTATTATATCATTATTCTTCCAGAAACTATATCATGTTTCTAATATATTCTATCCCTGTTTCTAAACTTAATTGTTTTATAAATTGTTAAATGTCAATGTGCCCGATCTTGGGCACTACTTGTGGTGGTATTTTTTATATATGTCAGAGTTGGAGGAAACAACTCATGTAAAGAATGTGTTAGAATTTGCTGAAGTAATCTAAACCAGTTCCAAGATGATTAGTTTTTTATCCAATGGCAAGAACAAGAAAAGCCAATGAGCTGAGAACAAAATTTACATGTTGAAAAGAATTGTATTTTCTAATCAACATGAATTTGATGTAGCAGAAGTCCGGTCTTTAAAGACGGCTATTAGCTTAATGGGAAGAAGTAGACTATTTTTATCCTCTAAACTCTGGAATTCTTAGAACTTCTCAGTTTCTCGATTTATAAACCGCGGTGATATTCTTAGATTCAAGAAGTCTCCACCTCTAGTGTGTAAGTGTATGGCTACATATAATCTGTTAATGTATGGCAGCAAGGACTGTTTGACTACATCGTATAATATAAGGAAGTTACTGGAAATTGCTACCTTGTTGTTCTGCTTGAGGGAAATAATACCATGAAGGAGCGCCCAAATTAGTCTCATGGAACATTGTACAAGTGCTAGAGAAGTACATGAAGAAATGACAATTCTGTTGTGGTAACAATAAACTTGCGACATTGTAACGAATACACGCCAAAGACTATTGCGGCATTGTCTAGACAAGGTTATATACAAACTACGATCGCTAATCTCTGTTCTCTGATAAGAAATATCATGTGCTTTGTATTAACACTAATATGTTGAAGTGTGTTTTAGGATAGAAAACTGTATAGGTATTAAAATGGTTCCGTGAAAATATTGATGTCAAATAATTATAATCTTTTCTTTGTATTTGTTATATGTATATTTGATTGCTGATTTATTAAATTTATTAACCTTCTTAGACATATTGATAACTATATGCTGGAGAGATAGTGGGTTTTTTGCGGGTTTGCTAAACATATACTAAAGACAATTTCTCTTCTCCTTCGATAAGAAGCTTTCCACCTACGGAAACATTGTGTCAAAGTTAATGTTTGTCTTTAATGTTGTGGAAGAGAGCAAACGTTTACAGCGCCACCATATCCGCCAAGTGAGAGAGACGAGTGGTGTCTTATTATTAACAACTTGAATTGAAATGTCAATCACTTGTAATTAGTTATGGATAATTATATTTTATTAATAACAATAATTATAACAAATAAATAATGTGACATTGTGTCACACACGCACAAACAAACACACACACACGCACGGACACACACACACGCGCACACACACATGCACACTCACACTCACACACTCACACACTCACACACACACACACTCACACACTCACACACTCACACACTCACACAAACACACACACACCCACACACACAAACACACACACACACACACACTTTATGTTTCTGATTATTTCTGAGTAATAATTTCACGTTACGTCTAGTAACTGTATCATGTTTCTACCCGTTATATAAGTATTTCAAACAATGAAACAAGTTAATATTCTGAAACAATTTTTATTTCCAATATATTAGTTTTACTTCACATTTCTGCATACTGACCAAGTTCACTTTTCTGCATACTAAAAAATTCACATTTCTGCATAGTAACCAAGTTCACATATCTGCATTTTAACCAAGTTCACATTTCTGCATTCTAACCAAGTTCACATTTCTGTATACTGACCAAGTTCACATTTCTGTATTCTGACCAAGTTCACATTTCTGCATTCTAACCAAGTTCACATTTCTGCATAGTGACCAAGTTCACATTTCTGCATACTGAACAAGTTTGATATTTCTGCATTCTGACCAAGTTAACATTTCTGCATTCTAACCAACTTCACATTTATGCATACTGACCAAGTTCACATTTCTGCATTCTAACCAAGTTCACATTTCAACCTTGTATTGATGCTTATATATACTATTATTATTTCATATTTATCGTATGTTCATAATTTGTCTAGTAACGATATTTATATTTCTACCCTGTAACCACTTTCTGCATACCGATATGATGATCTAAATAACCGTGTTGTTAGGTCTGCATGATAGGAAATTCGACACCTGTTGAAATTAGCATCAGGTATGCGTATAGTGTGATTGTAATACACACTAACAAGATTATCCACAATTTTAGCATTACTAAATTCTACTTGCCGTTCACTATCAGTTGGAATAATTTATTTATTTCGTTTATGATTGTGATTGTGATTGTGATTGTAACATTAAAATGTTTCGTTTGAATATATCACTTTTGGTAAATATTTTATAGATACATCGAATTAAATGTGATTATACGAACAACAATAGTTCAGAGGGGAATGGAGATTATCTAGACAATAGATCAGCTAGTAATATATTTTGGTATGCTGTACAATAGAAAGTAATGTGATTTAAATATGTTTATTTAGGCAATATGCAGAATGTAGTGATTGTTCTAATAATAGGCCAAAATGTAAGTGATTACTAAGTCAATAAGTGAGAAAGTAATATATAGTTTCACTAAAATCAATGTGACTATTTATGCAGTTAAATAGAAAAATAAGTTGACTATTTATGCAGTTAAATAAAAAATAAGTTGACTATTTATGCAGTTAAATAAAAAATAAGTTGACTATTTATGCAGTTAAATAAAAAATAAGTTGACTATTTAGGTTGAAACAGAAGGCACTCTAATCATTTGCGCAAATGACCAGAAAGCATTGTGAAATTAAACATAGAGTGATTATTTAGTCAATTATACATAAAGTAGAGTGACTTTTATTGTGAAATTAGACATAAAGAACATTGATTATTTAGTCAATTATACATAAAGAGGAATGACTTTTATTGTGAAATTAGACATAAAGAACAATGATTATTTAGTCAATTATACATAAAGTAGAGTGACTTTTATTGTGAAATTAGACATAAAGAACATTGATTATTTAGTCAATTATACATAAAGAGGAATGACTTTTATTGTGAAATTAGACATAAAGAACAATGATTATTTAGTCAATTATACATAAAGTAGAGTGACTTTTATTGTGAAATTAGACATACAGAAGAATAATTATTTTGTCAGTTAGACGAAAAGTAAATTATTATTATTGTAAAATTAGACATGAAACAGAGTGATCATTTAGTCAGTTGGACATAGAGAGTGATTATATTTTAGCAATTAGACATAACATATTCTGATTATTTAGTCAATTAAACATACTGTACTATTTATGCAAGATTTAAAAAGCAATGCGATTACTTAAACAATTAGAAATAAGGTATTGAGTGTATTCAGTCAATTAGACATAAAATATTGTGATTAGTTAATCAATTAGACATAAAATATTGTGATTAGTTAATCAATTAGACATAAAATATTGTGATTAGTTAATCAATTAGACATAAAATATTGTGATTAGTTAATCAATTAGACATAAAATATTGTGATTAGTTAATCAATTAGACATAAAACAATTGTGATAAAATAGGCAATGAGATGGAAAGCATTGAAATTATTTATGCAATTAGGCATAAAGAAATGTGATTAGTTAGGCAATTATACATAAAGTATTATTATTTATGTAATCATACATACAATATTTGCCATTATTTAGGTAATTAGACATGAGGCATTGTGATTATTAGGCAATTAGATATGAGGCATCGAGATTATTAAGGCAATAATAAGTCGGAGCTATAACTCTAATTGTTCAATAGGAACTTGAAGGAACACGTATTGCCAATCGAATTTTAAAATCGAATGTTAAAAGTACGGACAAAAGGAATGTCAAAAGTTTTCATTATGGACAGATCGAATGTTAAAAGTATTAATCATGGACTAAACGAATTTTGAAAGTTTTAATTATGGATAAAACGAAATTAATCGGTTTTATTAATGGACAGAACGAATGTCCAACGTTTTATTAATGAAAAATAAATGTCAAAAGGTTTTAAATAGACAGAAGGAAAGTCAAGAACTGTAACTCTGGATAGAACGAATTTCAAAATCATCAGTCTAATCCATTTGATGGCATGTATTCAAGAATTAAAAATAAATTCCTGAAATTCTTTTGCCGTACAGAATGTGATTATTTACTGGAAAATGTAAAGATTGCAATACCATATTTGTGTACATATCTTGCCACAAAAGCGTTAAAGGTCAGGCAAAACACTTTATATAAATATGGTATCTCTGTGACACGTCATGCACTATAAGGGTTTAAAGTCAGAGAAAAACTGTCCATAATAATAAAGTTATCTCTGTGACACGTCATGCCTTATAAGGGTTTAAAGTCAGAGAAAACTGTCTATAATTAAGGTATCTCTGTGACACGTCATGCCCTATAAGGGTTTAAAGTCAGAGAAAAACTGTCTATAATTAAGGTATCTCTGTGACACGTCATGCCCTATAAGGGTTTAAAGTCAGAGAAAAACTGTCTATAATTAAGGTATATATGTGACGCATCTTGCCCTATAAGTGTCAGGCAAAACAATCTATAGTTATGATATCTCAGTGACACGTCTTGCCATAAAAGAGTTAATGTCAGGCAATACTTTCTGTATGTATGGTATCTCAGTCACACGTCTAGCCATATAAGAGTTAATGTCAAGCAAAATGTCAATAGTTGTGGTATGTATCTCAGTGACACCACTGTCCATTATGAAATTCATGATCATCTAAAAGAAAAATAATGTTCCTCAAATGAAAATGTCCTTGTTTAAAATTTAAATAGACTTGCATTAAGTTTAGTCTAACTGAGATATGTTTATATTTTTAAGTTTATGACAATGTTTAGCCGATTTTGTATAAAATTGTATAGTTATTTGTATAAGTAGATTTATCTTCTAAAATAGGGCAAATTGAGGTAAACAAAATTAGCAATTGGTTTGGTCATATTGTCTTACCTAGAAAAATGGAATTTAACATGCTTTTCAGAGTTGAAATTGGAGCAAATTAAAAAATATATCATCCAAATTACTTTTAATGATCAAGTATAAATATTTACCGGATTGTGGGCATGGTGATCAAGAAGATAACAAGACCTAGGTACAGTTTCTTTTTCATTTTCGTTGTTGTTATCTGAAACCGGTCAAACTGTCTGTAGATTAAGAAGAAAAGAAAGCAATTATGCAGTGTTTATCTATCGTTAAATCAACAATGAATATGGCAGATAGCATTGCTTATACAATATTTATGCTAGAGAGCACACATAGATAGATATATAATATACTGAACTTTCATTACAGCATGAGTGCAAATCATATATATAATACTCTTTTAATTTAGCATTAGAGCATATGTGAATTAACAAACACTTCAAGAAAAGTAATCTAATTAAAGAGACTAAACTCCCTCTACAAACAGTTGCCTCCCCCCACACCATACCAAACCAAAAACATAACCCACGAAAAGGCAATAAATAGACTTAGGCTAAACTCAAACTGTTACACACACCAACCAAACACTCAAGCCCTTACCTGCACCCAATGCAGAACAGACAACACCATAGAACACTTCTTAATAGACTGCCTAGTCCATCAAACGCACAGAAACACGCTAACGAAAGAAATTAGACAACAACGCATACCATTCATTTTTATTTGAAATTTAGTTTAGATTTTAGCTTTCACAGAATTCAGCATTACGTACAACAGACAGAAAATGGGGAAGTGAGAAACAAATTATTTTTGTCTATGTTAAATCTTAAACGAATTAAAAATGAGAAATATATAGGTGTACATACTTCTTTCTCCAGAAGTTCTCTCTCCTTCATCCGCCAGGAGATTTTGCCGATAGAATAAAGTTGTTGTTTAATCGGATTCGTCAACTTATCCGATTTTGATGACACTGCACTCTCTCAGTTGGATACGTCACTTTTAGATATACAGATAGGGTACGTCATAAAATACATCCAAAAAACTGCAATTTACATAAATTTACCAAGTCATGGAATACTTTTGTTTTCTAAACCATCTTTTTAAACATAAAAGTTTCTTGCTATATTTATTTAAGTGTTTAAAGATAGCCTGCCTGTTGTGAACTATCAAAGGCATTGATATGGAAGTGTTATTTTCTGTTATTATTCCGGAGTCTTTTTCTGCTAGTCTTTCTTCGTCTTTTTGTATGTCTCTGAATTTTGGTTTTATTTTATTTTGACATGCTCAGTATATGTATGTGTGTGTTGTGTGTTGTGTGTGTGTGTGTGTGTGTATGTGTGTGTGAGTGTGTGTGTATGTGTGTGTGTGTGTGTGTGTGTGTGTGTGTGTGTGTGTATTTGCTTTTTTATTTCCTAAACCGATCTAAAACAATGACATCCTTGCATTTCCAATATGGTGTGGGTCAGGTTATATAGGACCCAGTTTATTCATCCATTTTGCTTCAGTTCGATTGCCATTAACTTTGTTTATGTGCATAAGCAGTTTGTATAACGTCCTTATGAATTTTATATGTTATAATTGAAAAAGGGATTAGAGTTTGTGAAAGATGAAGTGCTTTATAAAGAGTGCTATTTTAATTCAAAAAGTGCTCCCAGCGCTATGGGTAATTTGGCGATATATTACAACCTTAGAAAGTGTCCTAGATTTTATCTCCCATTTCATACATTCTCCAAATCTCTAAATCCAGCTTCCTTCATTCTCAAATACTTTATCTTCTTCAATTTCCTACTCTCTCCAACTTCCCACACCCTAAAACTCCCCACACTCTCCAACTCCCCACACTCTCTAACGTCCCACACTCTCCAACTTCTCACACTCTCAAAGTTTGAAAATATGTGCTTATATCTAGACTATACTAATATATATATATATATGTGAGTCTCAAACACTCCATATTTCTCTTAACTTAAAGCCCTGCGACATATCTATTTCCATTTCCTTCTCTTTTATTTCTATCTCTTTTTTTTTATATCTAGTTCTTCTCTTTTGCACTTGCATTTTATTTGAAATACTTTCTAAAAATATTTTTTTTAATTTCATCCGCAGAGAGGCCTATTCCTACTTCTAATAATTTCCCTCTTCTATCTACCTCACTCTTTCTTCTAGCATAATTTCTTTTTTAAATCACAAAATAATTGTACCACAGTCATGTCAGTAGCTAACTGGTGAGCTCTCTGACTGATTTTATAAAGGTATCTCCACACACACTCATGTAAGTGATAAAACCTTTAAATCTAGTTACTAAATGTGCACAGTCAATGTAAACGATGTAATCCACACACACAAATAATGGAAACTATGATAATACATGTATAAATACAATATGCTATCAAAAATTATAAATCACAAGATTAATGAAAATATTCAAACGAAAGGAAAAAGTATAGCAAAAGAAAGATTGTTTTAGATAGTGTTATAAAAATAATGACATTAGAACATTTTCTAAATGTCTATTACACTAGTCAAACGTATGGTGAAAAGAAGCAACAATGTTAAATCTAATTAAGGGAAGATGTATTGATGAAACTGAATTGAACTATAAATTGTAACATTGTGGCAAAGTGCACTATTACTTATCTCCAATAACTCCATGTCTGTCCTATGATAAGACTGTCATGTGATTTTATTGTCTCTTGTGTTGAAATGTTTTTATGATAGACTGTTTAAATAAAAAATTATGCCTACATAGGTTTGTGGAAATATTGATGTAAAGTGACCTATTTCATTGTTATATATCATAAGGATATTTGTTGTTGAATTAATACAGTTATTGTTAAATTTATTGATTTTCTTATGTATATTCATAACATTATATTGGAGAAGAAATGGGTGGATAGGGGCTCGCTAAATGTAAATTAAACACAGATTTGTCTTCTCCTTTAGTAATAAGTATTCCGCCTACGCTAAATATAGATTAATACGGATTTGTCTCCTCTTTTAGTCAGACGTTTTTCAACTATGGAAAGGTTGTGTGTTCGTGAATGTTTGTCTTAAATGTTATGAAAGAGAGAAACGTTCACAGCACAAACATATCCATCAAGTGAGAGACGGTGTCAGAGGATCATTAATAAAAATACATTAAGATTCTAATCACTTGTAATTAATTATGAAAGATTAATTAATAATAATAATAATTTTCATTAACTAAATGGCCTTGCTGTCACAGGAAGAAAGATGGATCCTTCAATTAATAAACAGTACTCAGAGTCTGTTACATGCAAACTAATAGTACTTTGTGATGGGAGCTAAAATCTATTCTCTCTGAGTACAATCTTACTAATCTGAAAGAAAACGTGTTCCAGGGAACTGTTATATTTTGAATGATGTAATTTCATATTGCCACGAAAATAAACTTGTCATGTTTGTTATGTCAGGACAGAGATTCACGATCGCTTAGTGGATTGTAATACTATCTATACCAATATAATTTAAATATAAATTATATAATATATTTATTATATATTATACTATACTAATATAAATATAATTTAAATATGATTGTTATCTGGAACCGGTCAAACTGTCTGTAGATTAAAGAAAAAAGAAAGCAGTAATGCTTTAAAGCATACTGTAAAGCAGTAATTGTTTATCATTAAATCAACAATGCATATGGCAGATAACATTGTTTATATAATATTTATGCAAGAGAGCGCACATGCGCGCGCGCACACACACACACACAAACATATAGATAGATAGATAGATAGATAGATAGATAGATAGATAGATAGATAGATAGATAGATAGATAGATAGATAGATAGATAGATAGATAGATAGATAGATAGATAGATAGATAGATAGATAGATAGATAGATAGATAAGGTACTGTTCTTGAACAACAGTTGTTGTTAATGTGGGGAACGCTTCCGGCTTCCGCCGCTTTCGCGTTTGGAGAGGGGGGGGGGAGAGGGAGGGGGTGCCTTTCTGCTGCTGCGTGTGCCCGTTGAGAAAAACATGTCTGGCCGGCAAAGGCGGACTCCAAACCCGGTGATCCGTGGGTTGAAGTCGATGTTAGATGAACAACAGCATGAGTGCATATGTATATATATATATATATAATACTATGATATATAGTTATACAGCAAGATTGCACATTCCATACAATACTCTTTTAATTTAGCATTAGAGCAAGTGTGAATTAACAAACTTCAATAAACTAATTGAAGAGATTAACTGCTTTTCTAAGTGAGCATTTTAGTTACACAATGTGGATTCTAGAAACTTCATTAACATTTCCGCCTTCCTGTCGGCAGTGGTCAACGATTTCCGGCAAATCGAGCATCGAGGCCAGTGACCTTTGTGTACTTAGGTTGTAGAGATACGCAATAATTATAGTATATAATTATTGTAAATATGTTCAGCTGTTCATTATGTTGAGTCGACTCTTGCCCACTGACCCATTTCCATTACGTAATATTAAAACTAGAATTATGAGGGGGGGGGGGATATATGGAACTTTTCCTGTGACCTTATAAATTTAAAGACCTGAAATGATATATGTTGATATACAGAGAGGAGTGTTTGAATGATCAAAACCTGAAATGATGTATGTTGATACACACTGAGGAGTGTTTGAATGATCAGGAGCTGAGCTGATAATTTTACCGCATCGTTAGGTAAGAAGAGTGAGTGAGTGAATGAATGAGTGAATGAGTGAGTGAGTGAGTGAGTGAGTGAGAATATTTCTGGACGAAGAATTCAAGTTACGTTATAGTTAATAGTAAGATTATAAGGTTATCGCTAAGGTTACACAAATGTTACGGTCAGGGTTAGGAGGAGTCTTGGCTGACCCAGTACCATCACTCATACAAATTACCACCTACTTATAATATTATTTACAAAGCCCTACAGACAGTGTAAATCAACCCATGAATTAGTCATTTGACTTAGAATAATGAACACATAATTGTAAAGTCATAACAGATACCCAAAATTAATAAAATATTATAAAAAAAATCAATGTATATATCTGTTCTCAGAAAAATAAAATATCAAACAAATAAGCATAGTATGGAAGCAATGAAAAATAATATTTGACCTAATTTGCAAATAACAATGACTGCAGTAGGGTTAACTTAACAACCACTCCATTCTGTTCTCAATATATTTCTTTACACTTTTTCCTTAGCTTCATCACATTTAGCAGGGATTCGAAGCGTCTTCCTGCTTTATTTGCATCTTGTTAATTTGTGAAAGAACGCTAAACCCAGAATTACTTAATCAGCAAACCAGATATCACAACACTTAAATGTAAACGGTTGAATTATTTGCCGATCCTTGTTACCTAATAATATATAAAATGAAAGGCAAATGGCGGGTTAAAGTGAAAAACAAATACACTTTAATATATCTTTCTATTTCTCAATCCGTCCGTCTGTCTCTCCATTTGTCTGTCCGCTTGCTCAAGTTCTCACTCCTTCATCCAAGTATCTATCTATCTATCTATCTATCTATCTATCTATCTATCTATCTATCTATCTATCTATCTATCTATCTATCTATCTATCTATCTATCTATCTATCTATCTATCTCTCTATCTGTTTATCTGACTTTCTGGCTATCTATCTATCCATCTATTTGCCTATCCTTATTTCTAAACTTAATTGTTATACAAATAGTTAAATATCGAAATGACCCGACATTGGGCACTGCTTATTTTAGTATTAATTATCTAATTGAGTTGGAGTAAACAACTCAGGAAAAGAATATGCTAGAATTTGGTGACGTAATCTAAATGAATTCCAAGCGGATGAGTATTTTTATTATCCAACGGTTAAGATTTACAAGAACGAGACCAGCCAATGGGCTGAGATCAAAATTGAACGTCTAAAACAATTTTATTTTGAAATCACTTCGAATTTGATGTGGCAGAAATCCGGTCATGAAAGGTTGCTTTCGCTTAATGATGAGTTAACTTATTGATTGAGAGAGAATGTACTTAGAACTATTTTGTACATTTTGCTGTTGATATATTATACTTGCGTTTGCGTTAGACTTGTATTATGTGAGTAGTCAGACTATTACTTTTATAATTGTGAATTATGATGTTTGTTTATTACACACATGACCTAGTTTCTAGTGAACACATTCATAATCTATTATATGGCATTGCCTTGACAAGGTTATGTACAAACTATTTTAGCTTAAATCTCTATAACTCCATTTCTGTTCTGTGACAAGAATTATTCTGTGATTTATATGGACGCTAATCTGATGATTTATGTTTTAGGATTTAAGACAGCATAGGAATTGAAATTATTTGAATGTGGTTTCGTGAAAATGTTGATGTCAAATAATCTTATCATTGTATTTCTTAAAAGTGTATATAATTGTTGATTTAATAAAATTATTTCTTGTTCAATAAATTGACATTCTTACTCATATTGATAACCATATGTTCGAGAGATAGAGGATGGAGGGGGTTCGCTAAATATAGAATAACAACGGATTTAACTTCTCCTTTGGTAAGAAGTTTTCCTCCTATGGAAATATTATGTGATATTAAATGTTTGTCTTTAATGTTGTGGAAGACAGAAAACATTACATATCCGCTAATGCAAAAGTTGCATTCTTGTGAATAATTATTAATAAATTAAATTATAATTCCCATCAATTGTAATTAGTTATGAGTGATTAATAATAATAATAATAATAATATTAAAAATAATAATAATAATAATAATAATAATAATAATAATAATAATAATAATAATAATAATAGAAATGTGGACGAATTGTCATCCAGAAAGGCAAGGTCAAAACAACAGAGGGTCTGCAATTCGACATCGGAAAAATCAATGATGTTTCAATAGAAAATGGATATAAGTATCTTGGGATACTACAACATCAAGAAAATATGCAGAGAGAAGTGAATCCAAAGTTAAGAGAGAATATGAAAAACGTGTTAGACAAGTCCTGAAATCCAAGCTAAATGGGGCGAACAAAATACAAGCCCTTAATGCATACGCAATACCTGTAGTAAGCTACACTGGAGGTATCATAGATTGGACAGCAAATGAAATAAATGAATTGGACAGGAAAACAAGAAAACTACTCACAATACATAAAGCCTTACACCCCAAAGCAGACGTAGACAGACTCTATGTATCTCGAAAAATGGGAGGCCGAGGTCTCAAGAAAATTAAAAATGTCATTGAAGGAGAAGTCATTGGCCTTGTGGACTACATCTGGAATAACAATAAAGATGATCCACTAATAGAATTAGTAAAAATGAGTGGACTATTCCAACTACCAGAAACAGACAAAGAAACATGGAAGAAAACAACGAAGCAAGAACTAGCACATACCTGGAGACAAAAACCTCTACATGGCCAATATGTACGACAAGCTGACGAAATATCAACAAAGCAATCAACGTACAAATGGTTGAAAGAGGCAGGATTGAAAGCAGAAACAGAAGCACTCATAACAGCTGCACAAGATCAAGCACTCAACACCAAAGCACACAAAACGAAAATCATGAAAATTTCAAATGATTCCAAATGTAGACTTTGCAAATCCATTGATGAGACAACAGAACACATACTATCTGGATGTCAGGTTCTGGCTGGAACAGAATACACCAAACGACACAATGAAGTGGCAAAACACATACATAGAAATCTGTGTGAGAACTATGGCATAAAAACCCCAGAAAGAGCATGGATTCATCAACCAGAAGCAGTCACCGAAACAGAAGAAGTCAAAATACTATGGGACTTCGAGATAAGAACAGACCGGGTGATTCCTGCAAGACGACCAGACATTGTAGTTCTCAATAAGCCCAACAGAACAGTAACAATTATTGATGTCGCTGTTCCAAGTGATAGAAACATAAAAACAAAAGAAAGAGAAAAAATAGAAAAATACCAAGACCTCAGATTAGAAATCCAGAGACTGTGGAATGTAAAAGCAGAAGTGATACCAATAGTGATAGGAGCCTTGGGGAACATAACATCAGAATTGGAAGGCTACCTGAATAAACTCACTGGAAACCACATAATCGCTCCACTACTCAAAGCAGCGCTCCTCGGAAGTGCCCACATCCTCCGTAAAACCTTGGATCTCCCAGAATCTTGGTAAGATTCCGAGACCTTGGATCACAGCCGACAGTCAAACAGAAGTCGTGGAAAGAGGCTAAATAATAATAATAATAATAACAACAACAAATAATAATAACAAATTATTTTTGTCTATGTTAAATCTTAAACGAATTATAAATGAGAAATATATAGGTGTACCTACTTCTTTCTCCAGAAGTTCTCTCTTCTTCAACCGCCAGGCCTGAAGTGAATTGATTTTGCCGATAGAATAAAGTTGCTGTTTGTTCGGATTTGTCAACTTATCCGATTTTGATGACACTGCACTCTGTCAGTTGGATACGTCACTTAGATATACAGATAGGGTTCGTCATAAGATACACCCGGAAAACTGCAATTTACATAAATTTACAAAGTCATGGAATACTTTTGTTTTCAAAACTTTGATTTTAAACATGACGGTGTTTTGCAATATTTATTTAAGTGTTTAAAGATAGCCTGCCTGTTGTGAACTATCAAATACATTTATATGGAAGTGTTATTTTCTGTTATTATTCTGGAGTCTTTTTGTTCTCGCCTTTCTTCGTTTGTCTCTGAATTTTGGTTTTATTTTATTTTTAAATACTCAGTATATGTATGTGAGTGTGTGTGTGTGCGCGCGTGTGTACTTGCTTTTTAATTTCTTAAACCGATTGTCTACAACTACATTGAGAGAACTGTCGCGATAGATACTATTTTCTGTGTGTTGCCAAGTACGAAAAGATTAGACCAAAGAAAACTTTCATCGATATCGTTA
The DNA here is from genome assembly GCA_028829895.1 of Sinotaia quadrata. Classification (NCBI taxonomy): domain Eukaryota; kingdom Metazoa; phylum Mollusca; class Gastropoda; order Architaenioglossa; family Viviparidae; genus Sinotaia; species Sinotaia quadrata. Next base: position 61,780,468 of record CM054181.1, read on the forward strand.
ACAGGTTTTACTTTGCACATAATCACGAACGAACGAACTTGCTTTTTTGAACAGGTCAAGTCAACCGGTTCCACAATACATGTAAACGTTCACTTAGCCCAAGCTCACACTTTCACTCACGCACACCAAAATAAATACACAATAGCAGTTCTTTCATTTATTCATCTTGTCTGTGTGCATGAATACAGTTTCCTGTCTCCGCTCAACAACACCGCCTGGTAACAATCATTGCGAGCTTGTCTGTGAGTTCAACCAATCTTCTCGCACAACGTAACAGCTCGTCTTGAGTTTGTTCCTTGTCTTCTCGTTCGTCCGTTGGTCTTTGTGGAGACAACACACACACACACACACACACACACACACACACACACACACACACACACACACACACACACACAAACACACATTACACATGTGCATCCACTGATTTAGTCTTCTCTCCATCCATCGAATGTTTTCATTATGAACATTGTTGCATCTTTCGCATGACGTCACACATTTCAATCATTACGAGATACTGACAGTCACGTATACAAATAGAGAGACAGACAGTACACAGAGAAAGACAGACACGTATGCAAACGGTAAGAGAAAGATAGATTAAAACAGAGACTTTCTAACAGATGTTATAAAGAGGAACAGTCTGGTGGGAAAATAGACAAAGAGAAATATGAATACTGAAATGATTGACACACACGAATGGACTGTAACACTGAAACAAATTGAAAGTCAATGAACATAATTTCTTCACCCAACCTTTAATATTTTACTCTCCCCACCAATAAAAATAAATAAATTAAAAAATAAAATAGTGCACTGAAACTAAATCGTACCGTATCTATCCAATTTACAAGCTCTCAAGGCCAACGTTGTGTATTATGCATCCAGCTTTTGACCTCTGACCTCCTTTATTTAACTTCATAAAACCAACCAATTACTTTAAACTTTCTACACACATTAATCAACGTTCTTGTTGTTGTTCGTTTTTCTCGATGACATTACCCTTAAGAGCACAGGCATTTGAGATTTTTTCCTCCGTCCTGTGTGAACATGAGAGGTGATGCCTGAGACAGGAGCCGTTGTGATGGCTTGTGACGTCACTCTCAGACGCGTTAAATAAGAAACAAGACCCAAGAGACGCTGTGCAAAGAATGAGCAGTGTATTGAACCTCAAAGAACGGAGCAAAAGCTAACTGGAATGGACATAATCGATATTCTCAACTCACCGAGCTGGTACAGAATAAATAATTACAATTGCTGATAGTAGGACGTACCTAAGGAAAATAATTTAAAAACAAAATAAAAATCTTTGTAAAAAGTCCGCTAGCCAACACACAACTGTTCTTTGGTATTCCCCGATATAAAAGAATGACGTCATTGCATTTCTAATTTGGTGTGTGTCAGGTTACATAATACATTAATTTTTCTTCTGTTCGATTGCCATTAACTTTGTTTAGATGCATAAGCTGTTTGTATAACGTCCTTATACATTTTATGTTTAATAATTGAAAATGGGATTAGAGTTTGTGAAAGATGAAGTGCTTTATAAAGACTGCTATTTTAATTCAAAAAGTGTTCCCAGCGCTATGGGTAATTTGGCTATATATTACAACCTTAGAAAGTGTCCTAGATTTTATCTCCCATTTCATACATTCTCCAAATTTCTAAATTCAACTTCCTTCATTCTCAATAGTTTATCTTCTTCAATTTCCTACTCTCTCCAACTTCCCACACCCTAAAACTCCCCACACTCTCCAACTCCCCACACTCTCCAACTTCCCACTCTCCAACTCCCCACACTCTCCAACTCCCTACACTCTCCAACTTCTTACACTCTCCGACTTCTCACACTCTCCAGCTTTGAAAATTTGCGCATATATCTAGCCTCTGCTAAAAAAAAAAAAATATATATATATATATATATTTATCTGTGTCTCAAACACTCCATTTTCCTCTTAACTTAAAGCCCTGCGACATAAATGTTTCTATTTCCTTCTCTTTTATTTCTATCTCTTTCTTTTTATATCTAGTTCTTCTCTTTTACGCTTGTATTTCGTTTTATTTCTACAAAGTCTTTCAAATATTTTTTTATTTCATCCACAGAGATGCCCATACCGCCTTCTAATAATTTCCCTCTTCCATCTACCTCACTCTTTCTTCTAGCATAATTTTCTTTTTTTTCCTTTTTTTTCCCTTTTTTTCCTTTTTTAAATCACAAAAAAACTCTACCACAGTAATGTCACTAGCTAACTGGTGAGCTCTCTGACTGATTTTACAAAGGTATCTCCACACACACTCATGTAAGTGATAAAAATTTTTAATCTAGTTACTAAATATGCACAATCAGTGTAAACAATATAATCCACACACACAAATAATGAAAACTATTGTAATACATGTATAAATACAATATGCTATCAAAAATTATAAATCACAAGATTAATGAAAATATTCAAACGAAAGGAAAAAGTATAGCAAAAGAAAATTGTTTTAGATAGTGTTATAAAAATAATGAGATTAGAACATTTTCTAAATGTCTATTACACTAGTCAAACGTCTGGTGAAAAGAAGCAACAATGTTAAATCTAATTAAGGGTAGCAGTGTTGATGAAACTGAATTGAACTATAAATTGTAGCATTGTGGCAAAGTGCACTATTACTTATCTCCAATAACTCCATGTCTGTTCTATGATAAGACTGTCATATTATTTTTATTGACTCTGGTGTTGAATTGTATTTATGATAGACTGTTTAATTATAAAATTATACCAACATAGATTTGTGGAACTATTGATGTAAAGTGATCTATTTCATTGTTATATGTCATGTGGATATTTAATTATTAATTTAATACATTTATTGTTAAATTTATTGACTTTCTTATGTATATTATTAAACTTATGTTGGAGAAGAAATGGGTGGATAGGGGCTTGCTAAATGTAAATTAAACACGGATTTGTCTTCTCCTTCAGTAATAAGTTTACTGCCTATGCTTAATATAGACTAATACGGATTTGTCTCCTACTTTAGTAAGACATTTTTCACTTATGGAAAGTATGTGTGATGGAGAATGTTTGTCTTAAATGTTATGAAAGAGAGAAACGTTCACAGCACCTAAATATCCGCCAAGTGAGAGAAGAATGTTGTCTGTTAAAGCTTGGATCTCCAAACTAAGGCATGCGGGCAGCATACAACCCATGGAGACCTTTTTGTCTATGGAAAAAATATAGAAATTTACGTGTATCCTGCCAAGATCACCCACTGCTAAATTTTTCTATCTCTAATCTCTGAGAGTTGAGAGGGAACAAACAACTCTGACCCAAATTCGGAATAAAGGAGCGTTATTGATATGGGTCACTGATTGTTACATAGGTTGGACATATTCTTAGTATCCAGTACACCCAGTCTATAGTATATGAGCAGTCAACTATGACTATTAGACAAAACCATTGAGTTGCAAGCTAATGACCTCCTTTGGGATAAGTTCAAAGAAAGAATGGTGAGTTTTTACCAGTTTTTGCCCAAGGAAGATTTTCCTAATGTCAAAACCTTTGCATCAAGGTACTTTTCAATCTTTGGAACAACATACTTGTTGATTTCATAAAAGTATTGTTATATCTATTGACCTTCTACACATATTGTTAACCATATGTTGTAGACACATGAAGTGGGTGGGGGATAGCTAAGATTAAAAGAGGAATTTATCTTCTTCTTTATAAGACGTTTTACGTCTACAGAATTATTGAGCGATGGTAAATGTTGGTCTTTAATGTTGTGGAAGAGAGAAAACGTTTACAACGCCTGCACATCCGCCAAGAGAGAGAGATGAGTGGTGTCTTCTGGAGAATTATTAATAATAATCATCAGAACTGATAACTAAAGTAGCGTTGGCGTCACACAAATCTACAGAGTTAGCTCTACCAAAGAGGTTTTAATTATTATTCATGAAACAATCGTCGTTACTGTGAGAGCTAACCCTACATTAGTGTTGCCAAAATTCTTCCATGTTCAGAATAAACCAGTTTTCTTCAGTTCTAGTGTCTGTGTGCTGATATTTTGCTAGTTTGTCGATGTCTTGGTTATTTTGTCATAAAGATTATGTAGTATGTGCTTTGATTTTGAAAAATACAGGAACCCATCTTAAATGCATACAAATTATTATTTAAATGTAACTAAAATTGTTTAAATATTTTTATTCACACATACTTTTCTTCAAAGTGATAACAAAATATTTTTAGCGTGAAATCTTAAGTGATGGTGTACTGCAAGTCTAATTTTGGAAATAATTTAAAATTTTTAATTTTATCGTTTACTTCTAAGTATTAAAAACAAAATTGTTATAAGAAATGTTTAATTTGATCATTTACTTCTAAGTATTAAAAACAAAATAGTTATAAGAAATGTTTAATATAAATCATTAGATATGATTCTATAATTTACAATGAGCATTATAAATATTTTGTAATAAATTATAAATATTATAAATATTTTCAAGTGATGTGCAAATTTTATGAAATGACTCACTATATACTGGTTAAATATAATCATCTTTTCAGATCTATGTAACTGTTCTTGTGGTATAAATTATTCCATTACATAGTGATATGCCATTAAAGCTAAGTCGTTAGGAAAACTAAAATATAATATTGAAAATTTAGTTTTGAAATCCATGATTTAAAATGTAAAAGGATAACACATATGTTTATTTAATTAAAATTTATTTCAAATTATAAATAAATAAAAATTGTGATCCTTACACTTTCTCACTATATCAAAGAAACTTATATTGAAGGTAATCAGAATGTGCCCATAAAACAAGGCCCATAATTCAAATGAAATGAGATTGTCATCACCATTCAAAAGATGCTTGTCGTGACTTGTTTTTTTTTTTAAATTGTTTTATCTGCTGAATCACATGTTAACAAAATATTCTAAGAAAATAAAATACACGCATACATTTATAATGTGTTGACTCTATTATCTATTGATCATTCAACTGTAAACCACTTCTACACATATCAATCTATTACTTTATAAAATTTGTTTAGATTTCCTAATATATGATTTTTCACTGTATTAATATAAGCTATAGGGATAGGGAAATACAAAAGTAATTATGATATTAATTATGCTTTAGGTTTTTACTGACAAAGTAGAAAATGTTAATTAACTTTTTTAAAAGTAAAATGAGGGCAAATTATATTTAAGATACTTATTTTTAGTAAATTTTCATGCACATACACTCTCTCATATATATTATTTACCTCAGAAAAATATACACTGTATAATTTATATAAACATATTTGCAAGTGTATGTACATGTTGGAATATTTTATTAATAGTGAATCCTTTTCAGCACATTGTTTACAGCACTATGGATTTTAACGACTGATTTTCTCCAAAATATCTTCACTTAGTGACAGAGGAAATGCTTTACACACACACACACACACACACACACACACACACACACACACACACACACACACACACACACACACACACAAACACACACACAAACACGAAACAATCACACACACAGAGGAAACACACACACACATACACAAAGATACACACATACACTCACAAAAACAGAGACACTCACACACACAAACACATACACACACATACACACACTCACACACAGAGAGAAACACAGAGAAACACGCACACACATATAAATACAATTAATAAACCTAAAGTACATAAATGAAAACAATAGCATTGATTAGAATTTTTCAATTTTGATGGCAAACTATTGTTTCATTATAATTATTGAATGATTGTATTCTGTAAGTATAATGTTACAAATTAATATTTAAAGAATGTTTATTTTAATCAATTAAAATATACAAGACTTAATCCTTACCCAAGTTTGAAAACAATAATTATAATAATAAATGTCTAATAACATGAATTAAATATTATTATATAACTTACAATGTTAACTAATGCTTTTAAAAAATAATGAATCCTTTCCAACACGTAGTCTTCAGAACTGTTTTGTTAGACAGGTCTTCTCAGAACGGTCGCACTGAAACTTCCGTTAGCGACACATCGGCAGCGCTTGCTATCATTGGATGTCCTCTAACATTTATATATAGCTCTGGGGAGTGGACATTCTCTAAGGTGCAGAGCAATGTGCTCAAAGTAATATTGAGCATGTACAAGAAATTACAGAAGGGACTCTAGGGCAGTGTCATAGTACAACTGTATGCAGGTTGAATATTAATGACATCCTGACATATTTTATTGCAAACTGATTACTGTTTGTTCATAAATATACCAACGCAATAGTATCTAAAAGCAGTAAATGCCGAACAAAAGTCAAGAACCAAATCACTTTTATTCGAAGATATTTTCTTTAATTTTAGAGAAAAGAGACGGGTACTTTAGACACCTTTTGTGGCAGTTGAATTTAATTATAGGTTTTGAATTGGGTTAAGTTGATTACGTACTGAACACAATGATGGCGTGAAGCAGCGTGCATCAAGTCTGATGGAGGAAAGTCTTGGCGACCCATGTGGACGTCCAGCTGATGTGAAGTTAAGCGGAAGGTGAAACTTGCTCGCAGTTTTTTACTATTTGTGTTTCTGTGATTGTACGCGAGATTGCGTGAGTGTTTGTATGAATGCATATACTTGTTTGGTTTTTTGTACGCATGTGTATTTATAGATGCACGTGTGTGCTTTTTCTATATGTGCGTGTGTGGGCGTACGTTTGTTTTACTAGCAATAATTAGTGAGTTAAAAGGCTGTGTCTTTGCCAGAATACTTAAAGCTTTGTGAAAGTGAAGAATGGGTTGAACAAGGCCCATAACCATTCCAAAAACAAGGACACGACCTGCGCTGTGTTCACACTTTGGTATTTTACGTATTCATCCCATGTTTCTCAGTAGACCAGGCATTCTTACCGTACCACAATTTCACATCTATTGGAGTCGTCCTCTACTTCCACTGGCTCTCCACTTTAATGGGACTAGACTAGACTTCTCCCATTATAAAGTTGGTGAAGTGGGTTTTACTGCCAGATTATGTTAAGCACAATCAATGTAAATCGATAAATATTTTATGTTATATTATATTTTATTTTAATATTCTTTTAAGCGTAAATTAGGTATAACTAAGTAAAGGATTTTATAAATGAAATAAGTGGTTTCTATTTATCTGAGTGTACGTGTGCGGCCTTTTATTTATTTTCTGTCATTTTGTCAGTCATCACGCCTTTGACGTCATCATACTCTGCAATCGTATGTGATGTGTAAATGTAATACCTTCATAAACGCTTAGTTAGATAATGTACAAGGAAAGAATTCACCAAAAGAAAACGGGTCAAATTATTTTATAACAGCATTTTTACTCCTTCGAACTATTTGACGTGAAAAGTAAATCAGTGTTTTCACCTATTCCCGTAAAGTATCTGGAGAATGATTTTTGTTTTTGATAAAAAAAAGTTTCTGTTTAAATCGACTCCAGCATGTCTTTTTAAAATATAAAACAACAATCATCGCTTAACTGCTAGTGTTCGCTTTGTCTTTTACAACTCACACAACACTTAAACACACGAGTTAAGGAGGTCAAACATGGTCTCGATGATACGCTCACTAATTTTTTATTTTTATTGTTCTTTCCTGTACATTCAGTACATAGAGCGCGATAACTCTTGGATAGATATCGACTATCTGATGTCAATACATTCCATTTACTCCAGTAAAGTTATTCCATCAGTGCTATACTTGGAAACTCAAAACAAAGAAAAGACAACTCTGGAAATCATCAGTTTAAAGATGACATGAGTAGTGACACTCTTAATAGGGAAATAGTACTTTCACTCATCAGGATTTGAAAATTGCAAGAAATACTGACTTTTACGACAGCACATATGTAATGCAATTTATGAAAATAAAGAAATCGACTACATCCTCAGAATCTCTCTCTCTCTCTCTCTCTCTCTCTCTCTCTCTCTCTCTCTCTCTCTCTCTCTCACACACACACACACACACACACACACACTCAGGCACACACATAAACACACACACACACAGGCACACACACATACAAGCACGGACACATATTACTTCTTCATGTGAGTTACTTAGTTATAGATCAATTTATTTGTTGAATATATTGGTAGATGTTTGTACAAGGAAGTCATGCAGTAGTTGGTTTTTTTTCACTAAGAATTAAGAACCTTATTTTTGTGCATAAATCCTGAAAAAATATATTTCTATGCTATTTTATTTTTTTTTATAAATGAATAATCACTAGTTGGTTTACCTTTGTTTTGTTTTAAAATAAATTGTATGCTTCATTAAATTATCTATATCAAGAGCACATTGAATGCAAGCGTCAGTTTTCTGGTACGCACGCATACAAACGCATATAGTAGATAGACAGACTGACAGAGAGACAGACGAATTCTCGAAAGGAATATACAGACAAAATATTGGAAATCATACAGACACCATGATACAATATTTTGATTGCAATTTATTAACACGAAGGAGAGAGAATGTAATGGCCTGTTTGAAGTTTAGTTTAAGAAGGAACATTATAGTGAAGCTCTTTTTATTGCAAGTGCATTTTAAAAATACTTTATAGTGAGCTTACAGAGCTAAGTATTTTTAAAAATGATGCAAACGTAAAGAACTAGAATCGGGAGGGTCGTTGAAAATATCCACTGGATTACTAGGATTGGGAGGGGGGTTGGGAGGGGGATTGGGAGGGGGATTGGGAGGGGGATTGGAAAAGGGATTTACAGGTGCAGGGGGAATCCATGGTGGTTTGGGTTTGTTGTTGGTATGGTAATTAAATGGTGCATCTGGAATGTAATTGCCAGGGTAACCCACGGGTGCAACGGGATAGGTATTGCCAGGGTAACCCCCGGGTACACCGGGATAGGTATTGCCAGGGTAACCCCCGGGTACACCGGGATAGGTATTGCCAGGGTAACCCCCGGGTACACCGGGATAGGTATTGCCAGGGTAACCCCCGGGTACAACGGGATAGTTATTGCCAGGGTAACCCCCGGGTACAACGGGATACGTATTGAGCATAGGATTGCTAGGACCTGCAGGCCCACTGGGAGGGTAACCAAAAATGGCAGGGTTTAGTTGAATCTGTTTTCCGGGAAGTAAATGTGGATTCGCCGCCAATATGTCCCTGTAATCTAAATTCGTACCCGGATATCCTCTGTGACAGAAGCCGAATCCATTACACAATTTGTTGCAGCAATTATAGGCTGTTTGGCACATAAATCCATCTTTGGTGCAATCCCCTTGAGTACTAAAATATACAGAAAGAAAAAAATAAAATAATCAATGTTTGTTAACAATCATCGTTAAATTTTACTGGCAATTAGTTTTCAATTATTACTACTATGTGTAATTCATGTGATACAAAGTGTTGTGGTGACACTTAAATACCATTTGAAATTACCTGACTAGATACCGTGTTCATAGGATTACATAGATATCATATTCGCATTACTGACTAGAATTCTAATTTTCAGTTAGTAAACCATTTGAAATCTTATCTGCCTAAACTCCATGTATTCACAGTAATGACTAGTGACACAAGTTTACATTGTCAGTGAGAAAGACATTTAATATCATATTTGCCTTAATAACATATTCACAGTTCAAAATAACCTAATTCAGGTTTTTAATTAGGAAATCATTTGAAATCATATCTACCTCATTATGTGTCTTCATTGCTATTTAGAAACCAGATTCATATCTTCACCTATTAAACATTGCGTACATTTCTAACTAGTTCAAGCTATTTTTCATATTATCTACTTTAACATAATGTTGATTAAAGTAAAGTGATTATTATTGTGAAATTAGACATGAAACAGAGTAATAATTTAGTCAAATATACATAGAGAGTGATTATTTAGGCAATTAGACATAAAGCAATATGGTTATTAAGTCAATTAAACATTCTGTACTATTTAAGAAAGTATATCAAAAGCAATGCGATTACTTAGGCAATTAGACATAATGTATTGTGATTAGTTAGGCAATTAGACATAAAGTATTGTGATTAGTTAGGCAATTAGACATAACCTATTATTATTATTTAGGCAATCATACATAAAGTATTTGCCATTATGTAGGCAATTAGACAATGTGTATTTGTTATTTATTATTTAGGCAAAATTAACAAAAAATATTATGATTATTTAGGCAATTACACATGAAACATTTTGATTTATTTAGGCAAATAAACATGAAGCATTGTTATTATTTAGGCAATTATAAACGAGGAATTGTGATTATTTAAGCAATTAGATATGAGGCATCGGGATTACTAAGGCAATAATAAGTCGGAGCTATAACTCTAATTGTTTAAATAGGTACTTGAAAGAACACGTATCACGTATTTCCGAACGAATTTTAAAATCGAATGTTAAAAGTATGGACAAAAGGAATGTCAAAATTTTAATTATGGACAGATCGAATGTTTAAAAGTATTAGTCATGGACTAAACGAATGTTGAAAGTTTTAATAATGGACAATTCGATTTTAAAAGTTTTAATTAATGGACAGAAAGAATGTCCAACGTTTTATTAATGACAAATAAATATCAAAAGGTTTTAAAATAGACAGAAGGAAAGTCAAGAAATGTAACTCTGGATAGAACGAATTTCAAAACCATCAGTCTAATCCATTTGATGGAAAGTATTCAAGCAATAAAAATAAATTCCTGAAATTCTTTTGCCGTACTGAATGTGATTATTTAAATAACTGGAAAATATAAAGATTGCAATACCATATTTGTGTACACATCTTGCCATAAAAGCTTTAAAGGTCAGGCAAAACACTTTATATTTATGGTATCTATGAAACACATCATGCTCTATAAGGGTTTAAAGTCAGAGAAAAACTGTCTATAATTAATGTATCAATGTGACACATCTTGCCTTATAAGTGTTTGATGTCAAGAAAAACAATCTATAGCTATGATATCTCATTGACACGTCTTGCCATATGAGTTAAAATCAGGCAAAACATGTTTATAGTTGTGGTACGTAGCTCAGTGACACTACGGTGCATCTAAAAGTAAATAATGTTCATCAAATGAAAATGTCCTTGTTTAAAATTTAAATAGACTTGCTTTAAGTATAGTCTAACTGAGATATGTTCATCTTGACCAGTGTATGACAATGTTTAGCCGTTTTTATATAAAATTGTATGTATAGTTATTTGTATAAGTACATTTGTCTTCTAACGTAGGGCAAGCTGAGGAAAACAAAATCAGCAATTGGTTTGGAAATATTGTATTACTTCTGAAAATGGAACTTAACATGCATTTCAGAGTAGAGATGGGAGCAAAGTTAAAAATATATCATCATCTAAATTACACTTAATGAAAAAGTTTAAATATTTACCGGATTGTGGGCATGGTGATCAAGAAGATTACAAGACCTAGGTACAGCTTCTTTTTCATTTTCGGTGTTGTTATCTGGAACCGGTCAAACTGTCTGTAGAAAAGAAGGCAGTGAATCAGTGTTTATCGTTAAATGAACAATGCATATGGCAGATAACATTGTTTATATAATATGTATGCAAGAGAGAGCGCGCGCACACACACACACACACACACACACACACACACACACACACCAAAAAAAACGAATATTAAAAAAGCAGAAGTGATACCAATAGTGATAGGAGCCTTGGGGAACATAACATCTGAATTGGAAGGCTACCTGAATAAACTCCCTGGAAACCACAGACTCGCTCCACTACTTAAAGCAGCGCTCCTCAGAAGTGCCCACATCCTCCGTAAAACCTTGGATCTCCCAGAATCTTGGTAAGATTCCGAGACCTTGGATCACAACGACAGTCAAACAGAAGTCGTGGAAAGAGGCATAATAATAATACTTAATTGAAAGATGATCATAAAGAGGCACCTGAACAATGCACCGTCACAATCAGTGAGAAAAACATTAAGAAGAAGGTACGAAATATGGCAAACTGGAAAGCCCCAGTCCTAGATCAAGTACCAATATTCTGGCTGAAACATCTTACCTCCTTACATGGTAGACTTGCTGAACAACTGCAAGGCATAATAAACAAACCAGGAACTCTACCAGCATGGATGGTAAAGGGAAAAACAAGTCTGATTATGAAAAATCCACAGAAAGGCACAACGCCAAACAACTATCGTCCAATCACATGCCTATCAATCACCTGGAAGTTACTATCAGGAATTATAGCTGACAAAATCATGACTCACCTTGAAACAAACAAACTTCTAAACAATGAACAAAAGGGTGCTAGACCAGGCAGCTGAGGAACGAAGGACCAATTGGCAATTGATAAGGCAATAGTGACTGACAGCAAGAAAAGAAGAAGAAAACTTGGATCTCCCAGAATCTTGGTAAGATTCCGAGACCTTGGATCACAACCGACAGTCAGACAGTTTTGGAAAGAGGCTGAATAATAATAATAATAATAATAATAATAATAATAATAATAATAATAATAACCAATATTTAATGTGGCGTCGTGTCACAATATCTATCTATAAAATACTCACAAACACAAATTAAAAGATTTCCTTTGACAGAAAGAGATACTTGGATTTCTACCCGGTACTCAAGGTAAAGTACCTTAACTTATTTTGTCTGCGTTATGTTGTAATTCAAGTGTCACGAATGGGTAACACGTAGTCAACTGACAATAAAAATGTACAAACACTGGACTTTTGCTGAGATAATTAATAGTTGTCGAACGCATCTTGGATTGTTTTGCTACTGATAATTTTTATTTGAAATTTAGTTTAGAGTTTGTAACAATACATTAGCTCGCACAGAATTCAGCATTACGTACAACAGACAGAAAATGGGGAAATAAGAAACAAATAATTTTTGTCTATGTTATATCCTTAAACGAATTATAAATGAGAAATATATAGTTGTACATACTTCTTTCTCCAGAAGTTCTTACTCCTTCAACCGCCAGGCCTGAAGTGAAGTGATTTTGCCGATAGAATAAAGTTGCTGTTTGTTCGGATTTGGCAACTTATCCGATTTTGATGACACTGCAATGATACGTCACTTAGATATACGTCATAAGATACACCCGCAAAACTGCCATTTACATAAATTTACCAAGTCATGGAGTACTTTTGGTTTCAAAATTTTGATTTTAAACATGACGGTTTCTTGCTATAATTATTTAAGTGTTTAAAGATAATCTGCCTGTTGCGAACAATCAAAGGCATTGACATGGAAGTGTTATTTTCTGTTATTATTCTGTAGTCTGCTCCTCTCTCTTCGTTTTATTTTTTTTTTTGTATGTCTCTGAATTTTTGTTTTTATTTTTATTTTAATTTATGCTTACATTTTTGGTGCTGTCTTCATTAGCACGCAGAGCTTTTGCTCATCGCGAATATAGAGATGTATTCGATTACCTCCCCTAAAGAATTTCTTTTTACATCTGAATAATCGTGCACACAAAATCTCTCGAAAGTTGTCAACAATAAGGTCCCTTAACTCCGACACTATTGTTTTAATCACTTTCACAAACAATTGGTAGCAAATGAATAAAAACAAATTAGTAGTCCATCACAGAGGGCAAAGTTAGTGCTTATGTGTTTGTGTGTGTGGTGGTGGGGGTTGAGAAAGGGGTAATGAACCACTAAGCTCTATATATGGAGAGGACACTAGGGCAAATTAGGTGAGGCCAAACGTCCGCCATATTGAATAGACCGAAGTAATGTTGCATCTAAATAAATACGCGTTTGGAATCGAACTTTATCGATTTATTTATACCCAATTATTAAATCTATAATTCAAATAATAGAATTAATTTTTCAACAGAATACAAACAAACAAGAAGGGAAAAGACGCTCAGGCCTACTACTTCATGTAATAATTATCAATGAAATGTAAACGTGTAAAGTGACAGCCTTATGCTGTAGAAAAAATGTAATCGGTCTACTTAAGAAATCTATAATTATGAAAGATTTGGAAAAATGTTTAAATTATATATACATTGTAAATGCAATACTTTCTTAATTTGAATAACCGAATCGATTTGTAATTTTTTTTACATTGAAGTTATTATTAAACTGTGCATTGAAGGTGTGGTGGAATTAACCCGGTCGAGATGGGGGGAGTAATCGAAAACTTCATTTTTACTATGGTACTTTTACCTCCCCTTGTCACCTCACAAGGTGTATTCACTGTCAGTGAGTTTGTGTGCATGTACGTTTAATATGTATATCTAGTATTTTAAATTAAAAATTCTTTCTTTATTTATTTATTTACTTCGAGATTAGTTTGTTAGGAGTAGGTAGAAATTGTATTTAGTCTGTTATAGTTCGTTAATGTAACTTTTAGGCAGGAACTATATTTAGTTAGTTATTTCTTTTGCATAGTTAGCCAGAATATGCCTTAGTACTAGATGAGAATGCGTCGACACAATAGTGTTTACCAACCACAGGACTTTTTGGCACGCTTTAGGAGTGCTAAATAGAGTTTACCAACCACAGGACTTTTTGGCACGCTTTAGGAGTGCTAAATAGAGTTTACCAACCACAGGACTTTTTGGCACGCTTTAGGAGTGCTAAATAGAGTTTACCAACCACAGGACTTTTTGGCACGCTTTAGGAGTGCTAAATAGAGTTTACCAACCACAGGACTTTTTGGCACGCTTTAGGAGTGCTAAATATCCAGAACCTTCCACGTTTTCGTATATTCTACTACTCTTTAATAAGGATGGGGACATCTTTTTAACAGTAGCGTATGTATGGGCAGGCTCTAAACAAGTGTGCTGGAACCTAACTATGCTTTTTCTTCCACGCAAACTTTATTTCAATTTTTCGTAATTGAAAATACAATTCTGTGTTTGCACTCCGGTCGTCCGGCTGGGACCAAGTACTCAGGTATTTTTATCTGACTACCTGGTGTCTGCTCCCTATCTGGCTAACTGAGAGAGCCACACCCATCAGCAGTGACTTATGAGTGTCTCTATGGAACTGAGGGAGGAAGGCTGAGTGAGGAGAGGACATATTTGACCATACGCCCAACTGGTCTTCACCATCAATTTGTTTCACGCTTTTCAGTGTGAAATATTTCCTTTGTTCATCAACAAGGGAGGGCATTTGGGTCTCCAACTTTGTGAGCAGTTTACGCCTCAGTGCCGGCTCATCACGTGCTTTATTTCACATATCTGTGAATGTGGTCATCACTTTTCAGTGTCACCACATCATGTATATTACACTTTATCAAGGTCTTTTGGTCATTGTAGCGATTGTGCTTACTAATACATTCACCGTTTGTCCAGTGCATTCATCAGCGTGCATTTCAACGCCACTTCATTGACAATCAACATTGTTTAACTTCACAATTAGTAAGTAGCATATGTAATTTTAGGGCACATTCTCATAGGTAGGTGGTTAGGTGATTGTTAGATATTGATATATAATATTATTATAATATTAAGACTTAAACTTTGACACTTAGGTCTGGTGGACATTCTTCGTTTCGTTTCTATTGATAAATTTTGAGCTTTTTCACCGACCTATTCATGTATACCTATATATAATGTTCGCGGTCTTCACTGATAATTATACTATATATTTATTGATTTTGTTGAGCGCATATATTTGTTTGCGGTTATCACCTCTGGTTGTCATATGTCGTACTATTATTGTTATTAATGTTGTATTTCTTTCATTTTTAATTCTTTTTTAAATTCATGTTTCATTACTCTGGTCCCCCCCCCCCTGAATGTTACGGGTGGATGTTTCTGAATGAATGACTAACAACCATGTGAAAGCAAACCCATATTATTAGAAATAGAATTCCTGTTAACTATTTTTCAAGAGTCTGACTTGGTGCGAGAAACTGGGTAGTGCACTTGTTAGTCCGTTCGTCCCGTTCGTCCCTTATATTCACATTCATACCCGCACACTGACACTCACGCTCACAGCCAACCTTCATCCTTTATCACGCATGCAGAATAAAAACTGATAACTAAAGTAGCGTTGGCGTCACATAAATCTACAGAGTTAGCTCTACCAAAGAGGTTTTAATTATTATTCATGAAACAATCGTTGTTACTGTGAGCTCTAACCCTACATTAGTGTTGCCAAAATTCATCCATGTTCAGAATAAACCAGTTTCAGTAACCTCAGTATTTTCTTCAGTTCTAGTGTCTATGTGTAAATATTTTGCTAGTTTGTCGATGTCTTGGGTATTTTGTCATAAAGATTATGTAGTATGTGCTTTGATTTTGAAAAATACGGGAACCCATCTTAAATGCATACAAATTATTTTTTAAATGTAACTAAAGTTGTTTAAATATTTTTATTCACAAATATTTTTCTTCAATGTGATAACAGAATATTTTTAGCGTGAAATCTTAAGTGATGGTGTACTGCCAGTTTAAGGTTGGAAATAATTAAAATTTTTAATTTGATCATTTACTTCTAAGTATTAAAAACAAAATAGTTATAAGAAATGTTTAACAAAATTCATGTGATATGATTCTATAATTTACAATGAGCATTATAAATATTTTAATAAATTATAAATATTATAAATATTTTCAAGTACTGTGCAAATTTTATGAAAAGACTATCACTATATACTGGCTAAAATATAATCATCTTTACAGATCTATGTAACTGTTCTTGTGGTATAAATATTCCATTAGATAGTGATATGCCAGTAAAGCTAAGTAGTTAGGAAAACTAAAATATAATATTGAAAAATTAGATTTGATATCCATGATTTAAAATGTAAAAGGATAATACATATGTTTATTTTTTTAAAATTTATTTCAAAATATAAATAAATAAAAATTGTGATCCTTACACATTCACTCTTTATCAAAGAAGAAACTTATATTGAAGGTAATCAGAATGTACCAAGAAAAAAGGCCCATAATTCACTCTATATCAACCAAATGAAATGAGATTGTCATCACCATTCAAAAGATGCTTGTCGTGACATTTTTTTTAAAAATTGTTCTATCTGCTGAATCAAATGTTAACAAAATATTCTATGAAAATAAAATACATGCACACATTTATAATGTGGTGAATCTATTATCTAATGACCATTCTATGAAAATAAAATACATGCACACATTTATAATGTGGTGACTCTATTATCTAATGACCATTCTATGAAAATAAAATACATTCACACATTTATAATGTGGTGACTCTATTATCTAATGACCATTCTATGAAAATAAAATACATGCACACATTTATAATGTAGTGACTCTATTATCTAATGACCATTCTATGAAAATAAAATACATGCACACATTTATAATGTGGTGACTGTATTATCTAATGACCATTCAAATGCATTTACACAGACTTATTTTCAGTTACAACTGTAAACCACTTCTACACATACCAAACTAATACATGTACTGTATACAATTTATTTAGATTTCTATAATCAGATTTTTCCCTATATTAATATATGCTATAGTGAAATACCAATGTAATTATGATGTTAATTATGCTTTAAGTTTTTACTGACAAAGTTAGAAGAACATGCTAATTACTTTTTTAAAAGTAAAATGAGGGCAAATTATATTTAGTAAGTTTATTTTACTAAATTTTCACGCACATACACTCTCGCATATATATTCTTTACCTTAGAAACATATACACTGTATAATTTATATAAATATATTTGCAACTGTATGTACATGTTGGAATATTTTATTAATAGTGAATGCTTTTCAGCACATTATCTACAGTACTATTGATTTTAACGACTGTTTTTTCTCCAAAATATCTGCACTAAAACTATCATTAGTGACAGAGGAAATGCCTTCACAAACACACACACACACACACACACGCAGAAACAAACCCAGACACACACAGGTAACACACATTCACACACACAGATAAACACACACACACACAAACAAACAAACACACACACACAGAAACAAACACAGACACACACAGGTAACACACACTCACATGCACAGATAAACACACACACACAAACAAACACACACACACAAACAAACACAGGCACACACACAGATAAACACACACACACACAAACAAACACACACACAGAAACAAACACAGACACACACAGGTAACACACACTCACACACACAGATAAACACATACACACAAACACACACACAGACACACACACACATACAAACACTCACACACAGAGAGACACAAACAGAAAACACACACACACACACTCACACACACACACACACACACACACACACACACACACACACACACACACACACACACACTACATAAATTAAAACGATAGCATATAATTTCACAATTTTGATGGCAAACTATTGAAGGCATTATAATTAATGAATGATTGTATTCTGTAAGTATAATGTTACAAATTAATATTTTTAAGAATGTTTAATTTAAGCATTTAAAATATACAAAAGTTAAACAATAATTATAATAATAAATGTCTAATAACATTAATTAAATACGATTATATAACTTGCAATATTAACTAATGCATTAAAAAATTAATGAATGATGTCCAACACGTAGTCTTCAGAACTGTTATGTTCGACAGGTCTTCTCAGAACGGTCGCACTGAAACTTCCGTTAGTGACACATCGGCAGCGCTTGCTATCATTGGATGTCCTCTAACATCTATATATAGCTCTGGGGAGTGGTCATTCTCTAAGGTGCAGAGCAATGTGCTCAAAGTAATATTGAGCATGTACAAGAAATTACAGAAGGGACTCTAGGGCTGTGACAAAGTAAAACTGTATGCATGTTGAATATTAATGACATCCTGCCATATCTTTATACATATTTTGTTGCAAACAGATTAGTCTTTGTTCATAAATATACCAACGCAATAGTGTCTAAAAGCTGTACATGTCGTACAAAAGTCAAGAACCAAATCACTTTTATTCGAAGATATTTTCTTTTAATTTTATAGAAAAGAAACGGGTACTTTAGACACCCTTTGTGGCAGTTCAATTTAATTATAGGTTTGGAATTGGGTTAAGCTGACTACGTACTCAACACAATGATGGCGTGAAGCAGCGTGCACCAAGTCTGATGGAGAAATGTCTTGGCGACCCATTCGGATGTCCAGCTGATGTTAACTGAAGCGAACGTGAAACGTGCTCGCGGTTATTTACTATTTGTGTTTTTGTGATTGTACGCTTGAGTGCGCACGCGTTTGTATGAATTGTTATATTTGTTTGGTTTTGTGCGCGCGTGTGTATTTATAGAAGCACGTGCATACTTTTTCCATATGTGCGTGTGTGGGCTTACTTGTGTGTTTCTAGCAATAATTAGTGAGTTAAAAGGCTGTGTCTTTGCCAGCATACTTAAAGTTTCGTGAAAGTGAAGAATGGGTTGAACAAGGCCCATAACCATTCCGAAAACAGGGTCACGACCAGCGCTGTGTTCACACTAAGGTATTTTACGTATTCAGCTCAGGCATTCATAACGTACCAAACCTTTCACTCCTATTGAAGTCTACTTCCACTGGCCCTCCACTTTAATAGGACTAGACTAGATATCTCCCATTATAAAGGTGGTGAAGGGGGTTTTACTGCCAGATTATGTTAAGCACAATCAATGTAAATCGATAAATAGTTTATGTGTCGATTTAAGTTATTCTTTTAAGCGTAAATTAGGTATAACTAAGTAAAGGATTTTATAAATGAAATAAGTGGTTTCTATTTGTCTGAGTGTTTGCGGCCTTTTATTTATTTTCTGGTCATTTTGTCAGTCATCACGCCTTTGACGTCATCATACTCTGCAATCGTATGTGATGTGTAAATGTAATACCTCCATAAACGCTTAGTTAGATAATGTACAAGGAAAAAATTCACCAAAAGAAAACGGGTCCAATTATTTTATAACAGCATTTTTACTCCTTCGAACTATTTGACGTGAAAAGTAAATCAGTGTTTTCACCTATTCCCGTAAAGTATCTGGAGAATGATTTTTGTTTTTGATAAAAAAAAGTTTCTGTTTAAATCGACTCCAGCATGTCTTTTTAAAATATAAAACAACAATCATCGCTTAACTGCTAGTGTTCGCTTTGTCTCTTACAACTCACACAACACTTAAACACACGAGTTAAGGAGGTCAAACATGGTCTCGATGATACGCTCACTAATTTTTTATTTTTATTGTTCTTTCCTGTACATTCAGGACGTAAAGCGCGATAACTCTTGCATAGATATCGACTGTCAATACCTTCCATTTACTCCAGTAAAGTTATTCCATCAGTGCTATTTTTGGAAACTCAAAACAAAGGAATGACAACTCTGGAAATCATCAGTTTAAAGATGACATGAGTAGTGACACTCTTAATAGGGAAATAGTACTTTCACTCATCAGGATTTGAAAATTGCAAGAAATACTGACTTTTACGACAGCACATTTGTAATGCAATTTATGAAAATAAAGAAATCGACTACAGCATCAGAATCTCTATCTCTCACACACACACATACACACACACATACACACGCGCGCGCGCGCACAAACACATACACACACTCAGGCACACACACAAACACACACATGAACACATACACACATACACAGGCACACAGAAACACACACATCTCTATCTCTCTCACACACACACACACACACATACACACACACACACAAGCGCGCACAAACACATACACACACTCAGGCACAAACACTTACACACACTCAGGCACACACACACACACACACACACACACACACACACACACACATGCACACATACACACATACACAGGCACACAGAAACACACACATCTCTATCTCTCTCTCTCTCTCACACACACACACACACACACACACACACACACAAGCGCGCACAAACACATACACACACTCAGGCACACACACACGCACACACACATCTCTCTCTCTCACACACACACACACATACACACACACGCGCGCGCGCGCACAAACACATACACACACTCAGGCACACACACACACACACACACACATATACACACACATACAAACAAACGCACACATATTACTTCTTCATGTGTTACTTAGTTATAGTTCAATTTATTTGTTGAATATATTGGTAGATGTTTGTACAAAGAAGTCATTCAGTAGTTGTGTTTTTTCACTTAGAATTAAGAACCTTTAATATCATCTTATTTTTGTGCATAAATCCTGAAAAAAATATATTTCTATGATTTTTATTTTTTTAATTAATGAATAATGACTAGTTGGTTTACCATTGTTTTAAAATAAATTGTATGCTTCATTAAATTAACTATATCAAGGGCACACTGAATGCAAGTGTCAGTTTTCTGGTACGCTGACACAAACATATATAGTAGATAGACAGACTGACAGAGAGATAGACGAATTCTCGAAAGGAATATACAGACAAATTATTGGAAATCATACAGACACCATGATACAATATTTTGATTGCAATTTATTAACACGAAGGAGAGAATGTAATGGCCTGTTTGAAGTTAATTTAAGAAGGAACATTATAGTGAAGCTCTTTTTATTGCAAGTGCATTTTAAAAAATACTTTATAGTGAGCTTACAAAGCTAAGTATTTTTAAAAATTTGGCAAACGTAAGGGAGTAGAATCGGGTCTGTCGTTGTAAACATTCGGACGAATATTAGGATTTGGAGGGGGATTTACAGTTGGAGGGGAAAACCATGGTGGATTGGGATAGTTACTAGGGTAACTCCAGGGTGCATTTTGATTGTTATTGCCAGGGAAACCCCCGGGTGCATTTTGATAGTTACTGTCACGGAAACCCCAGGGTATATTGGGATAGGTATTCTGCATACCGGGATTGCCAGGACCTGAAGCCCCACTGGGAGAGAAACCAAAAATGGCAGGGTTTAGTTGAATTGGTGGATACCCAGGTCTTAAATGTGGATTCGCCGCCAATATGTCCTTGGGATCTAAATTCGTACCCGGATATCCTTTGTGACAGAAGCCGTACCCATTACACAATAGGCTGCAGCAATTATAGCCTGTTTGGCACATAAATCCATCTCTGGTGCAATCCATAGCACTAAAATATACAGAAAGAAAAAAATAAAATAATCAATGTTTGTTAACAATCATCGTTAAATTTTACTGGCTATTAGTTTTCAATTATTACTACTATGTGTAATTCATGTGATACAAAGTGTTGTGGTGAGTCTTTAGTACCATTTGAAATTACCTGACTAGATACCGTGTTCATAGGACTACATAGATATCACATTCGCATTACTGACTAGAATTCTAATTTCAGTTAGTAAACCATTTGAAATCTTATCTGCCTAAACTACCTATATTCACAGTAATGACTAGCGAAACAAATTTATATTGTCAGTGAGAAAGACACTTAATATCATATTTGCCTAAATAACGTATTCACAGTTCAAAGTAACCTAAATCAAGTTTTCAGTTAGGAAATAATTTGAAATCATATCTACCTGATAATGTGTCCTCATTGCTATTTAGTAACTAGATTCATATCTTCACCTATTAATCTATACGTACATTTCTAACTAGTTCAAGCCATTTTTCATATTATCTACTTCAACTTAAGGTTGATTAAAGTGATTATTATTGTGAAATTAAACAATAAAACAGAGTGAATATTTAGGCATTTAGACATAGAGAGTGATTATTTAGGCAATTAGACATAACATATTCTGATTATTTAGTGAATTAAACATACCGTACTATTTATGCAAGTATATAAAAAGCAATGCGATTACGTAGGCAATTAGAAATAAGGTATTGAGTGTATTCAGTCAATTAGACATAAACTATTGTGATTAGTTAAGCAGTTAGACATAAAGCAATTGTGATAATATATGCAAAGAGATGGAAAGCGCTGTGATTATTTATTCAATTAGACATAAAGCGATGTGATTATTTAGGCACTTAGACACAACGTATTATTATTATTTAGGCAATCATACATAAAGTATTTGCCATTATGCACGTAATTAGGCAAAGTGTATATGTTATTTATTATTTAGGCAAAATTAACATAAACTATTATGATTATTCAGGCAATTACGCATGAAGCAATTTAAATTATTTAGGCAAATAAACATGAAGCATTGTTATTATTTAGGCAATTAGACACGAGGAATTGTGACTATTTAAGCAATTAAATTTGAGGCATCGGGATTATTAAGGCAATATTAAGTCTGGGCTATAACTCTAATTGTTCAATAGGAACTTGAAGGAACACGTATTTCCAATAGAATTTTAAAATCGAATGTTAAAAGTACGGACAAAAGGAATGTCAAAAGTTTTCATTATGGACAGATCGAATGTTAAAAGTACGGACAAAAGGAATGTCAAAAGTTTTCATTATGGACAGATCGAATGTTAAAAGTGCGGACAAAAGGAATATCAAAAGTTTTCATTATGGACAGATCGAATGTTAAAAGTACGGACAAAAGGAATGTCAAAAGTTTTCATTATGGACAGATCGAATGTTAAAAGTATTAATCATGGACTAAACGAATGTTGAAAGTTTTAATAATGGACAAAACGAATTTAAAAGTTTTAATTAATGGACAGAAAGAATGTCCAACGTTTTATTAATGACAAATAAATGTCAAAAGGTTTTAAGATAGGCAGAAGGAAAGTCAAGAAATGTAACTCTGGATAGAAGGAATTTAAAAACCATCAGTCTAATCCATTTGATGGCATGTATTCAAGCAATAAAAATAAATTCCTGAAATGCTTTTGCCGTACAGAATGTTATTATTTAAATAACTGGAAAATATAATGATTGCAAAACTTTATTTGTGTACACATCTTGCCATAAAAGCGTTAAAGGTCAGGCAAAATACTTTATATTTATGGTATCTCTGTAAACACATCATTCTCTATAAGTCAGAAAAAAAAACTGTCTATCATTTAGGATCTATGTGACACATCTTGCCCTATAAGTGTAAAAAAATCAAGCAAAACTGTTTTTATGTATAGTATCTCAGTGACACATCTAGCCATAAAAGAGTTAAAGTAAGGTAAAAGTGTCTGTATGTATGGTATCTCAGTGACACGTCTTGCCATATGAGTTAAAATCAGGCAAAACATGTTTATAATTGTGGTATGTATCTCAATGACACTACGGTCCATCTAAAAGTAAATAATGTTCATCAAATGAAAATGTACATGTTTAAAATTTAAATAGATTTGCTTTAAGTGTGATGTGTTTATGTTGTCCAGTTTATGACAATGTTTAGCCGTTTTTATATAAAATTGTATGTATAGTTATTTGTATAAGTACATTTGTCTTCTAACATAGGGCAAGCTAAGAAAAACAAAATCAACAATTGATTTGGAAATATTGTCTTACCTCTGAAAATGGAACTTAACATGCATTTCAGAGTAGAGATGGGAGCAAAGTTAAAAATATATCATCATCTAAATTACACTTAATGAAAAGTTTAAATATTTACCGGATTGTGGGCATGGTGATCAAGAAGATAACAAGACCTAGGTACAGTTTCTTTTTCATTTTCGTTGTTGTTTTCTGGAACCTGTCAAATTGTCTGTAGATTAAAAAGAAAAGAAAGCAATTATTTTTATGCAGTGTTTATCTATCGTTAAATCAACAATGAATATGGTAGATAATATTGCTAATATAATATTTATGCAAGAGAGCGCGCACGCACACACACACACACACACATAGATAGATAGATAGACAGGCACACAGACAGACAGATCGATAGGTAGGTAGATAGATAGATAGATAGACAGATAGATAAATAGATAGATAGATAGATAGATAGATAGATAGATAGATAGATAGATAGATAGATAGATAGATAGATAGATAGATAGATAGATAGATAGGTAGATAGGTAGGTAGATAGATAGATAGATAGATAGATAGATAGATAGATAGATAGATAGATAGATAGATAGATAGATAGATAGATAGATAGATAGATAGATAGATAGATAGATAGATAGATAGATAGATAGATAGATAGATAGATAGATAGATAATATACTGTTCTTGTACAACAGCATGAGTACATATCATATATATAACACTCTTATATTTAGTTAGCAGCAAGACTGTACATTCCATATTATTATCTTTTAATTTAGCATTAGAGCAAGTGTGAATTAACAAACACTTCATTAAACTAAATGAAGAGGTTAACTGCTTTTCTAAGTGAACATTTCATTACACAATGTGGCTTCTAGAAACTTCAATTAACATATCCGCCTTCCTGTCGGCAGTGATCAACGATTTCCGGAAATCGAGCATGGAGGTCGGTGACCTTTGTGTACTTAGATTGTAGAGATACGTAATAATTGGTAGCATATATGCATGTAAATATGTCCAGCTGTCTATTATGTTGAGTTGACTCTTGCCCACTGACCCATTTACATTACGTAATATTAAAACTAGAAATATGGGGGGGGGGGGTTGTGGAACTTTGCCTATGACCTTATAAATATCAAAACCTGAAATGATGTGTGTTGATATACAGAGAGGAGTGTTTGAATGAACAGGAGCTGAGTTGATAATTTTAACGCATCGTTATGTAAGAAGAAACATTTATATAATTTTTAATTGTTGTAAATTTACTATTTCCTAAATGAGTGAGTGAGTGGGTAAGAATATTTCTGGACGAAGAATTCTGGTTACGTTATAGTTAATATTAAGATTATAAGGTTATCGCTAAGGTTACACTAATTTACGGTTAGGGTTAGGATGTGTCTTGGCTGACCCAGTACCATCACTCATACGAAGTACCACCTACTTATAATATTATTTACAAAGCCCTACAGACAGAGTAAATAAACTCTTGAATTAGTCATTTGTCTTAGAATAATGAACACATAAGTGTAAAGTCATAACAGATACCCAAAATTTAAAAAAATATTATAAAAAAAAATAAATGTAATGTAGATGTTCTCAGAAAAAGAAAATATAAAAAAATAAGCATAGTATGGAAGCAATGAAAAATAATACCATACCTATTTTGCAAACAACATTGAAAGCAGAAGGGTTAACTTAACAACCACTCCGTTCTGTTCTAAATATATATCTTTACACTTTTACCTCAGCTCCATCACATTTAGCAGGGATTCAAAACGTCTTCCTGCTTTATTTGCATCTTTGAGTTAAATAAGTTAATTTGTTAAACAACGCTAAACCCAGAATTACTTAATCAGGAAACCAGATATGACAACTCTTAAATGTAAACATTTGAATTATTTGCCGATCCTTGTTACCTAATAATATATAAAAGGCAAAAGGCTGCTTAAAGTGAAAAACAAACACAATATAATCTATATTTCTATCTCTCGATCCATCCATTCATATCCATCTGTCTGTCTGTCCGTTTGCTCATGTTCTCACTCCCTCATCCAAGTATCTATCTATCTAACTCTCTCTCTCTCTCTCTCTCTCTCTCTCTATTTATTTATCTATCTATCTATCTATCTATCTATCTATCTATCTATCTATCTATCTATCTATATATCTATATGTCTATCTGTCTGTTTATCTCTTTCTGGCTATATTTCTATCCATTTATTTGCCTATCCTTATTTCTAAACTTAATTGTTATACAAATAGTTAAATATCGAAATGACCCGACATTGGGCACTGCTTATCTTAGTATTAATTATGTTGTAGTAAACAACTCAGGAAAAGAATATGCTAGAATTAGCTGACGTAATCTAAATGAATTCCAAGCGGATGAGTATTTTTATTATCCAATGGTTAAGATTTACAAGAACGAGACCTGCCAATGGGCTGAGATCAAAATTGAACGTCTAAAACAATTGTATTCTCGAATCACTTTGAATTTGATGCAGAAATCCGGTCATGAAAGGTTGCTTTCGCTTAATGATGAGTTAACTTATTGATAACTGAGAGAGAAAGTACTTAGAAATATTTCGTGCATTTTGCTGTTGATATATTATACTTGCGTTTTATGTAGACTTGTATTATGTGAGTAGTCAGACTATTACTTTTATAATTGTGAATTATGATGCTTGTTTATTACACACATGACCTAGTTTCTAGTGAACACATTCATAAACTATTATATGGTATTTTTTACGCTGTATGTGTGTATTGTGCTATAAATACTTTTGCAGGGAACTGTAAGTTGAGACTTGCATTTAAGAAAGAATGGAGTTAGAGATTAATAAACTGAAAAGCTAAGCATTTTTCCAAGATTATATTTTACAGGGGGAAAAAAACGTGTTTTTCTATAATCTCCCGGTTTATAGATTTATAAACTGCTACCACCATAGTTGTATCTACCCATTGTGTAAGTGTAAGAGTACACTACACTCTGTTAATTATATGACAGTAAAGAATGCTCGACTACAACATTCAATTTCTGGTATAAGGAAGTTACTGAAAATTCCTACATTGTTGTTCTGCTTGAGTGAACTAATACTGCGATGCAGCGCCAGGAAGGTCTCGCGAGAACATCGGCTTGTGGAACTTTCTACAGCAATAGATAAGGACGTGAAAAACTGACAATTTTGTTGTGAGCAATAAACCTGTGACTTTGTTACAAAAGTGCTTGAAAGACTATTGCAGCATTGCCTTGACAAGGTTATGTACAAACTATTTTAGCTTAAATCTCTATAGCTCAATTTCTGTTCTCTGACAGGAATTATCCTGTGATTCATATCGACACTAATCTGATGATTTATGTTTTAGGATATAAGACTGCATAGGCATTGAAATTATTTCAATGTGGTTTCGTGAAAATGCTAATGTCAAAAATTTAATTGTTGATTTAATAAAATTATTTATTGTTCAATTTATTGACATTCTTACTCATATTGATAACCATATGTTCGAGAGATAGAGGTTGGAGAGGGCTCGCTAAATGTAGATTAACATCGGATTTATCTTCTCCTTTGGTAAGAGGTTTTCCTTCTATGGAAATATTATGTGATATTAAATGTTTGTCTTTAATGTTGTGGAAGAAAGAAAACGTTACATATCCGCTATTTTGATAGTTGTGTGGCGTCTTCTGAACAATTATTAATAACATAAATTATGATTCCCATCAATTGTAATTAGTTATGAGTGATTATTATTATTATTATTACTAGTACTACTACTACTAATAATAATAATAATAACCAATATTTAATGTGACGTCGTGTCACAATATCTATCTATAAAATACTCACAAACACAAATTAAAAGATTTCCTTTGACTGAAAGAGATATGGACTTCTACCCGGTACTCAAGGTAAAGTACCTTAATTTATTTTGTCTGCGTTATGTTGTAATTCAAGTGTCACGAATAGGTAACACGTAGTCAACTGACAATAAAAATGTACAAACACTGGGCTTTTGCTGAGATAATTAACAGTTGTCGCACACATCTTGGATTGTTTTGCTACTGATAATTTTTATTTGAAATTTAGTTTTGTAACAATACACTAGCTCACACAGAATTCAGCATTACGTACAACAGACAGAAAATGGGGAAGTGAGAAGCACATTATTTTTGTCTATGTTAAATCTTAAACAAATTAAAAATGAGAAATATATAGGTGTACATACTTCTTTCTCCAGAAGTTCTCTTTCATCAACCGCCAGGCCTGAAGTGAATTGATTTTGCCGATAGAATAAAGATACCTGTTGTTCGGTTTTCGCAACTTATCCGATTTTGATGACACTGCACTGTTAGTTGGATACGTCACTTAGATATACATATAGGGTACGTCATAAGATACACACAAAAACTGCAATTTACACATATTTTCCAAGTCATGGAGTACTTTTGTTTTCAAAACTTTGATTTTAAACATGACGGTTTCTTGCTATATTTATTTAAGTGTTTAAAGTTAGCCTGCCTGTTGTGAACTATCAAATGCATTGATATGGAATGTTATTTTCTGTTATTATTCTGGAGTCTTTTTGTCGTCGCCTTTCTTCGTTTGTCTCTATTTTGGTTTTATTTTATTTTTAAATGCTCACTATATATATAATATGTGTGTGTGTGTGTGTGTGTGTGTGTGTGTGTGTTTGTGTGTGTGTGTGTGCTGTGTGTGTGTGTGCGTGTGTATTATCGTTTTAACTTCTTAAACCGATTGTCTACAACTACATTGAGAGAACTGTCGCGATAGATACTGTTTTCTGTGTGTTGCCAAGCACGTAAAGAGTAGACCAAAGAAAACATTAGTCTACAACTACATTGAGAGAACTGTCGCGATAGATACTGTTTTCTGTGTGTTGCCAAGCACGTAAAGAGTAGACCAAAGAAAACATTAGTCTACAACTACATTGAGAGAACTGTCGCGATAGATACTGTTTTCTGTGTGTTGCCAAGCACGTAAAGAGTAGACCAAAGAAAACATTAGTCTACAACTACATTGAGAGAACTGTCGCGATAGATACTGTTTTCTGTGTGTTGCCAAGCACGTAAAGAGTAGACCAAAGAAAACATTAGTCGATATCGTTAACAGGTTTTACTTTGCGCATAATCACGAACGAACGAACTTGCTTTCTTGATCAGGTCGTTAGGTCAACCAGTTCCACAATACAAGTAAATGTTCACTTAGCCGAAGCTCACTCTTTTACTCACGCACACCAAAATAAATACACAATAGCAGTTCTTTCATTTATCATTCTTGTCTGTGTGCATGAATACAGTTTCCTGTCTCCGCTCAACAACACCGCCTGGTACCAATCATTGCGAGCTTGTCAGTGAGTTCAACCAATTTCTCGCACAACAACGTAACAGCTCGTCTTGTGTTTGTTCCTTGTCTTCTCTCTTCGTCCGTTGGTCTTTGTGTAGAAACCTCTCTCTCTCTCTCTCTCTCTCTCTCTCTCTCTCTCTCTCTCTCTCTCTCTCTCTCTCTCTCTCTCTCTCTCTCTCTCTCTCTCTCTCTCTCTCTCACACACACACACACACACACACACCTGTGTTAGAGGATCATTAATAAAAATAAATTAAAATAATCATCACTTGTAATTAGTTATGAAATATTAATTATTATTAATAATAATTTTCATTAACTAAATGGTATTGCAGTCCCAGGAAGAAAGATGAATTATGCAATTAATAAACAGTAATCAGAGCCTCTTACATGCAAACTAATAGTACTTTGTGTGCGAGCTAAAATCTATTCTCTCTGAGCACAATCAGGACAGAGATTCATGATCGCTTTGTGGATTATCATACTATCTATACCAATATCATGTTAGGAGGTTTACAAGTGGAAAGCCCTTATAGTAATACATGTTTAGAAAAGGTGATTTTTTTTCTTTTGGTCGAATCTACATATGCTTCAGATTTGGGGATTAATCTTGGAATATGTTGTTATGAAAATGACTTTTAATTGTTAATACTTCATTAGTTTTAAAGACAGAACTATATATACTGCCAGATTAAACTAAATAGAAGTGGTTGTCAAACTAAAATTTTCCAGTCACAACCTACCATAAGACTCAGTTTACTAGAACCAAAGGAATGTTACTTTTATTATTACATTTTCTGAAAACAGGAAATAATTCTCCTTCTTAAATTTGTATTCTGACATTAAAAATAAAACAAACATACTGGAAACGTCATATTATTATTATATTAAGTTTCCAAGAATGTTAATTTAGAGGTATATTCATTAAATTGTAGTCCTCCAGGAATATAACTTATCTCTCCTAAGTTCACTGGCTACCTGTATAGTCTTCACTGGCCATTTTGTTCATATTCTTCATTTGCTACCTGTTCACAGTCTTAGCTACCTGTTAACATTTTTCAGTATATACCTGATCACTATCTTCACTGGGTGCATGATCACATCTTTCATTGTCTACCTATTCAAAGTCTTCAATATCTACCTGTTCATAGTCTTCACTTGATATCTGTTCAGTCTTTACTGGATACCTGCTTACAGTCTTCACTGGCTGTATGTTCATAGTCTTCACTATCTATCTGTTCACAATCTTCACAGTACAACTGTTCATAGTCTTCTCTATATACCTGATCACTCTCTTCAATGGTAACCTGTACATAACAGAATATAAGAATTTCTCTTTGTTATGCCTCACTGTCTGGTTCCAGTCCTGGTACGTGTCTCCTCTCACATTGTTTCCTACTGGACACTCATGTCAACATTCCGAGAAAGTGTCATACGATCACCAGTCATGCGTTTATCAGGGTACATCTACCTGAAATTCTGTGATACACAAAGTTAATGCTACGTTAAAGATCTCTCAAGACATTTCTCATCAGTGAGAGTAGTACTGTGTCTTTTGGGTCGTTTGTGCTGACAGTTTAAGGTTGTCAGTATTTGTTTTGCATACATCTATATTGTAAATACACTTTGTATTATACAATTTGTACTTGCTATTTATGCTTGTCTTGTACACATAAAGTGTGCTATGTAATATCATTTCGCATACGACCTTCTGACGTTAAATTACTTTCTGTTTTCTTGTGTATAAGGTATTGAGCATTAATATCTTTTGTATTTAATGTGTAATATTGTCTAATTACTTTCTGTTTTCATGTGTATAAGGTATTGAACATTAATATCTTTTGTATTTAATGTGTAATATTGTCTAATTACTTTCTGTTTTCATGTGTATAAGGTATTGAGCATTAATATCTTTTGTATTTAATGTGTAATATTGTCTAATTACTTTCTGTTTTCATGTGTATAAGGTATTGAGCATTAATATCTTTTGTATTTAATGTGTAATATTGTCTAATTACTTTCTGTTTTCATGTGTATAAGGTATTGAGCATTAATATCTTTTGTAGTTAATGTGTAATATTGTTATATTACTCTCTGTTTTCATGTGTATAAGGCATTTTGCCTATATATCTTGTGTATTTAATGTATAATATTATTGCCTGATTTGGAGGGAAGGCGGTTGAACCTAAATTACTTTAGATGAGATCAGTCCCAGTTTCACATGGCCAACGAATATTATTATTTATTATATCACATATTTCTCCCATTATACGTGTTTGAGTTAATGATATCAGAAAGTCATTTTATAACAAGTAGAATTTACTACATCATAAATTTGTGAATTGAAAGCTGAACGGATAACAATGAACATTAACTTTAGATCAATAAGAAAAACATTCACAATAATTTGAATGTGTGATATAATAAAAGTCAGTTTATAGTGTAAAACAGATGTGAATAAAACGGTAAACGGCCATCTCAGAGACTGCACGGAGTTACATATTGCAGTGATTGGTGAGAGGCGGGGATGTTGTGATGATGGTTGCAGTACAGTGGGGAAGGACTAGAATGTTTACGCCAAGATCGGTTGGGTTCAGTGTTTACATCAGGATGGGGGGGGGGCAGTACAGCGATGAACGACTACAGTGTTTACCTCAGGATCGGGGGGAGGGGGGAGGCATTACAGTGGTGAAAGACTACAATGTTTACGTCAGGATCGGGGAACGGGAAACAGTAGAGTGGTGAAGGACGACAGTATTTACGTCAGGAGGGGGGGGGGCAATGTTGTTAAGAGGGATGGCAATATTTAGATGAGGGATATCGGTGCCGGGATGAGGAATATCAATAAAACTGGAAATATATAATGCAGCTTATTGGTCAATGTAGGAGTTTTACGATAAAAGATGGCGGAAATTTATGCTTACATTTTCGGTGTTGTCTTCATTAGCACGCAGAGCTTTTGCTCATCGCGAGTATAGAGATGTATTCAATTACCCCCCCCCCCCCTAAAGAATTTCTTTCCTCTGAATAATCGTGCACACAAAATCTCTCAAAAGGTGCCTAAAATAAGGTCCCTTTACTCAGACACTATTGTTTTAATCACTTTCACAAACAATTTGTAGCAAATTAATAAAAACAAATTTGTAGTCCGTCACATAGGGCAAAGTTAGTGCTTATGTGTTTGTGTGTATGGGGGGATAGGGAGGGGGTTGAGAAAGGTGTAGTGAACCACTAAGCTCTATATATGGAGAGGACACTAGGGCAAATTAGGTGAGGTCAAACGTCCGCCATATTGAATAGTCCCAATCAATTTAGCATTTATGATAACTGCGCGTTTGGAATCGAACTTTATCGATTTATTTATACCCAATTATTAAATCTATAATTCAAAAAATAGAATTGATTTTTTAACTCAATACAAACAAACAAGAAGGGAAAAGACGCTCAGGCCTACTACTTCATGTAATAATTATCAATGAAATGTAAACGTGTAAAGTGACAGCCTTATGTTGTAGAAAATTTTACTCGGTCTACTTAAGAAATCTATAATTCTGAAAGATTAGGAAAACTTGTTTAAATGTACATTGTAAATGCAACAATTTCTGAATTTGAATAACCGAATCGATCTAGTATATTTTTTTACATTGAAGTAATTATTAAACTGTGCATTGAAGTTGTGGTGGAATTGACCCGGTCGGGGGGGGGGGGAGTAATCGAAAAAAAAAATGTTTTCTAAGGTATTTTTACCTCCCCTTGTCACCTCACAAAGTGTATTCGGGTTTTTTTTTATCATTCTGTGGAACGAATGTAGTGTCAATATCTGCACTGTCAGTGAGTTTGTGTGCATATACGTTTATTATGTACATCTAGTATTTTATTTTATTTTATTTTATTTATAAATTTATTTATTTATTTATTTCGAGATTAGTTTGTTAGGAGGAGAAATTGTATTTAGTCTTATATAGTTCTTTAATGTAACTTTTAGGCAGGAATATATTTAGTTATTTATTTCTTTTGTATAGTTAGTCAGAATGTGCCTTTATACTAGAAGAGAATGCGTTGACACAATAGAGTTTACCAACCACATGACTTTTTGGCACGCTTTAGGAGTGCTAAATAGAGTTTACCAACCACAGGACTTTTTGGCACGCTTTAGGAGTGCTAAATATCCAGAACCTTCGATGTTTTGGGAGATTCTACTACTCTTTAATAAGGATGGGGACATTTTTTTAACGGTAGTGTATCTGACTATCTGGTGTCTGCTCCCTACCTGGCTAACCAACAGAGCCACACCCATCAGCAGTGACTCATGAGTGTCTCCACGGAACTGAGGGAGGAAGGCTGAGTGAGGAGAGGACATATTCGACCATACGCCCAACTGATCTTCACCATCAATTTGTTTCACGCTTTTCAATGTGAAATATTTCCTTTGTTCATCAACAAGGGAGGGCATTTGGGTCTCCAACTTTCTGAGCAGTTTACGCTTCAGTGCCGGCTCATCACGTGGTTTATTTCAATATATGTGAATGTGGTCATTACTTTTCAGTGTCACCACTTCATGTATTTTATATTACACTTTACCAGGGTATTCTGGTCATTATAGCGATTGTGCTTACTAATACATTCACCGTTTGTCCAGTGCATTCATCAGTGTGCATTTCAACGCCATTTCATTGACAATCAACATTGTTTTTCTTCACATTTAGTAAGTAGCATATGTAATTTTAGGGTGCATTCTCATTTGGTGGTTAGGTGATTGTTAGGTATTGATATATAATATTATCATAATATTAAAAACTTTGACACTTAGGTCTGGTGGAAAGTACATACAGTAAACCACTTCTACACATACCAATCTAATGCTAATCTTTATACTTTATTTGTTTACATTTCCCATAATCAGATTTTTCCCTGTATTAATATATACTATAGTGAAATACAAAAGTAATTATGATGTTAATTATTCTTTAAGTTTTTACTGACAAAGTTAGAAGAACGTGCTAATTACTTTTTTAAAAGTAAAATGAGGGCAAATTATATTGAGTACGTTTACTTTCACTAAATTTTCACGCACATACACTCTCGCATATATCTTCTTTACCTTAGAAACATATACACTGTATAATTTATATAAACATATTTGCAACTGTATGTACATTTGGAATATTTTATTAATAGTGAATGCTTTTCAGCACATTATCTACAGTACTATTGATTTTAACGACTGTTGTTTCTCCAAAATATCTGCACTAAAACTTTCATTAGTCACACACACACACACACACACACACACACACACACACACACACACACACACACACACACACACATATATATATATATTGATTTTGAAATACAATTAAAAAACCTAAAGTACATAAATTAAAATAATAGCATTGATTAGAATTTTTTCAATTTTGAAGACAAACTATTGTTGGCATTATAATTATTGAATGATTGTATTCTGTAAGTATAAGGTTACAAATTAATATTTTAAGAATGTTTATTTTAATGAATTAAAATATACAAGACTTAATCCTTACCCAAGTTTGAAAACAATAATTATAATAATAAATGTCTAATAACATAAATTAAATACGATTATATAACTTGCAATGTTAACTAATGCTTTAAAAAAAATAATGAATGCTTTCCAACACGTAGTCTTCAGTACAGGTCTTCTCAGAACGGTCGTACTGAAACTTCCGTTAGCGACATATCGGCAGCGCTTGCTATCATTGGATGTCCTCTAACATCTATATATAGCTCTGGGGAGCGGACATACTCTTAGGTGTAGAGCAATGTGTTCAAAGTAATATTGAGCATGTACAAGAAATTGCAGAAGGGAATCTAGGGCATTGTCACAATACAACTGTATGCAGGTTGAATATTAATGACATCCTGACATATTTTATTTGCAAACTGATTAGTGTTTGTTCATAAATATACCAACACAATAGTGTCTAAAAGCTGTAAATGCCGAACAAAAGTCAAGAACCAAATCACTTTTATTTGAATATATTTTCTTTAATTTTATAGAAAAGAAACGCGTACTTTAGATTCTCTTTGTGACAGTTGAATTTAATTATAGGTTTTGAATTGGGTTAAGTTGATTACGTACTCAACACAATGATGGTGTGAAGCAGCGTGCAACAAGTCTGTTGGAGGAAAGTCTTGGCGACCCATTTGGATGTCCAGCTGATGTTAACTGAAGCGAACGTGAAACGTGCGCGCGGTTATTTACTATTTGTGTTTCTGTGATTGTACGCTTGAGTGCGCGCGTGTGTATTTATAGAAGCACGTGTGTGCTTTTTCCATATGTACGTGTGTGGGCGTACATATGTGTTTCTAGCAATAATTAGTGAGTTAAAAGGCTGTGTCTTTGCCAGCATACTTAAAGTTTCGTGAAAGTGAAGAATGGGTTGAACAAGGCCCATAACCATTCCAAAAACAAGGACACGACCAGCGCTGTGTTCCCACTATGGTATTTTACGTATTCAGCTCATGTAGACCAGGCATTCATAACGTACCAAACCTTTCACTCAGGCACACGCACACACACACATACACAGGCACACACAGGCACGCACACATATTCGTACACACAAACAAACGCACACAGATATTACTTCTTCATGTGAGTTACTTAGTTATAGTTCAATTTATTTGTTGAATATATTGGTAGATGTTTGTACAAGGAAGTCATGCAGTAGTTGGTTTTTTTCACTTAGAATTAAGAACCTTCAATATCATCTTATTTTTGTGCATAAATCCTGAAAAAAATATATTTCTATGATTTTTATTTTTTTTAATTAATGAATAATGACTAGTTGGTTTACCTTTGCTTTGTTTTAAAATAAATTGTATGCTTCATTAAATTAACTATATCAAGGGCACACTGAATGCAAGCGTCAGTTTTCTGGTAAGCACGCAAACAAACATATATAGTAGATAGACAGACTGACAGACAGATAGACGAATTCTCGAAAAGAATATACAGACAAATTATTGGAAATCATACAGACACCATGATACAATATTTTGATTGCAGTTTATTAACACAAAGGAGAGAGAATGTAATGGCCTGTTTGAACTTCAGTTTAAGAAGGAACATTATAGTGAAGATTTTTTTATTGCAAGTGCATTTTAAAAATACTTTATAGTGAGCTTACAGAGGTAAGTATTTTTAAAAATTATGCAAACGTAAAGGAGTAGAATCGGGTCTGTCGTTGAAAACATCCACTGGGTTGCTAGGATTGGGAGGGGGATTTGGAGTGGGATAGTTGGTAGGGTAACCCCCGGGATAACCGGGATTGGTATTGCCAGGGTAACCCCCGGGATAACCGGGATTGGTATTGCCAGGGTAACTTCCGGGATAAACGGGATTGGTATTGCCAGGGTAACCCCAGGGATAAACGGGATTGGTATTGCCAGGGTAACCCCCGGGATAAACGGGATTGGTATTGCCAGGGTAACCCCCGGGATAAACGGGATTGGTATTGAGTATAGGTCCTGAACCCCCAAAAATGGCAGGGTTTAGTTGAATTTGTGGAAACCCAGGTCTTAAATGTGGATTCGCCGCCAATATGTCCTTGAAGTCTAAATTCGTACCCGTATATCCTCTGTGACAGAAGCCGTATAAATTACACAATTTGTTGCAGCAATTATAGGCTGTTTGGCACATAAATCCATCTTTGGTGCAATCCCCTTGAGTACTAAAATATACAGAAAGAAAAAAATAAAATAATCAATGTTTGTTAACAATCATCGTTAAATTTTACTGGCAATTAGTTTTCAATTATTACTACTATGTGTAATTCATTTGATACAAAGTGTTGTGGTGACACTTAAATACCACTTGAAATTACCTGACTAGATACCGTGTTCACAGGACTACATAGATATCATATTCGCATAACTGACTAGAATTATAATTTCAGTTAGTAAACCATTTGAAATCTTTTCTGACTAAACTCCTTGTATTCACAGTAATCAATAGTGAAAAAAATTTACATTGTCAGTGAGAAAGACATTTAAAATCATATTTGCCTAAATAACGTATTCACAGTTCAAAGTAACCTAATTCAGGTTTTCAATTAGAATCATTTGAAATCATATCTACCTGATAATGTGTCCTCATTGCTACGTAGTAACTAAATTTATATTTTCACTTATTAATCTATGCGTACATTTCTAACTAGTTCAAGCCATTTTTCATAATATCTACTTCAACATAAAAGTTGATTAAAGTAAAGTGATTATTACTGTGAAATTAGACATGAAACAGAATAATAATTTAGTCAAATATACATAGAGAGTGATTATTTAGGCAATTAGACATAAAGCAATGTGGTTATTAAGTCAATTAAACATTCTGTACTATTTAAGGAAGTATATAAAAAGCAATGCGATTACTTAGGCAATTAGAATTAAAGTATTGTGAGTATTCAGTCAATTAGACATAAAATATTGTGATTAGTTAAGCAATTAGACATAAAGCAATTGTGATAATATAGGCAATGAGATGGAAAGCGCTGTGATTATTTATTCAATTAAACATAAACCAATGTGATTAGTAAGACAATTAGACATAACGTATTTTTATTATTTAGGCAATCATACATAAAATATTTGCCATTATGTAGGCAATTAGACATAGTGTATATGTTATTTATCATTTAGGCAAAGTTAACATAAATATTATGATTATTTAGGAAATTACACATGAAGCAATTTTAAATTATTTAGGCAAATAAACATGAAGCATTGTTATTATTTAGGCAATTAGACACGAGGAATTGTGATTATTTAAGCAATTAAATATGAGGCATCGGGATTATTAAGGCAATAATATGTACTAGCTATAACTCTAATTGTTTAATAGGACCCTGAAGAAATACGTATCGCCAATCGAATTTTAAAATCGAATGTTAAAAGTATGGACAAAAGGAATGTCAAAAGTTTTCATTATGGACAGATCTGATGTTAAAAGTATTAATCATGGACACAACGAATGTTGAAAGTTTTAATAATGGACAAAAAGAATTTTAAAGGTTTAATTAATGGACAGAATACATATCCAACGTTTTATTAATGACAAATAAAATAGACAGAAGGAAAGTCAAGAAATGTAACTCTGGATAGAACGAATTTCCATCAGTCTAAACCATCAGTCTAATCCATTTGATGTCATGTATTCAAGCAATAAAAATAAATTCCTGAAATTCTTTTGCCGTACTGAATGTTATTATTTAAATAACTGGAAAATGTAAAGATTGCAATACCATACTTGTGTACACATCTTGCCAAAACACATTATATTTATGGTCTCTCTGAACACATCATGCCCTATAAGGGTTTAAAGTCAGAGAAAAACTGTCTATCATTAAGGTATCTATGTGACACATCATGCCCTATAAGGGTTTAAAGTCAGAGAAAAACTGTCTATAATTAAGGTATATATGTGACACATCTTGCCCTATAAGTGTTAAATGTCAAGAAAAACAATCTATAGTTATGATATCTCCGTGACACGTTTTGCCCTATAAGTGTTAAAAATCAAGCAAAACTGTCTGTATGTATGGTATCTCAGTGACACGTCTTGTTATATGAGTTAAAATCAAAACATGTTTATAGCTGTGGTATGTATCTCAGTGACACTACGGTCCATCTAAAAGTGAATAATGTTCATCAAATGAAAATGTACATGTATAAAATTTAAATAGACTTGCTTTAAGTGTGATAAGCTCATGTTGTCCAGTTTATGACAATGTTTATCCGTTTTTATATAAAATTGTATGTATAGTTATCTGTATAAGTAGATTTGTCTTTTAACATAGGGCAAGCTGAGGAAAACAAAATCAGCAATTGGTTTGGACATATTGTATTACCTCTGAAAATAGAATTTAACATGCTTTTCAGAGTAGAGATGGGAGCAAAGTTAAAAATATATCATCCAAATTACACTTAATGAAAAAGTTTAAATATTTACCGGATTGTGGGCATGGTGATCAAGCTGATTACAAGACCTAGGTACAGTTTCTTTTTCATTTTCGTTGTTGTTATCTGGAACCGGTCAAACTGTCAGTAGATTAAAGAGAAAAGAAAGCAGTGAATCAGTGTTTATCGTTAAATAAACAATACATATGGCAGATAACATTGTTCATATAATATTTATGCAAGAGCTCTCGCACGCATACACACACACACACACACACACACACACACACACACACACACACACACCAAAAAAACGAAAAAAAACCACACACATATTGAGATAGATAGATAGATAGATAGACAGACAGATAGATAAATAAATAAATAAATAGATAGATAGATAGATAGATAGATAGATAGAAAGAAAGATAGATAGATAGATAGATAGATAGATAGATAGATAGATAGATAGATAGATAGATAGATAGATAGATAGATAGATAGATAGATAGATAGATAGATAGATAGATAGATAGATAGATAGACAGATAGATAGTATACTGTTCTTGCACAACAACAAGAGTGTATATCATATATATAATACTCTGATATGTAGTTATACAGCAAAATTGCACATTCCATATAATACTCTTTTAATTTAGCATTGGAGCAAATATGAATTAACAAACACTTCAGTAAAGTAATTGAAGAGAATAAACTGCTTTTCTAAGTGAGCATTTTAGTTACACAATGTGGCTTCTAGAAGTTTCATAAAAATTTCCGCCTTCCTGTCGGCAGTGGTCAACGATTTCCGGCAAATCGAGCATCGAGGTCAGTGACCTTTGTGTACTTAGGTTGTAGAGATACGCAACAATTGGTAGCATATATGCATGTAAATATGACCAGCTGTCCCTTATGAAGAGTCGACTCTTGCCTACTGACCCCTTATAAACATCAAGACTTGAAAAGATGTATGTTGATATACAGAGAGAAGTGTTTGAATGATCAAAACCTGAAATAACGTATGTTGATATACAGAGAGGAGTGTTTGAATGATCAGGAGCTGAGTTGATCATTTTTCCGCATCGTTAGGTAAGAAGAGTGAGTGTGTGAGTGAGTGAGTGAGTGAGTGAGTGAGTGAGTGAGTGAGTGAGTGAGTGAGTGAGTGAGTGAGTGAGTGAGTGAGTGAGTGAGTGAGTGAATAAGTGAGCGAGAATATTTCTGGACGAAGAATTCAGGTTACGTTATAGTTAATATTAAGATTATAAAATTATCGCTAAGGTTACACTAATGTTACGGTTAGGGTTAGGATGCATCTTGGCTGACCAGTACCAACACTCATAAAAATTACCACCTACTTATAATATTATTTACAAAGCCCTATAGACATTGTAAATCAACTCATGAATTAGTCATTTGCCTTAGAGTAATGAACACATAAGTGTAAAGTAATAACAGATGCCCATAATTAATCAAATATTATAAAATTAAAAAATTGTGATGTAGCTGTTCTCAGAAAAATAAAATATAAAAAAAATAAGCATAGTATGGAAGCAATTAAAAATAATACCTTACCTATTTTGCAAATAACATCGACAGCAGTAGGGTTAACTTAACAACCACTCCATTCTGTACTAATTATATTTCTTTACATTTTTCCTCAGGTTCATCACATTTAGCAGGGATTCAAAACGTCTTCCTGATGTATTTGCATCTTGTTAATTTGTGAAAGAACGCTAAACCCAGAATTACTTAATCAGCAAACCAGATATCACAACATTTAAATGTAAACGGTGAAATTATTTGCCGATCCTTGTTACATAATAATATATAAAATGAAAGACAAATAGCTGCTTAAAGTGAAAAACAAGCACAATATAATCTATCTTTCTATCTCTCGATCCATCCATTCATATCCATCTGTCTGTCAGTTTGCTCATGTTCTCACTCCCTCATCCAAATATCTATCTATCTAACTATCTATCTAACTATCTATCTTTCTTTCTATCTATCTATTTATCTAATTATCTATCTATCTATCTATTTATCTAATTATCTATCTATCTATTTATCTAATTATCTATCTATCTATCTAATTATCTATCTATCTATCTAACTAATTATCTAATTATGTAATTATCTATCTATGTATCTATCTATCTATCTATCTAACTATTTATAAAACTATCTATCTAACTATCTATAAAACTATCTATCTATCTATCTATCTATCTATCTATCTATCTATCTATATGTCTATCTGTCTGTTTATCTGTCTTTCTGTCTATCTATCTATCCATCTATTTGCCTATCCTTATTTTTAAACATAATTGTTTCGGGGTGTTCTAGTGAAAAATGGGCTACTGAAATGCAAGCAAAAACTCGGAGGAAATGGACCAGAGATGAAAACATACAAATCATGGTCTCTTACTATCAAAGCCAACCAACAACAAGAGGATATAGAAAACGAATGTATGAACACTGGCTCAAACACCATCTTTATTATATGATCAGTGAACAGCGGCTTCTGGACCAGAAGAGAGCGATACTACAAAATAGGCTTCTTACAGTCCTAGAAATTCAAGAGATAGAACAGCAACAAGCGAACACTACAATCCGATACACTGACACTGAAGACAATGAAAAATTCACAGCCTCACAATAGTCAATTCCACTTGACAACCTCGCTGGGGAAATGCCATGCGACTTCACTTCAAACAGCAACGCTTGTTTGAAGACATTAAAAGCTTCATGGACAAATATAAGTCACGTGAAAGCAGAACCCCAACAAGAAGGCTGCAAAACAACAAAGCTCTAAGGACAGCAATTGAGAATGCAAATGAAGTACTAAAACATATCCCCACAAAAGATATCACAGAAACCAACAGTCTAATATACGCCACTGCAAAAGTAATTGAAAGAAATATAAGGCCAGACACAGTACAAACACAGAAACCATCAGTACCACCATGGAAGAAGAGAATAGAAAAGAAAATAGAGTGTACTAGAAGAGAAATAAGCCAAATGACAGCAGCAGAACAAAATAAGGGAAAGCTGAAGGCAAGATTGGTCGCCAAATACCATCACAACTGCAAAAGCATTAAGACTGCAATAGAAGATGCAAAAGACTTCAAGGACTCAGTCACCGTCTGAAGAGATACACTGCAAGAGGTCAGCAATTCCAACAGAACAAAATATTCCGAACTGACCCTGGAAGACTATACCAAGAATTTAAAGGAAATTCCAGAACAGAACAACAAATACCAAACATTCATGATACCAAGACCTTCTGGGAAAACATTTGGAGCAATCCAAATACGCATAACACCTCCGCCAGATGGATTCAGGAACTGAAAGATGATCATAAAGAGACACCTGAACAATGCACCGTCACAATCAGTGAGAAAGACATTAAGAAGAAAGTACGAAAGATGGCAAACTGGAAAGCCCCTAGTGCGTGATTTTGAAACCTCAATGTAAATTTATTAATATTGTTATCTTTATTTCTTTTAATAAATTTGTTTTCTTTTAAAACTATTTACTCCTTCATTTCTGGGGAGATGATGGGTGGGGGCTGCCAATGACGTAATACAATTGAGAAGACGGTCTATACACGTTTTTAAATAGTTCCCATCATCGACGACGACGAGAGATTGTGGCAGGGCCGGAATAGTGATAGAACGACTAGTAAGATAAACGCAGTGTAGTCACTATTCTGAGACAGGTAACACTTGGGAGACGGTCACTGACTGACGGACTACTCAAGGCTTGACCTAATCACTCTCAGACCGCACAAGACCCTTAAGGAGGTTGTGAGCGATTGGCATGAAAGAGATTAATTAGAGTATTAATTAATAACCAAGACGCACACAGAGGAAACCCCCTTTTCGCCACATATTGGAACAGAAGCACAATAACAGCTGCACAAGATCAAGCACTCAACACCAAAGCACACAAAACGAAAATCATGAAAATTTCAAATGATTCCAAATGTAGACTCTGCAAATCCATGGATGAGACAACAGAACACATACTATCTGGATGTCAGGTTCTGGCTGGAACAGAATACTCCAAACGATACAATGAAGTGGCAAAACACATACATAGAAATCTGTGTGAAAACTATGGCATACAAACTCCAGAAAGAGCATGGATGCATCAACCAGAAACAAAAGAAGTCAAAATACAGTGGGACTTCGAGATAAGAACAGACCGGGTGATTCCTGCACGAAGACCAGACATAGTAGTTCTCAATAAGTCCAACAGAACAGTAATAATCATTGATGTCGCTGTTCCAAGTAATAGAAACATAAAAACAAAAGAAAGAGAAAAAATAGAAAAATACCAAGACCTCAGATTAGAAACCCAGAGACTCTGGAATGTAAAAGCAGAAGTGATACCTATAGTGATAGGAGCCTTGGGGAACATAACATCTGAATTGGAAGGCTACCTGAATAAACTCCCTGGAAACCACAGAATCGCTCCACTACTCAAAGCAGCGCTCCTCGGAAGTGCCCACATCCTCCGTAAAACCTTGGATCTCCCAGAATCTTGGTAAGATTCCGAGACCTTGGATCACAACCGACAGTCAAACAGAAGTCGTGGAAAGAGGCTGAATAATAATAATAAAAATATTTAATGTGACGTCGTGTCACAATATCTATCTATAAAATACTCACAAACACCAATTAAAAGATTTCTTTTATCAGAAAGAGATACTTGGACTTCTACCCGGTACTCAAGGTAAAGTACCTTAACTTATTTTGTCTGCGTTATGTTGTAATTCAAGTGTCACGAATAGGTAACACGTAGTCAACTGACAATAAAAATGTACAAACACTGGACTTTTGCTGAGATAATTAACAGTTGTCGCACGCATCTTTAAACCAAATTTCAAATAAAAATTATCATTAGAAAAACAATCCAAGATTTTGTAACAATACATTAGCTCTCACAGAATTCAGCATTACGTACAACAGACAGAAAATGGGGAAGTGAGAAGCACATTATTTTTGTTTATGTTAAATCTTAAACGAATTAAAAATGAGAAATATATAGGTGTACTTACTTCTTTCTCCAAAAGTTCTCTCTTCCTCAACCGCCAGGCCTGAAGTGAATTGATTTTGCCGATAGAATAAAGTTGCTGTTTGTTCGGATTTGGCAACTTATCCGATTTTGATGACACTGTACTCAGTCAGTTGGATACGTCATTTAGATATACAATAGGGTACGTCATAAGATACACACAAAAACTGCAATTTACACATATTTTCCAAGTCATGGAGTATTTTTGTTTTCAAATCTTTGATTTTAAACATGAAAGTTTCTTGCAATATTTATTTAAGTGTTTGAAGATAGCCTGCCTATTGTGA
This sequence comes from Sinotaia quadrata, assembly GCA_028829895.1. Taxonomy (NCBI): domain Eukaryota; kingdom Metazoa; phylum Mollusca; class Gastropoda; order Architaenioglossa; family Viviparidae; genus Sinotaia; species Sinotaia quadrata. The sequence continues at coordinate 61,825,464 of CM054181.1, forward strand.
ACTATCAAAGGCATTGATATGGAAGTATTATTTTCTGTTATTATTCTGGAGTCTTTTTGTTCTCGCCTTTCTTCGTTTGTCTCTTGAATTTTGTATTTTTTTATTTTTTAATGCTCAGTATATGTATGTGTGTGTGTGGTGTGTGTGTGTGTGTGCGTGTGTGTGTGTGTGTGTGTGTGTGTGTGTGTGTGTGTGTGTGTGTGTACTTGCTTCTTAACTTCTTAAACCGATTGTCTACAACTACATTGAGAGAACTGTCGCGATAGATACTGTTTTCTGTGTGTTGCCAAGCACGTAAAGAGTAGACCAAAGAAAACATTCGTTGATACCGTTAACAGGTTTTACTTTGCGCATAATCAAGAACGAACCAACTTGCTTTCTTGATCAGGTTGTCAAGTCAACCGGTTCCACAATACAAGTAAACGTTCACTTAGCCCAAGCTCACTCTTTCACTCACGCACACCAAAATAAATACACAATAGCAGTTCTTTCATTTATGTATTCATGTCTGTGTGCGTGAATACAGTTTCCTGTATCCGCTCAACAAAACGCCCTGGTACCAATCATTGCGAGCTTATCAGTGAGTTCAACCAATCCTCTCAAATACGCGAACAGCTCGTCTTGTCTTCTCGTTCGTCCGTTGGTATTTATGGAGACAACTCACACAAACACACACACACACACACACACACACACACACACACGCACGCACGCACGCATGCAGTCACGCACGCACGCACACACTCATTACATATGTGCATCCATTCATCTAGCCTGCTCTCCATCCATGGAAAGTTTTCACTATAAACATAGCTGCATCTTTCGCATGACGTCAAACATTTCAATCATTATGAGATACTGACAGTCACGTATACTATTAGAGAGACAGACAGTACACAGCGAAAGACAGACACGTATGCAAACAGTAAGAGAAAGATAGACTAAAACTGAGAAAGACAGACACGTATGCAAACAGTAAGAGAAAGAAGGACTAAAACAGAGATGTTCTAACATGCTATAAAGAGGAACAGTCTGGTGGGAAAATAGACAAAGAGAAATATGAATCCTGAAATGATTGACACACACGAATGGACTGTAACACTGAAAGAAATCGAAAGTCAATGAGCATAATTTCTTCACTCAACCTTCAATATTTTACTCTCCCACCAATAAAAATTAAAAAAAATAAATAAAATAGTACATTGAACCTTAATCGTACCGTATCTATCCAATTTACAAGCTCTCAAAGCCAACGTTGTGCATTATGCATCCAACCTTTGACCTCTGACCTCCTTTATTTAATTTAATATGTACAACCAATTACTTCAAACTTTCTACACACTTTAATCAACTTTCTTGTTGTTGTTTGTTCGTCTCGATAACATTGCCATTAAGAGCACATGCATATGATGTTTATTCCTCCGTCCCGTGTGAACATGAAAGGTGATGCCTGAGACAGGAGCCGTTGTAATGGCTGGTGACGTCACTCTCAGACGCGTTAAATAAGAAACAAGACCCAAGAGACGTTGTGCAAAGAATAAGCAGTGTATTGAACCTCAAAGAACGGAGCAAAAGCTAACTGGAATGGACATAATCGATATTCTCAACTCACCGAGCTGGTACAGAATAAATAATTACAATTGCTGACAGTAGGACGTACCTAAGGAAAATAATGGAAAATAAAAGAAAAATCTTTGTAAAAAGTCCGCTAGCCAACACACAACTGGTCGTTGGTTTTCCCCGATATAAAAGAATGACGTCATTGCATTTCCACTTTGGTGTGTGTCAGATTATATAGTTCATAGTTTATTCATCCATTTTGCTTCTGTTCGATTACCATTAACTTTGTTTATGTGCATAAGCAGTTTGTATAACGTCCTTATGAATTTTCAATTTTATAATTGAAAAAGGAATTAGAGTTTGTGAAAGATGAAGTGCTTTATAAAGAGTGCTATTTTAATTCAAAAAGTGTTCCCAGCGCTATGGGTAATTTGGCGATATATTACAACTTTAGAAAGTGTCCTAGATATTATCTCCCATTTCATACATTCTCCAAATCTCTAAATCCAACTTCCTTCATTCTCAAATAGTTTATCTTCTCCACCTTCCCACACTCTCCACCTTATTTGCGAATTGCTTGTCTGTCAATGTGTTTGACAATATGTACATTAAATTTGTTAAGTAGTAGCGAGTACCATACTATAAGCTATATTCTGTTTATAAATTATTGAAATAATAATTTCAAGAGACCGTATTGTGAAATGTTCTGAAAATTGTTGTATATCTTATCTATGCCAGTGTGTTTGACTAAGGTAACATATACAAAGTTGTTCCAGTTGTGAAGAGGGAAGACTAAAATCTTGTTTTAATTAAACCCTCCTTTGCTTGCTAGAAGACTTAACCCAATCTTACAGTTACACGCATCCACTTTCAATAAACTGATACATAAAATGCAAAATGATATGACGAGTAGCAAATATCTAGCCTGTGCTAAATATATAATTTTATCTAGGTCTCAAACCCCTCAAATTCCCCTTAACTGAAATCTCTACGACATATATAAGCGTACATGGGATGTGATAAGAGCCAATATAATTGAATTTTTTCGGAAATTTAATAAACAAACAAGGAATTAAAATTGTAATGGAAGTAGGAATAAAATGGCCTCCTTTCAAAATCAGACTTCTTCTCTGCTACTCCAAATTCAAAGTGATCAGAGAATAGAATTTTCTAAATAAATTTTTAATCTCAGCTCATTGTCTGATCTCGCTCTTATAAATCAAAACCATGTGGGTAATAAAAACTACTCACTAGTTTGCATGACGTCAGCAAATCTAGAATATTCTTGAGCCTTTACATCAACTCTGACACCTTCAAAAATACCGTCATAAGTAGTGTCCAAGGTCAAGTTACTCTGACAATTTAGCAATTTATATAACAATTACATTTTAAAATAGGGCGAGGCAAATTTACTCCACCACAAGGTACTAACAAGTGGACTAACTACAGTTTGATAGGATCTGTGAGATAATTGATTGCAATTATTTGATTTGACTTATGTAAAGCTCCAAAAGATTTTTCCCTCATATTATTTACTGATGATTTACTGTGTAATTATAATTCTCAGCAAACTGTATTTGCTCTCGAGAGTCTATTACTTTGGTTCATTTCGAACAATTCCTACCACATTCCAACAATCGTTATTATAAATATATAAATATAAACCATTATTGGAAGATGAAATGTAAACATAAACAAAATTAACAAAAGAATTATTAAACCCAATGTACTTTATCATTTTGAGGGGAATTTTGATGCAATTTGCATAATAATTCTGAATTAGTCACATTCAATGTCAATCACTGGGGTATCTCTTGACATGGTACTTAACTCTTGTTCTAAATAATACTTCTCAATACTGGATTCTTTCCCTTTGTCCACTCCAGAATGGCAAGAAAAGCAAAACGATATTGATGTCACTTTCGATTAGAATCTAAGAAGAAAAAAGCTGAAATAATTTTTTGCAGTTGTACTTGAAGAAATCCTACAATCATATTCAGCTTTAAGTAACTTATTAAATGAAATATTTTAATTGTGAAATTCCCATGTTCACAATGTTACGCTATCTCAAACTGCAGAAGAAAATTCGCCAGAACGTAAAAAGCGTTTAATTCTGTGAAATATTTGTAGTTAACAGTCTATACTTTGCTAAAACTTTAATACACGCAACAAATTCAAAACCAAATTTCATTCTAACTTGAAAATAAAGAGAGGAACACAATCACTTCAGATTGCCAAGCCCTTATAATGTAATATACACAAAGACACAAAACAGTTATTTGCATTCTGAAATATGTGTATGCCATGTTTTAGAATAAAGCATACAATAAATAATGTTACTTTAAACAGCATATTAGAAAACGTGATATTTATGCACGGGCTTATCTAGTTATCTATATATTTTATTAATAATATAATTAATACTATTTATTAATAATATAATTAATACTATTTATTAATAATATAATTAATACTATATATTATTAATATAATTAATACTATTTATTATTAATATAATTAATACTATTTATTATTAATATAATTAATACTATTTATTATTAATATAACTAACTATTCTCTCGTACAATTTTAAGGCAAACCTTTTCATGCGTTTAAAGAATATCTCATTAAAGATAAATATGTATAAATGTAAATTAAAAAATACAATTCTAATAATTTTATATGACATATTGTTCAAGTGTAAGTGCATTCTTAAAAAACTTTGAAAATGTTCTTTAATAAGAAGTACTGAAACTAACAATAATTTTGTAACTGTTGCAATGAGATACAATCTTTAGGGTTATAACAATTTGCAAATTTTAAAGAAGATGAACAGTCTACATGCATATTTATATCTATAAGAATTACATTTAGGTATGGATTAACAAAACAATTGTGTAAACTTAGTAAGTCTTTGTGTAATAGGTTTATATTTTGTGATACTGAAATCCATTACGCTCATCCATGTAGTATACAAGTCATATCATATGCAAAACTTATAATCATTATTACCTCTCTCCTTATGTTACAAGAAAACTTATAATCATTATTACCTCTCTCCTTATGTTACAAGAAAACTTATAATCATTATTACCTCTCTCCTTATGTTACAAGAAAACAACATATACAATCATGTTAGCATCATATAGACGAATCTGGATTTAAAAAATATTTCTTCTCTCTACAAAATTCACAGAGACATATATACTTCCATTTCCATTTCCAATTTACACTTCCATTTCTACTGCTCTGGAGAAATAGTCAGCCCCTACATTGTCGGTGCCGTTGAAGACTTCCACAGTATATCTGTTCTGTTATAGTAGCAATGACCACCTAGTCAAATGCCCGTTTGCCTTAGTTGAATGAGCCGTGGACGAGAGGCTGATGAAATGTCGAATAACTGTGAAAATACCGAACACTTTTTTCTCTGCACTTGAATAATTCTGTTCACTCGTATTTAATGAACGATGGAATAAGCTACTTTATGCAGAATGTCACTGTGCTTCTGCATCAGTACAGCACCTAGTCCTGCAATTCTAGAATCTGATCTGAGTAGGAATTCTTCATTGAAGTCAGACAAATTAAAGATAAGAGCTCATGACAGGAAGTCTTTCAAACTAGCGAAGTCGGCTCCATATTCCTCATTCCACATTCCTCACTCCAAATCACTCTCAGATTGGCCTTTCCTCGTCATGTATCAATGAGTGGTTTAGCGATGGCACTGAACTTGGGAATGACTTTTCTATGTTTTTGGCCATCCCCCCCCCCCCAAAAAAAAAAAGGGGGATTTAACATTTGTCCTGGACCGGGGTCACTCCATCTTTTAAAGTTTTATTATTTTTGATGCCTCTGTCCACACGAGACCTTGTCCCATTGTGTGTCCCAAATATTCAAGTTTGAAATGTCCATAAACATTGGGTAAGCTCTGTCCGGGATGAGTACAAATTTGTTCAAAATTGTGAAACTAATTGTCATTCTTGTAATTAGTAAATGTGGAAATATTTTTTTAATTTTGTTGAACTTAGAACTTAACAGAAACTATAGACAAAAAAAGTGAAGAAACAGATCCGTCAGATAATGTGGGTAGGCTTTGTCCAGGGATGAGTATAAATTTGTTCAAAATTATTAAACTGATTATCATTGTGTTGAAATTAGTAAATGTGGAATGCAATTTTTGAAATTTGTAGAACTTAGAACTTAACGGGAAATCCTAGACTTAAACAGAGCTCGAAAAAGATGCATTTGACTAGTGGAGTAAACAGTTAGGAAGTTGTCTCATATTACTCATTATTTTTATAATACTATCTAGAACCGTCTTGCTTTGTCTATCCCTTTTTTTTTCTTTCGAAATTTTTTGACTAACCTTTATGACATGTATTATTGATTGCATATTGTATTGATACATGTATTTCCATATTTTCCAGTATTGATGTGTGGAGATTATGTTGTTCACATTGTGCACTTTAAGTAACTAGATTTAAAGTTTACTAGTTGCTTGAGAGTGTATGGATAGTATACTGTTTAAAATGAATTTGCATTTTTAGTAACCAGAATCAAAAGTTATCAGTTACTTTAGTGTGTGTGTGTGATTCATTGTTATATCAGTCATTTAACTCGCTAGTCAATCTAGATAGTCTTATGACCGTGGTAGAGTTATTTTATTTAAAAATTGGAAATGAAAGAAAGAAAGAATGAGGTGGATAAAAGAGGAAAAGGTGGTAGCAGGAGCGATGGGCCACTCTGAAGATAAAATTTCAGAACATGTTTCGGCCTATTTAAAAGAAACCAGGTTGAACTAGAAATGACAAAAGAACGTGAACGAAAAGAACTTGTAAAAGAACTTGAATGAAAAGAACTAGAAATTAAAAAAGAATTTGAATGAAAAGAACTAGCAATGAAAAGAGAACTTGAATGAAAAGAACTAGAAATTAAAAAAGAATTTGAATGAAAAGAACTAGCAATGAAAAGAGAACTTGAATGAAAAGAACTAGAAATTAAAAAAGAATTTGAATGAAAAGAACTAGCAATGAAAAGAGAACTTGAATGAAAAGAACTAGAAATTGAAAAAGAACGTGAAAGAGAAGGACTAGAAATAAACAAGAAGGAAATATAAATGAAAGATAAATATGAACAGAAAAGTTTACAGATTGTAAGTGAAGAAAAATACCAAATAAAAAATAGAAGCCAGTGATAAAAGAAACAGAGAACTTGGCTTAAAACAGCTTAAGATACAGGAAAGTAGCCTAAAGATAATTGAAATGGCGGCTAAAGTTCAGGAAGCCAGTCCTAAATTTTGTTTCCGTTCTTTTAAAAGAGGAAAATATTGAGGATTATGTACTAAGTCTTGAACAATGTGCTGTAAGATTAGGCCTTCCAGAAATTTTATGGCTCGCCCAGTAAGTAGGAGGTTTGAAAGATCAAGAAAGCATGGTTTTTAACAGGCTCCCAATGGAAGCTGGTGACATATGCGACTTATAAGGCTGAACTGTTGTCATACTTTAAGGTGATTAATGAGACGTACAGAGGTTTCACCAGTTTAAGAGAAAGTAAACTGATACACGTTTACAGGCAGACAGTAAGCTATAGCACGTCTTGACGAAGGAGGGATTGACAATGGGAAAGTTGTCACTTTCTAATTGACAAGTTACAGACATTATTCCCACCAGCACGTTTAGTTTATGTTAAGAACAAAAGACTGAACAAGCTGAAAGAGTGGTTAGAAGCAGGTCTGAGGAAATTTATGGGACATGTTAATCTGACAGCTAGGCATAATTTTCAACCACGCAGGCCTGTTAATGAACACATGATGCCTAAACGATAGAGTGACAAACCAGATAATAAATCTAAAACAGCTTCCTTGATTATTCACAGTCCTCCAGGAATCGAACATATCTCACCAAAGTTCACTGGCCACTTGTTCACATTCTTCATTGGCAACCTGTTAACATTCTTCATTGGCAACCTGTTAACATTTTTCAGTATATACCTGATCACTGTCTTCACTGGCTGCATGATCACGGCTTTCACTGTCTACCAGTTCACAATCGTATCTATCTACCTGTTCACAGTCTTCAATATCTACCCGTTCATAATCTTTACTGTCTACCTGCTCAATCTTCACTGGCTTCCTGTTCACAGTCTTCACTATCTACTTGTTCACAGTCTTCACTATCTACCTGTTCACAATCTTCACAGTACAAATGTTCATAGTCTTCTCTAAATACATGATCACTGTCTTCAATGGTAACCTGTACATAACAGAATACAAGGATTTCTCTGTTATGCCTCCCTGTCTGGTACGTGTCTCCTCTCATAGTTTACTACTGGACATTCATGTCCACATTCCGAGACAAAGTGTCATACGGTCACCAGTCATGTGTTTATCAGGGTACTTCTACCTGAAATTCTAAAATACAAAGAGTTTATAGCTATGTTCAAGAAACTCTCAAGATATTTTTTCATCAGTGAGAGTAGCACTGTGTCTTTTGTGTCGTTTGTGCTGACAGTTTAAAGTTGTCAGTGAGTGTTTTGCATACATCTATATTGTAAATACACTTTGTATTATGCAATTTGTACATGCTATTTTTGCTTGTCTTGTACACATAAAGTTTGCTAAGTAATATCATTTCGCATACGACCTTTTGACGTTAGATTACTTTTGGTTTTCATGTGTATAAGGTTTTGAGCATTAATATCTTTTGTAGTTAATGTGTAATGTTGTTGGATTACTCTCTGTTTTCATGAGTATATGGCATTTTGTCTATATATCTTTTGTATTTAATGTGTATAATAGTGTTGCATGATTTGGAGGGAAGGCGGTCGAACCTAAATTACTTTTAAATAAGATCAGACCCAATTTCACATGGCCAACCAATATTATTATTATATATTTATTATATCACAGATTCCTCCTATTATATGTTTTTGAGTTAATGATATAAATAAAATTCATTTTATAACATGTAGTATTTACTATATCATAAAAATTGTAAATTGAAAGCTAAACTGAAAACAAGGAAATTATGTTTTAGAAAGAAAAACATTCACAATAATTTGAATATGTGATATATAAATCACTTCGTAATGTAATACGGACGCTAATAAAACGGTAAACAGCCATCACAGTCCGCACGAAGTTACATATTGCAGGGGGGGGGGGGGCTAGAGTGTTTACGTCATTTTTTTTTTTTGGGGGGGGGCAGTACAGAGGTGAAGGACTAAAGTGTTTACGTCAGGATGGGGGGGGGGCAGTACAGTGGTGGAGCACTGCAAGTTTATGGCTGGAAATAATTTAAGCATTTTTAATTTGATCATTTACTTCTAAGTATTAAAAACTGAATAGTTATAAGAAATGTTTAATTTGATCATATACTTCTAAGTAAAAAATCAAAATAGTTATAAGAAATGTTTAATTTGATCATTTAAGTATTGAAAATAAAATATTTATAAGAAATGTTTAATTTGATCATTTACTTCTAAGTAAAATAAAAAACAATGTTTATAAAAATGTTTAATTTGATAATTTACTTCTAAATATTAAAAACAAAAAAATAGTTATAAGAAATGTTTAATTAGATCATTTACTTCAAATAGTTATAATAAATCAAAATAGTTATAATAAATTTTTAATAAAATTCATCATATAATTCTATAATTTACAATGAGCATTATAAATATTTTAATAAATTATAAATATTATAAATATTTTCAAGTGATGTGCAATTTTTATGAAAAGAATATCACTATATACTGGATAAAATATATATAATCATCTTTTCAGATCTATGTAACTCTGATTGTGGTATAAATACTTCCATTACATAGTGATATGCCATTAAAGCTAAGTAGTTAGGAAAGCTAAAATATAATATTGAAAAATCAGATTTGATATCCATGATTTAAAATAATAAAAGGATAATAAATATGTTTAATTAATTAAAATTTATTTCAAATTATAAATTATAAAATTGTGATCATTACACATTCACACTATATCAAAGAAGAAACGTATATTGAAGGCAATCAGAATGTGCCCATAAAACAAGGCCCATAATTCAAATGAAATGAGAATGTCCTCACCCATTCAAAAGATGCTTGTCGTGACTTGTTTGTGCTTTTTTAAAAATTGTTTTATCAGCTGAATCACATGTTAACAAAATATTCTATCAAAATAAAACACGCACACATTTATAATGTGGTGACTCTATTATCTAATGACCATTCAAATGCATTTACACAGACTTCTTTTCAGTTACAACTGCAAACCAGTTCTACTCATAGCAATCTAATACTTTATACAATTTATTTAGATTTCTATAATCAGATTTTTCCCTATATTAATATATGCTATAGTGAAATACAAAGTAATTATGATGTTAATTATGCTTTAAGTTTTTACTGACAAAGTTAGAAACACATGCTAATTATTTTTTAAAAGTAAAATGAGGGCAAATTATATTTAGTAAGTTTATTTTTAGTAAATTTTCATGCACATACACACTCTCATATATATTCTTTACCTTAGAAAAATTTACACTGTATAATTTATATAAACATATTTGCACGTGTATGTACTTGTTGGAATATTTTATTAATAATGAAATCTTTTCAGCACATTGTCTACAGTAGTATTGATTTTAACGACTGTATTTTTTTTCAAAATATCTGCACTAAAACTTTCCTTAGTGACAGAAGAAATGCCTTCACACACACACACACACACACACACACACACACACACACACACACACACACACACACACACACACACACACACACACACACACACACGCACACACACACACACACACACACACACACACTCACATATACACACACACACACACACACTCACATATACACACACTCAGAAACACTCATGGATACATTTTCCTTTGTATAAATGTTTTGATTTAGAAATACAATTAGTACATAAAATAAAACAAAATCATTGATTATGTGAATATATAATAAAAGAAATTGTTTATTCTTGATAAACATTTATCTTATTATTAATTGTTTCTTTTATATACGGGTTTTCCCCAGCCTTGCCTATTTATCGTGAAAGCTTCCGTTAAGGATTAAGCTTAAAGGCTGACGAAATACCTGTTTATTTATTCAGAGAATATAGGCCAGTTCACAGATGAAGTTCATGCCAAAAACCGGATACCGACCATCCATATATGGTCATTTGTTTTCCGTGTAATGAAATAGCCCTAAGATGTTAGTTGACCCTTTCTTCATTTATAAAATTACCGGAATGAGTTGGCTCGCGTTAGACGCCTGCAGTGCACCCGACCTACAGGGGTAAAAGAGAAGCTGCGTCTGTTATTACCACGCCTAGTGGTAATACACTTGATTTTCCTCTAATCAACTTCTTTGATATTATGTATTTTATATTGTAAATGTGTGTAGAATATTCTTGTGAATTTGATGCTTCTAATGTTGATATATTTTCCTTACATAAAGCTAAGTGGCTTTAGTGATATTACACTTGTATAGTGATGAGAAATGCCACATGTATGTAGTTGTATTATCGTTGATTAATTGTCATCACGGAAGACTTAAACACACGCTGCTTGGATCATTTGCTAACTTATATTATGATCAGTTGTATTTTAATGAAGGAAATATATATTGTAAAGATTTTATACACTTTAATTTTCATGTAATGTAAACTATGAATTAGTGAGATTGTAAAGAGAGATATCATTGCTGCCACAAAGTCCATATAGTTGCTATCACCAAGCGAGGCTGTAAAGAAATAACTATGTATTTTCAGCCAGTCTCGAATTTACCTTACAACTCTGATCTCGACTGCTAAAGTGCTGTACTTGAGGTGGAAATCCAGTCTTGCTAGAAGCATGGAGTCCAGAACAAATCACTGAGCGAGCGAACATCAAGCTGAATCTTTATCACAGCGCTGTTTGAACCGCGAGGGACTGCCAATTCTATCATGTGATGTCAGCGTGCGTGGTAGTAACGACAACAATACTGTGTTCCGTTGGACATTAATAGAGAGATAAGTCCAAGAACAATCAGAAATAGATTCTCATGGTGTGGATAGTAAATTGGACATTAATAGAGAGATAAGTCCAAGAACAATCAGAAATAGATTCTCATGGTGTGGATAGTAAATTGGACATTAATAGAGAGATAAGTCCAAGAACAATCAGAAATAGATTCTCATGGTGTGGAGAGTAAATTGGACATTAATAGAGAGATAAGTCCAAGAACAATCAGAAATAGATTCTCATGGTGTGGATAGTAAATTGGACATTAATAGAGAGATAAGTCCAAGAACAATCAGAAATAGATTCTCATGGTGTGGATAGTAAATTAGCTTACCGTGTCACGCGATATCATTCTTTTATTCGCGGAAACCGATTTGTTCATTTTTCTTGTTTTCAAATTTAATTTTATTGTTATTAAATTTTATTGTTATTAAATTTTATTGTTATTAAATTTTATTGTTATTAAATTTTATTGTTATTAAATTTTATTGTTATTAAATTTTATTGTTATTAAATTTTATTGTTATTAAATTTTATTGTTATTTCTCTTATTGTTAACTCTCCATGTTATTACATAAGTGTTTGTAAACTACCATGATATGCTAACTGGGGTCGAGAGCCAGGAATAAAGGAATAAAGAACTATAAATATTAATCTATAAATAAAGGGGAGATAACATTGTTAGCAAAGTAGTCAACTAACTTATCGGGCTGTGTCGTGAACAATTAGGCTGATATTGTGGCATTCGAAAGGGAGATAAGTTAGGCAAGTCAGGCTGTCGCTAATGTTAGGAATTATCTAATAACCTAATATTGATAATTAGTGCCCAAATTAGGACAGGGTCGTTAATGAAAACCGGACATGTGACAGATTAGAATTTTTTCAGTGAAGGTAAACTATTGCTGGCATTAATGAATGATTGTATTCTGTAAGTGTAATAAGGTTACAAATTAATATTTTTAAGAATGTTCATTTTAAGCATTTAAATTATACAAAACTTAATCCTTACCCAAGTTTGAAAACAATAATGATAATAATAAATGTCTAATAACATGAATTAAATACTATTATATAACTTACAATGTTAACTAATGCTTTAAAAAAAAATAATGAATCCTTCCCAACACGTAGTCTTCAGTACTGTTATGTTAGAAAGGTCTTCTCAGAACGGTCGTACTGAAACTTCCGTTAGTGACACATCGGCAGCGCTTGCTGTCATTGGATGTCCTCTCCATTTATATATAGCTCTGGGGAGTAGACATACTCTTAGGTGTAGAGCAATGTGCTCAAAGTAATATTGAGCATGTACAAGAAATTACAGAAGGGAATCTAGGGCATTGTCATAGTACAACTGTATGCAGGTTGAATATTAATGACATCCTGCCATATTTTATTGCAAACTGATTACTGTTTTTTCATGAATATACCAACGCAATAGTGTCTAAAAGTTGTAAATGCCGAACAAAAGTCAAGAACCAAATCACTTTATTGAGAAAATATTTTCTTTAATTTTATAGAAAAGAGACGGATACTTTAGACACCTTTTGTGGCAGTTGAATTTAATTATAGATTTTGAATTGGGTTAAGTTGATTACGTACTCAACACAATGATGGCGTGAAGCAGCGTGCACCAAGTCTGTTGGAGGAAAGTCTTGGCGACCCATGTGGACGTCCAGCTGATGTTAACTGAAGCGAAGGGGAAACGTGCGCGCGGTTATTTACTATTTGTATTTCTCTGATTTTACGCTTGAGTGAGTGCGTGTTTGTATGTATGCATATAATTGTTTGGTTTTATATGCGTGTGTGTATTTATAGATGCACGGATGTGCTTGCTTTTTCCATATGTGCGTGTGTGGGCGTACGTGTGTGTTTCTAGCAATAATTAGTGAGTTAAAAGGCTGTGTCTTTGCCAGCATACTTAAAGTTTCGTGAAAGTGAAGAATGGTTTGAACAAGGCCCATAACCATTCCAAAAGCAAGGACACGACCAGCGCTGTGTTCACACTATGGTATTTTACGTATTCATCCCATGTTTCTCAGTAGACCAGGCATTCATACCGTACCACACTTTTCACTCCTATTGGAGTCGTCCTCTACTTCCACTTGCCCTCCACTTTAATGGGACTAGACTAGACCTCACCCATTATAAAGGGGGTGTTACTGCCAGAATATGTTAAATCATTGTAAATCGATAAATATTTCATGTCTCGATTTAAGCGTAAATTAGGTATAACTAAGTAAAGGATTTTATAAATGAAATAAGTGGTTTCTATTTATCAGTGTAAGTTTGCGGCCTTTTATTTATTTTTCTGGTCATTTTGTCAGTCATCACACCTTTGACGTCATCATACTCTGCAATCGTATGTGATGTGTAAATGTAATACCTTCATAAACGCTTAGTTAGATAATGTACAAGGAAAGAATTCACCAAAAGAAAACGGGTCAAATTATTTTATATCAGCATTTTTACTCCTTCAAACTATTTGACGTGAAAAGTAAATCAGTGTTTTCACCTATTCCGTAAAGTATCTGGAGAGAGAAGAAGTTTTTTGTTTTTGTTTTTGTTTCTGTTTAAATCTACTCCAGCATGTCATTTAAAATATAAAACAACAATCATCGCTTAACTGCTAGTGTTCGCTATGTCTTTTACAACTCACACAACAATTAAACACGAGTTAAGGAGGTCAAACATGGTCTCGATGATACGCTCACCTATTTTTTATTTTTATTGCTCTTTCCTGTACATTCAGGACGTAAAGCGCGATAACTCTTGCATAGATATCGACTATCTGATGTCAATACCTTCCATTTACTCCAGTAAAGTTATTCCATCAGTGCTATTCTTGGAAACTCAAAACAAAGGAAAGACAACTCTGGAAATCATCAGTTTAAAAATGACATGAGTAGTGACACTCTTAATAGGGAAATAGTACTTTCACTCATCAGGATTTGAAAATTGCAAGAAATACTGACTTTTACGACAGCACATATGTAATTCAATTTATGAAAAAAAACAAATCGTATATAGCATCAGAATCGCTCTCGTTCTCTCTCTCTCTCTCTCTCTCTCTCTCTCTCTCTCTCTCTCTCTCTCTCTCTCTCTCTCTCTCTCTCTCTCTCTCTCTCTCTCTCTCTCTCTCTCTCTCTCACATACATACACACACATACACATAGAGACACGCACACATATACCACACACAAACAAACGCATACATATTTTATTTCTTCATGTGAGTTACTTAGTTATAGTTCAATTTATTTGTGGAATGTATTGGTAGATGTTTGTACAAGGAAGTCATTCAATAGTTGTGTTTTTTCACTTAGAATTAAAAACCTTCAATATCATCTTATTTTTTGTGCATAGATCCTGAAAAATATATATTTCTATGCATTTTTATTTTTTTTCTATAAATAAATAATCACTAGTTGGTTTACCTTTGTTTTGTTTTAAAATAAATTGTATGCTTCATTAAATTAACTATATCAAGGGCACACTGAATGCAAGCGTCAGTTTTCTGGTACGCACGCATACAAACACATATAGTAGATAGACAGACTGACAGACAGATAGACGAATTCTCGAAAAGAATAGACAGACAAATTATTTTGGAATTCATATACAGACAAATTATTGGAAATCATACAGACACCATGATACAATATTTTGATTGCAATTTATTAACACGAAGGAGAGAATGTAATGGCCTGTTTGAAGTTCAGTTTAAGAAGGACCATTATAGTGAAGATTTTTTTATTGCAAGTGCATTTTAAAAATACTTTATAGTGAGCTTACAGAGGTAAGTATTTTTAAAAATGATCCAAATGTAAAGAAATAGCATCGGGACTGTCGTTAGGATTCGCCGGCACATAAGGATTGGGAGCGGGTTCGTAGCCAGTTGGATAATTGGGTGCATTGCCAGGGTAACCCACGGGTGCACCGGGATAAGTATTGAACATACCGGGATTGACAGGACCTGCAGGCCCACTGGAAGGGTAACCAAAAAGGGCAGGGTTTAGGTAAATTTTTGGAGCGTTGGGAGCTAAATGTGGATTCACCTCCAATATTTTCATGGGATCTAAATTCGTACCCGGATATCCTCTGTGACAGAAGCCGTATAAATTACACAATTTGTTGCAGCAATTATAGGCTGTTTGGCACATAAATCCATCTTTGGTGCAATCCATAGCACTAAAATATACAGAAAGAAAAAAATAAAATAATCAATGTTTGTTAACAATCATCGTTAAATTTTACTGGCAATTAGTTTTCAATTATTACAACTATGTGTAATTCATGTGATACAAAGTGTTGTGGTGAGTCTTAAGTACCATTTGAAATTATTTGACTAGATACCGTGTTCACAGGACTACATAGATATCATATTCGCATTACTGACTAGAATTATAATTTCAGTTAGTAAACCATTTGAAATCTTATCTGCCTAAACTACCTATATTCACAGTAATGACCAGTGAAACAAATTTACATTGTCAGTGAGAAAGACATTTAATATCATATTTGCCTAAATAACGTATTTACAGTTCAAAGTAACCTAATTCAGGTTTTCAATTAGGAAATCATTTGATATCATATCTACCTGATAATGTGTCCTCATTGCTACCTAGTAATCAGATTCATATCTTCACCTATTAATCTATGTGTACATTTATAACTAGTTCAAGCCATTTTTCATATTATCTACTTCAACATAATGTTGATTAAAGTAAAGTGATTATTATTGTGAAATTAGACATGAAACAGAGTGATTACTTAGTCAAATTAGATAAACAGAGTGATTATTTTGGCAATTAGACACACAGAGTGATTATTTTGGCAATTAGACATACAGAGTGATTATTTTGGCAATTAGACATAACATATTCTGATTATTTTGGCAATTAGACATACAGAGTGATTATTTTGGCAATTAGACATAACATATTCTGATTATTTAGTCAATTAAACATATTGTATTATTTATGCAAGTATATTAAAAGCAATGAGATTACTTAGGCAATTAGAAATAAGTTATTGTGAGTATTCAGGCAATTAGACATAAACTATTGTGATTATTTATTCAATTAGATATAAAGCGATGTGATTAGTTAGGCAATTAGACACAACGTATTATTATTATTTAGGCAATCATACATAAAGTATGTGCCATTATGTATGAAATTAGACATAGTGAATTTATTATTTATTATTTAGGCAAAATTAACAAAAAATATTATTATTATTTAGGCAAATAAACATGAAGCATTGTTATTATTTAGGCAATTAGACACGAGGAAATGTGACTATTTAAGCAATTAAATATGAGGCATCGGGATTTCTAAGGCAATATTAAGTCAAGCTATAACTCTAATTGTTCAATAGAAACTTGAAGGAACACGTATTTCCAATAGAATTTTAAAATCGAATGTTAAAAGTACGGACAAAAGGAATGTCAAAAGTTTTCATTATGGACAGATCGAATGTTAAAAGTATTAATCATGGACTAAACGAATGTTGAAAGTTTTAATAATGGACAAAACGAATTTAAAAGTTTTAATTAATGGACAGAAAGAATGTCCAACGTTTTATTAATGGCAAATAAATGTCAAAAGGTTTTAAGATAGGCAGAAGGAAAGTCAAGAAATGTAACTCTGGATAGAACGAATTTCAAAACCATCAGTCTAATCCATTTGATGGCATGTATTCAAGCAATAAAAATAAATTCCTGAAATTCTTTTGCCGTACTGAATGTGATTATTTAAATAACTGGAAAATGTAAAGATTGCAATACCATATTTGTGTACACATCTTGCCATAAAAGCTTTAAAGGTCAGGCAAAACAATTTATATAAATATGGTATCTCTGTGACACATCATGCACTATAAGGGTTTAAAGTCAGAGAAAAACTGTCTATAATTAAGGTATCTATGTGACACATCTTGCCCTATAAGTGTTAAATGTCAAGAAAAACAATTTATAGTTATGATATCTCCTTGACACGTCTAGCCATATACGAGTTAAAGTAAGGCAAACTGTCTGTATGTATGTTATCTCAGTGACACGTCTTGCTATATGAGTTAAAATCAGGCAAAACATGTTTATAATTGTGGTATGTAGCTCATTGACACGTCTTGCCATATGAGTTAGAATCAGGCAAAACATGTTTATAGCTGTGGTACGTATCTCAGTGACACGTCTTGCCATATGAGTTAAAATCAGGCAAAACATGTTTATAATTGTGGTATGTATCTCAGTGACACGTCTTGCCATATGAGTTAAAATCAGGCAAAACATGTTTATAATTGTGGTACGTATCTCAGTGACACGTCTTGCCATATGAGTTAAAATCAGGCAAAACATGTTCATAATTGTGGTACGTATCTCAGTGACACGTCTTGCCATATGAGTTAAAATCAGGCAAAACATGTTTATAATTGTGGTACGTATCTCAGTGACACGTCTTGCCATATGAGTTAAAATCAAAACCTGTTTATAATTGTGGTATGTAGCTCAGTGACACTAAGGTGCATCTAAAAGTAAATAATGTTCATCAAATGAAAATGTCCTTGTTTAAAATTTAAATAGACTTGCTTTAAGTATAGTCTAACTGAGATATGTTTATCTTGACCAGTTTATGACAATGTTTAGCCGTGTTTATATAAAATTGTATGTATAGTTATCTGTATAAGTAGATTTGTCTTTTAACATAGGGCAATCTGAGGAAAACAAAATCAGCAATTGGTTTGGAAATATTGTCTTACCTCTGAAAATAGAACTTAACATTAATATTGTCTTACCTCTGAAAATGGAACTTAACATTAATATTGTCTTACCTCTGAAAATGGAACTTAACATTAATATTGTCTTACCTCTGAAAATGGAACTTAACATTAATATTGTCTTACCTCTGAAAATGGAACTTAACATTAATATTGTCTTACCTCTGAAAATGGAACTTAACATTAATATTGTCTTACCTCTGAAAATAGAACTTAACATTAATATTGTCTTACCTCTGAAAATAGAACTTAACATTAATATTGTCTTACCTCTGAAAATAGAACTTAACATTAATATTGTCTTACCTCTGAAAATAGAACTTAACATTAATATTGTCTTACCTCTGAAAATAGAACTTAACATTAATATTGTCTTACCTCTGAAAATAGAACTTAACATTAATATTGTCTTACCTCTGAAAATAGAACTTAACATTAATATTGTCTTACCTCTGAAAATAGAACTTAACATTAATATTGTCTTACCTCTGAAAATGGAACTTAACATTAATATTGTCTTACCTCTGAAAATAGAACTTAACATTAATATTGTCTTACCTCTGAAAATAGAACTTAACATTAATATTGTCTTACCTCTGAAAATAGAACTTAACATTAATATTGTCTTACCTCTGAAAATGGAACTTAACATTAATATTGTCTTACCTCTGAAAATAGAACTTAACATTAATATTGTCTTACCTCTGAAAATAGAACTTAACATTAATATTGTCTTACCTCTGAAAATAGAACTTAACATTAATATTGTCTTACCTCTGAAAATGGAACTTAACATTAATATTGTCTTACCTCTGAAAATAGAACTTAACATTAATATTGTCTTACCTCTGAAAATAGAACTTAACATGCTTTTCAGAGTAGAGATGGGAGTAAAGTTAAAAATATATCATCATCCAAATTAC
The DNA here is from genome assembly GCA_028829895.1 of Sinotaia quadrata. NCBI lineage: Eukaryota > Metazoa > Mollusca > Gastropoda > Architaenioglossa > Viviparidae > Sinotaia > Sinotaia quadrata. The sequence goes on from CM054181.1 coordinate 61,844,737, forward strand.
ACTTAATGAAAAAGTTTAAATATTTACCGGATTGTGGGCATGGTGATCAAGCTGATTACAAGACCTAGGTACAGTTTCTTTTTCATTTTCGTTGTTGTTATCTGGAACCGGTCAAACTGTTTGTAGATTAAAGAGAGAAAAAAAGCAGCGATGCAGTTTTTATCGTTAAATAAACAATGCATATGGCAGATATCATTGTTTATATAATATTTATGCAAGAGCACACACACACACACACACACACACACACACACACACACACACACACACATTATACTATTCTTGCACAACAGAATGAGTGCATATCATATATATAATACTCTGATATATAGTTATACAGCAAGATTGCACATTACATATAATACTCTTTTAATTTAGCATTAGAGCATGTGTGAAATAACAAACTCTTCAAAAAAAGTAAAACTAATTAAAGAGACCAAACTACTTTTCTAAGTGAGCATTTTAGTTACATATTGTGGCTTCTAGAATCTTAATTAACCTTCCGCTTTACTGTCGGCAAATCATGCATCGAGGTCAGTGACCTTTGAGTACTTAGGTTGTAGAGATACGCAATAATTGGTAGCATATATGCATGTAAATATGTCCAGTTGTCCATTATGTTGAGTCGACTTTTGGCCACTGATTCATTACATTACGTAATATTAAAACTAGAAATATGGGGGTGGGGGATTTATGGAACTTTGCCTGTGACCTTATAAATATCAAGACCTGAAATGATGTATGTTGATATACAGAGAGGAGTGTTTGAATGATCAAAACCTGAAATGACGTATGTTGATATACAGAGAGGAGTGTTTGAATGATCAGGAGCTGAGCTGATAATTTTACCGCATCGTTAGGTAAGAAGAAACATTTATATAGTTTTTCATTGTTGTAAATTTACTATTTCCTAAATGAGTGAGTGAGTGAGTGAATGAGTAAGAATACTTTTGGACGAAGAATTCACGTTAAGTTATAGTTAATATTAAGATTATAAGGATATCGCTTAGGCTGCACTAATGTTACGGTTAGGGTTTGGATGTGTCTTGGCTGACCCAGTACCATCACTCATACAAATTACCACCTACTTATAATATTATTTACAAAGCCCTACAGACGTGTAAATCAACTCATGAATTAGTCATTTGCCTTAGAGTAATGAACACAAAAAGTGTAAAGTCATAACAGATACCCAAAATTAATAAAATATTATAAAATAAATAAATGTAATGGAGCTGTTCTAAAAAAAAAGAAAATATCAAACAAATAAGCATAGCATGGAAGCAATGAAAAATAATACCTTACCTAATTTGCAAAAACATTGACAGCAGAAGGGTTAACTTAACAACCACTCCATTCTGTTCTAAATATATTTCTTTACACTTTTTCCTTAGCTTCATCACATTTAGCAGGGATTCAAAACGTCTTCCTGCTGTATTTGCATCTTTGTGTGAAATAAGTTAATTTGTGAAAGAACGCTAAACCCAGAATTACTTAATCAGCAAACCAGATATCAAAACTCTTAAATGTAAACGGTTGAATTATTTGCCGATCCTTGTTACCTAATAATATATAAAATGAAAGGCAAATGGCTGCTTAAATTGAAAAACAAACACAATATAATCTATATTTCTATCTCTCGATCCATCCATTCATATCCATCCGTCTGTCCGTTTGCTCATGTTCTCACTCCCTCATCCAAGTATCTATCTATCTATCTATCTATCTATCTATTATCTATCTATTATCTATCTATCTGTCTATCTATCTGTCTATCTCTTTCTCTCTCTCTCTCTCTAAATATATATATATATATATATGTAACTAACTATCTATCTGTTTATCTATCTATCTATCTATCTATCTATCTATCTATCTATCTATCTATCTATCTATCTATCTATCTATCTATCTATCTGTCTGTCTGTCATTTCTATCAGTCTCCTTGCTATCTACCTATCCATATATTTGCCTATCCTTATTTCTAAACTTAATTGTTATACAAATAGTTAAATATCAAAATGACCCGACATTGGTCACTGCTTATTTTAGTATTAATTATGTAATTGAGTTGGAGTAAACAACTCAGGAAAAGAATATGCTAGAATTTGATGACTTAATCTAAATGAATTCCAAGTGGATGAGAATGTTTATTATACAATGGTTAAGATTTACAAGAACAAGACCAGACAATGGGCTGAGATCAAAATTGAACGTTAAGATTTACAAGAACAAGACCAGCCAATGGGCTGATATCAAAATTGAACCTTAAGATTTACAAGAACAAGACTAGACAATGGGCTGAGATCAAAATTGAACGTTAAGATTTACAAGAACAAGTCCAGCCAATGGGCTGAGATCAAAATTGAACCTTAAGATTTACAAGAACAAGACCAGACAATTGGCTGAGATCAAAATTGAACGTCTAAAACAATTCTATTCTGTAATCACTTTGAATTTGATGTGGCAGAAATCCGGTAATTAAAGGTTGCTTACGCTTAATGATGAGTTAACTTATTGATTGAGAGAGAAAGTACTTAGAAATATTTCGTGCATTTTGCTGTTGAAATATTATACTTGCGTTTTATGTATACTTGTATTATGTGAGTAGACAGACTATTATTTTCACAATTGTGAAGTATGATGCTTGTTTATTACACACATGACATTGTTTCTAGTGAATACATTCATAAACTCTAATGTGGTATTTATTATGCAGTGTGCACGTAATCTGCTAATAAATAATGTTGCAGGGAAATGTAAGTTGAAACTTGCATGTAAGAAAGAATGGAGTTGGTGATTAATAAACTGAAAAGCTAAGCATTTGTTCCAAGGTTATATTTTACAGGGAAGAAGAAGCTTGTTTTTTCTATAATCTCCAGGTTTATAGATTTATATTCGTATAAATATATTTGCATCTACCCATTGTGTAATTGTAAGAGTACACTACACTATGTTAATTATATGACAGTAAAGAATACTCGACATCAACATTCAATTTCTGGTATAAGGAAGTTACTGAAAATTCCTACATTGTTGTTCTGCTTGAGTGAACTAATACTGCGATGCAGCGCCAGGAAGGTCTCGCGAGAAAATCGGCTTATGGAACTTTCTACAGCAATAGATAAGTACGTGAAAAACTGACAATTTTGTTGTGAGCAATAAACCTGTGACATTGTTACAAAAGTGCATGAAAGACTATTGTGGCATTGCCTTGACAAGGTTATGTACAAACTATTTTAGCTTAAATCTCTATAGCTCAATTTCTGTTCTCTGACAAGAATTACCTGTGATTTATATTGACACTAATCTGATGATTTATGTTGTAGGATATAAGACTACATAGGCATTGAAATTATTTCAATTTGGTTTCGTGGAAATGTTGATGTCAAATAATAATCTTTTCATTGTATTTGTTAAAAGTGTATATAATTGTTGATTTAATAAAATTATTTATTGTTCAATTTATTGACATTCTTTCTCATATTGATAACAATATTCTGGAGAGATAGAGGTTGGAGGGGGGTCGCTAAATATAGATTAACAACGGATATATCTTCTCCTTTGGTAAGAGGTTTTCCTCCTTTGGAAATATTGTGTGATATTAAATGTTTGTCTTTAATGTAGTGGAAGACAGAAAACGTTACATATCCTTAATGTGACAGTTGCACAGCGTCTTCTGAATAATTATTAATAACATAAATTATGATTCCCATCAATTGTAATTAGTTATTAGTGTAAAACCTTGGATCTCCCAGAATCTTGGTAAGATTCCGAGACCTTGGATCACAACCGACAGTCAAACAGAAGACGTGGAAAGAGGCTGAATAATAATAAATAATAATGGAAAATCCCCCTCACATGCAACAACACAAGTATTGCAGACATAACAATAAATTGTGGAATTTTCCAAGGTGATTCCCTATCACCACTGCTGTTCTGCATTGCCCTGAATCCTCTCAGCCAAGTGATTCAGACGATCTCAAGCTGAATGGTAAAAATGAACGTGACATCACATCCCTGATCAATACAGTCAAGATCTGCAGTAAGGACATTAACATGAAATTCGGCCTTGAGAAATGTGGACGAATTGTCATCCAGAAAGGCAAGGTCAAAACAAGAGATGGCCTGCAAATCGACATCGGAAAAATCAACCATGTTTCAAAGGAAAAGGGTTATAAGTATCTTGGGATACTACAGCATCAAGAAAATATGCAGAGAGAAATGAAGTCCAAAGTTAAGGGAGAATATGAAAAACGTGTTAGACAAGTCCTGAAGTCCAAGCTAAATGGGCCGAACAATATACAAGCCCTTAATGCATACGCAATACCTATAGTAAGCTACACTGGAGGTATCATAGATTGCACAACAAATGAAATAAATGAACTGGACAGAAAAACAAGAAAACTACTCACAATAATAAAGCCTTACACCCCAAAGCAGACCTAGACAGGCTCTATGTATCTCGAAAAATGTGAGACCGAGGTCTCAAGAAAATCAAACATGTTATCGAAGGAAAAGTCATTGGCCTTGTGGACTACATCTGGAATAACAACAAAGATGGTCCACTGATATACAAGGTAAAGATGAGTGGACTATTCCAACCCCCAGAAACAGACAAAGTAACATGGAAGAAAACAACGAATCAAGAACCAGCACATACCTGGAGCCAGAAACCTCTGCATGGCCGGTATGTACGACAAGCCGACGAAATATCAACAAAGCAATCAACGTACAAATGGTTGAAAGAGGCAGGATTGAAAGCAGAAACAGAAGCTCTCATAACAGTTGCACAAGATGAAACACTCAACACAAAATCACACAAAACGTAAATCATGAAAATCTCAAATCCATGGATGAGACAAGAGAGCAAATACTATCTGGATGTCAGGTTCTGAATGGAACAGAATGCACCCAACGACACAACGAAGTGGCAAAACACATACATAGAAATCTGTGTGAGAACTATGGCATAAAAAACCCTGAAGGAGAATGGATGCATCAACCAGTCGCAGTCACCGAAACAGAAGTCAAAATACTGTGCGACTTCGAGATAAGAACAGATCGGTTGATTCCTGCACGAAGACCAGACATTATAGTTCCCAATAAGTCCAATAGAACAGCAACAATCATTTATGTCGCTGTTCCAAGTGATAGAAACATAAAAACAAAAGAATGAAAAAAGTAAAAAATACGAATACCTCAGATTAGAAATTCAGATTCCCTGGAATGTAAAATAAGAAATGATACCTAGAGTCTTGGGGAGCATAACATCTGAATTGAAAGACTATCTGAATAAATTCCTGGAAACCACAGACTCGCTCCACTACTCAAAGCAAGAGCTCTTTGGAAGTGCCCAAATTCTTCGTAAAACCTTGGATCTCCCAGAATGTTGGTAAGATTCCGAGACCTTGGATCACAACAATTTACAGTCAAACAGAAGTATTGGAAAGAGACTGAATAATAATAATAATAATAATAATAATAATAATAATAATAATAATACCGCTACTACTACTACTACTACTACTACTACTACTACTAACCAATATTTAATGTGACGTCGTGTCACACTATCTATTTATAAAATACTCACAAACACCAATTAAAAGATTTCCTTTGACTGAAAGAGATATGGATTTCTACCCGGTACTCAAGGTAAAGTACCTTAATTTATTTTGTCTGCGTTATGTTGTAATTCAAGTGTCACGAATAGGTAACACGTAGTCAACTGACAATAAAAATGTACAAACACTGGACTTTTGCTGAGATAATTAATAATTGTCGCACGCATCTTGGATTGTTTTGCTACTGATAATTTTTATTTGAAATTTAGTTTAGAGTTTGTAACAATTCATTAGCTCTCACAGAATTCAGCATTACGTATAACAGACAGAAAATGGGGAAGTGAGAAACAAATTATTTTTGTCTATGTTAAATCTTAAACGAATTAAAAATGAGAAATATATAGGTGTAGCCTACTTACTTCTTTCTCCAGAAGTTCTCTCTCCTTCAACCGCCAGGCCTGAAGTGAATTGATTTTGCCGATAGAATAAAGTTGCTGTTTGTTCGGATTTGGCAACTTATCCGATTTTGATGACACTGCAATGATACGTCACTTAGATATACGTCATAAGATACACCCGCAAAACTGCCATTTACATAAATTTACCAAGTCGTGGAGTACTTTTGTTTTCAAAATTTTGATTTTAAACATGACGGTTTCTTGCAATATTTATTTAAGTGTTTAAAGATAGCCTGCCTGTTGTGAACAATCAAAGGCATTGATATGGAAGTGTTATTTTCTGTTATTATTCTGGAGTCTTTTTGTTCTCGCCTTTCTTCGTTTGTCTCTGAATTTTGGTTTTATTTTATTTTATTCTCAGTATATGTTGTGTGATGTGTGCGTGTGTGCGTGTGTGTGCGTGTGTGTGTGTGTGTGCGCGCGTGTGTACTTGCTTTTTAATTTCTTAAACCGATCGTCTACAACTACATTGAGAGAACTGTCGCGATAGATACTATTTTCTGTGTGTTGCCAAGCACGGAAAGATTAGACCAAAGAAAACTTTCATCGATACCGTTAACAGGTTTTATTTTGCGCATAATCAAGAACGAACTAACTTGCTTTTTTGAGCAGGTCAAGTCAACCGGTTCCACAATACATGTAAACGTTCACTTAGCCCAAGCTCACTCTTTCACTCACGCACACCAAAATAAATACACAATAGCAGTTCTTTCGTTAATGCATTCTTGCCTGTGTGCATGAATACAGTTTCCTGTCTCCGCTCAACAACACCGCCTGGTACCAATCATTGCGAGCTTGTCTGTGAGTTCAACCAATCTTCTCGCACAACAACGCAACAGCTCGTCTTGAGTTTGTTCCTTGTCTTCTCGTTCGTCCGTTGGTCTTTGTGTAGAAACCTCACGCACACGCACACGCACACGCACACACACACACACAAACACACACACACATACGCACGCACACACACTCACAAACACATATTACATATGTGCATCCACTCATCTAGTCTTCTCTCCATTCATCGAATGTTTTCATTATAAACACTGCTGCATATTTCGCATGACGTCCCACATTTCAATCATTATGAGATACTGACAGTCACGTATACTATTAGAGAGACAGACAGTACACAGAGAAAAACAGACACGTATGCAAACGGTAAGAGAAAGATAGATTAAAACAAAAACTTTCTGACAGATGTTATAAAGAGGAACAGTCTGGTGGGAAAATAGACAAAGAGAAATATGAATACTGAAATGATGGACACACACGAATGGACTCTAACACTGATAGAAATTGAAAGTCAATGAGCATAATTTCTTCACCCAACCTTCAATATTTTACTCTCCCCACCAATATAAATAAATTAAAAAATAAAATATTACATTGAACCTTAATCGTACCGTATCTATCCAATTTACAAACTCTCAAGGTCAACGTTGTGCATTATGCATCCAGCTTTTGACCTCTGACCTCCTTTATTTAACTTCATAAGTACAACCAATTACTTCAAACTTTCTACACACTTTATTCAACGTTTATGTTGTTGTTCGTTCGTCTCGATGACTTTATCATTAAGAGAACAGGCATTTGATGTTTATTCCTCCGTCCTGTGTGAACCTAGAAAGATGATGCCCGAAACAGGAGCCGATGTGAAGGCTTGTGACGTCACTCTCAGACTGGCGTTAAAACAAAATCCAAGAGACGCTGTGCAATGAATGAGCAGTGTATTGAACCTCAAAGAACGGTGCAAAAGCTAACTGGAATGGACATAATCGATATTCTCAACTCACCGAGCTGGTACAGAATAAATAATTACAATTGCTGACAGTAGGACGTACCTAAGGAAAATAATGGAAACTAAAAGAAAAATCTTTGTAAAAAGTCCGCTAGCCAAAACACAACTGGTCGTTAATTTTCCCAATGACGTCATTGCATTTCCACTTTGGTGTGTTTCTTTTTATATAGTGCCCCGTTTATTCATCCATTTTGCTTCTGTTCGTTTACCATTAACTTTGTTTATGTGCATAAGCAGTTTGTATAACGTCCTTATACATTTTATGTTTAATAATTGAAAATGGGATTAGAGTTTGTGAAAGATGAAGTGCTTTATAAAGAGTGCTATTTTAATTCAAAAAGTGTTCCCAGCGCTATGGGTAATTTGACGATACATTACAACCTTAGAAAGTGTCCTAGATTTTATCTCCCATTTCATACATTCTCCAAATCCAACTTCCTTCATTCTCAAATAGTTTATCTTCTCCACCTTCCCACACTCTCTACCTTTGAAAATTTGCGCATTGCTTGTCTGTCAATGTGTTAGACAGTATGTACATTAAATCTGTTAAGTAGTAGCGAGTGTGTCTGCCCGCACTAGGTGCTCCATACTATAAGCTATATTCTGTTTATAAATTATTGAAATAATAATTTCAATAGATCGCATTGTGAAATGTTCTCAACATTGTTGTATATCGTATCTATGCCAGTGTGTTTGACTTAGGTAACCGATACAAAGTTGTTCCAGTTGTGAAGAGGGAAGACTAAAATCTTGTTTTAATTAAACCCTCCTTTGCTTGCTAGAAGACTTAACCCAATCTTACAGTTACACGCATCCACTTTCAATAAACTGATACATAAAATGCAAAATGATATCACGAATAGCAAATATCTAGCCTGTCCTACGACAAATATAAGCATAGACGGGATGTGATAAGAGCTAATATAATTGAATTTTGTCGAAAATTTAATAAACAAACAACGAATTAAAATTGTAATGGAAATAGGAATAGCATGGCCGCCTTTCGAATCCAGACTTCTCTGCTACTCCAAATTCAAAGTGATCAGAGAATAGAATTTTCTAAATAAATTTCTCGGCTCATTGTCTGGTTTCGCTCTTATAAATCAAAACCATGTGGGTAATAAAAACTACTCACTAATTTGCATGACATCAGCAAATCTAGAATATTCTTGAGCCTTTACATCAACTCTGTCACCTTCAAAAATACCGTCATAAGGACTGTCCAAGGTCAAGTTACTCTGACAATTTAGCAATTTATATAACAATTACATTTTAAAATAGGGCGAGGCAAATTTACTCCACCATAGGAACTAACAAGTGGACTAACTACATCTTGATAGGATCTGTGAGATAATTGATTGCAATTATTTGATTTGACTTATGTAAAGCTCCAAAAGATTTTTCCCTCATATTATTTACTGATGATTTACTGTGTAATTATAATTCTCAGCAAACTGTATTTGCTCTCGAGAGTCTGTTCCTTTGTTTCATTTCGAGCAATTCTTACCACATTCCAACAATCGTTATTATAAATATATAAATATAAACCATTATTGGAAGATGAAATGTAAACATAAACAAAATTAACAAAAGAACTATTAAACCCAATGTACTCTATCATTTTGAAGGGAATTTTGATGTAATTTGCATAATAATTCTGAATTAGTCACTTCAATGTCAATCACTGGGGTAACTCTTGACATGGTACTTAACTCTTGTTCTAAATAATACTTCTCAATACGGGATTCTTTCCCTTTGTCCACTCCAGAGTGGCAAGAAAAGCAAAACGATATTGGAGTCACTTCAGTTTTCACTTTAGAATCTAAGAAGAAAAAAGCTGTAATAATTTTTTGTAGTTTTATTTGAAGAAATCCTACAATCATATTCAGCTTTATGTAACTTATTAAATGAAATATTTTATCTTGCCATTCCCATGTTCTCAATGTTACGCTATCTCAAACTGCAGAATTCGCCAGAACGTAAAAAGCGTTTAATTCTGTGAAATATTTGTAGTTAACAGTCTATACTTTGCTAAAACTTTAATACGCAACAAATTCAAAACCAAATTTCATTCTAATTTGAAAATAAAAAGAGGAAAACAATCACTTCAGATTGCCAAGCCCTTATTATGTAATATACACAAAGACACAAAACAGTTATTTGCATTCTGAAATATGTGTATGCCATGTTTTAGAATAAAGCATACAATAAATAATGTTACTTTAAACAGCATATTAGAAAACGTGATATTTATGCACGGGCTTATCTAGTTATCTATATATTTTATTATTAATATAATTAATACTATTTATTATATATATAATTAATACTATTTATTATTAATATAATTAATACTGTTTATTATTAATATAATTAATACTATTTATTATTAATATAATTAATACTATTTATTATTAATATAATTAATACTATTTATTATTAATATAATTAATACTATTTATTATTAATATAATCAATACTATTTATTATTAATATAATTAATACTATTTATTATTAATATAATTAATACTATTTTATTATTAATATAATTAATACTATTTTATTATTAATATAACTAATAATATTTATTATTAATATAACTAATACTATTTATTATTAATATAATTAATACTATTTATTATTAATATAATTAATACTATTTATTATTAATATAATTAATACTATTTATTATTAATATAATTAATACTATTTATTATTAATATAATTAATAGTATTTATTATTAATATAATTAATACTATTTATTATTAATATAATTAATACTATTTATTATTAATATAATTAATACTATTTATTATTAATATAATTAATACTATTTATTATTAATATAATTAATACTATTTATTATTAATATAACTAACTATTCTCTCGTACAATTTTAAGGCAAACCTTTTCATGCGTTTAAAGAATATCTCATTAAAGATAAATATGTATAAATATAAATTAAAAAACACAATTCTAATAATTTAAGATGACATATTGTTCAAGTGTAAGTGCATTCTTAATAAACGTTGAAAATGTTCTTTAATAAGAAGTACTGAACATAACAATAATTTTGTAACTGTTGCAATGAGATACAATCTGTAGGGTTATAACAATTTGCAAATTTTAAAGATTAATAGTATACATGCACATATATATCTATGAGAACTACATTTAGGTTCTAACTAACAAAATAATTGCTTAAACTTAGCAAGTCTTTTTGTAGTAGGTTTATATTTTGGGATACTGAAATCCGTTATGCTCACCCCTGTAGTATACAACTCATATCGTATGCAAAACTAATAATCATTATTACCTCTCTCCTTATGTTACAAGAAAACAACATATACAATCATGTTAGCATCATATAGACGAATCTGGATTTTAAAAAAATATTTCTTCTCTCTACAAAATTTACAGAGACTTATATACTTCCATTTCTACTGCTCTGGACAAATAGTCAGCCCCTACATTGTCGGTGCCGTTGAAGACTTCCACAGTATATCTATTCTGTTGTAGTAGCAATGACCACCTAGTCAAATGCCCGTTTGCCTTAGTTGAATGAGCTGTGGACGAGAGGTTGATGAAATATCTTAATAACTGTGAAAATACCGAACACTTTTTTCTCTGAACTTGAATAATTCTGTTCACTCGTATTTAATGTACCATGGAATAAGCTACTTTATGCAGAATGTCACTGTGCTTCTGCATCAGTACAGCACCTAGTCCTGCAATTCTAGAATCTGATCTGAGTAGGAATTCCTCATTGAAGTCAGACAAATTAAAGATAAGAGCTCGTGACAGGAAGTCTTTCAAACTAGCAAAGTCGGCTCCACATTCCTCACTCCAAATCACTATCCTCGTCATACAGCAATGAGTGTTTTGGCGATGGCACTGAACTTGGGAATGAATATTCTCTATTTTTTGGCCACCCCTTCCCAAAAGGATTTACCATTTGTCCTGGACAGGGGTCATTCCATCTTTTTAAGTTTTCTTATTTTTTGATGCCTCTGTCCACATGAGACTTTGTCCCACTGTGTGTCCCAAATATTCAAGTTTGGGTAAGGTATGTCCGGGATGAGTAAAAATTTGCTCAGAATTGTTAAACTAATAGTCATTTTGTTGAAATTAGTAAATGTGGAAATATTTTCGTTTAAATTTGATGAACTTAGAACTTAACAGAAAACCCTAGACAAGAGAAAGTGAAGAAACAGAGCCGTCACATAATGTGGGTAGTCTTTGTCCAGGGATGAGTACAAATTTGTTCAAAATTGTTAAACTCATAGTCTTTGTGTTGAAATTAGTAAATGTGGAATCAATTTTTGAAATTTGTAAAACTTAGAACTTAACGGGAAATCCTAGACTTAAACAGAGCTCGAAAAAGATACATTTGACTAGTGGAGTAAACAGTTAGGAATCTGACCCATATTACTCATTATTTTTATAATACTATCTAGAACCGTCTTGCTTTGTCTATCCCTTTTTTTTTCTTTCGAATTTTTTTTGACATGTATTATTGATTGCAAATTGTATTGATACATGTATTTCCATCTTTTCCAGTATTGATGTGTGGAGATTATATTGTTCACATTGTGCACTTTAAGTAATTAGATTTAAAGTTTACTAGTTGCTTGAGTGCGTATGGATATTACATTGCTTACACGTATTATGCCTTTAAGTAACTAGATTTAAAGTTTACTTGTTGCTAGAGAGTGTATGGATATTATACTGTTTAAATTGATTTTGAATCAAACGTTATCAGTTGCTTTAGTGTGTGTGATTCATTATCAGTCAGTTAACACGCTAGTCCTCTAGATAGTCACATGACCGTGGTAGAGTTATTTTATTTTAAAATTGGAAATTACGCTAGAAGAAAGACTGAGGTGGATAGAAGAGGAAAAGTTGGTAGCAGGAGCGATGGGCCACTCTGAAGATAAAATTTCAGAACATGTTTCGGCCTATTTAAAAGAAACCAGGTTGAACTAGAAATGACAAAAGAACGTGAACGAAAAGAACTAGAAATGAAAAAAGAACTTGAATGAAAAGAACTAGAAATGAAAAAAGAACTTGAATGAAAAGAACTAGAAATGAAAGAAAGAACTTGAATTAAAAGAACTAGAAATTAAAAAAAGAACGTGAAAAGAAGGACTAGAAATAAACAAGAAGGAAATATAAAAAAGATAAATATGAACAGAAAAGTTTACAGATTGTAAGTGAAGAAAATACAAAATATTAAAAAAGAAGCCAGTGATAAAAGAAACAAAGAACTTGGCTTAAACCAGCTTAAGATACTGGAAAGTAGCCTAAAGATAATTGAAATGGCGGCTAAAGTTCAGGAAGCCAGTCCTAAATTTTGTTTCCGTTCTTTTAACAAAAAAGCGGAAAATATTGAGGATTATGTACTAAGCCTTAAACAATGTGCTGTAAGATTAGGCCTTACAAAAGGTTTATGGCTCGCCCAGTAAGTAGGAGGTTTGAAAATATCAGGAAAGCATGGTCTTTAACAGGTTCCCAATGGAAGCTGGTGACATATGCGACTTATAAGGATGAACTGTTGTTATACTTTAAGGTGACTAATGAGACGTACAGAGGTTTCACCAGTTTAAGAGAAAGTAAACTGATACACATTTACAGGCAGACATTAAGCTATCGCACGTCTTGACAAGATTGTTAGAACTGGACGAAGTAGAGATTGACAATGGGAAAGTTGTCACTTTCTAATTGACAAGTTACGGACATTATTCCCACCAGCACGTTTAGCGTATGTTAAGAACAAAAGACTGAACAAGCTGAAAGTTGGTTAGAAACAGCTTAGAGGTCTGAGGAAATTTATGGGACGTGTTAATCTGACGGCTAGGCATAATTTTCAACCACTCAGGCCTGTTAATGAACAAGTGATGCCTAAACGATAGAGTGACAAACCAGATAATAAACTTACAACAGAATCCTCTCTCACACCACATTTAGTAAGACGAAAGATAGAGTACCCACACCTCACTCCAACAGTAAAGACAAAAGTATTAAGAACGAACTAGTAGAGTGCTTTAGCTGTGCCCAAAGGTGTTTTAAAAATGAGATGCCTGAAATTTAGCACTGCCTTAATTTGACTTTTGCAAAGAAAAGTGCGCCTATTTTCCTTTCACGCTTTGTTTCTCTTCACATCACAGTGACTATTGAACTCTACTGGATCTTGATGGAGTGTGAATACAGCCTTATCTTCAAACATATCAGTAAGAGTGTTGCTGTAAGTTGATTCCTGTCAAATCTGTTTGGGAGCCAATACAGCCGGAAATTGAGGCTTGAGATTCTTTCTCATTAATTCACAAAAGTTTATTGAATATTCCTTTTAATGAGTAGTGCACATGAAGATTTTGGAACAACACCCCTGATGAACCTGACAGTGCATATGGAATTATGGATGATTCTCCATGGTTTGATGGGAGAGAGTACATTGAAGATTCTGGAACAGTATTATGATCAAGTTACTTCAACACTGTCTGCTTCGCATTTCATAATCATCTTCTTGGAAATGCTTACTGCACAGTACCGTTTGTGCTTTCCAATGAAAGTTTTCTCTTTTTATTTTTGTAATCCACTTCTTTCGTAATTTGTGATCTTTGGGATGTGTAAAGAAATTAATGTTTAGTTCGTCTGCTATTTATGCAGCCATTTGCACTACAATGATTAACCATGTTTTATTTTTTTTAAACCATGCGTTTACAGCAAGACAATATGTCGGACAACGCATGCGGATTGTAGATCCACATCGTGACGTCACATGTTATGTTCTATTTTGAGAATGAACTAGAGCTCTGATTTCTTTCAGTACCATAATAAGTGCATTTATACAAGTCACTGAAAAGCTTTAAGTTTGTAGTCAGTACCATAATAAGTGCATTTATACAAGTCACTGAAAAGTTTTAAGTTTGTAGTCAGTACCATAATAAGTGCATTTATACAAATCACTGAAAAGTTTTAAGTTTGTAGTCTTGATTCGAAGAATATGAATTATTTCATAATGGATTTATTCTTATCGGCAGTTGACCTAGATTCCATTTCACTTGGTCTTTAAGGCAAACAAGTGGATGTCGTTGTTAAGTGGAACATGTGGTATTTTTGTGGGAAATGTGTTCCTGGCTTGGAGATGAACACACTGAAACATGACTGCAGGTCATTGCTCTACTGGCCACTTATAAAACAGGTATTGGTCTGCGCAGAACAATACAAAAATAAGAAGAAAAAACATGCACATATTTATACCAGGACCAATCCATAATTAATTAATTGGTCATGGGACAGACTCACATTTTCTTATGAAGATATACGGCAGTCATCATCTCAAAATGAGGTAGTTGATATTTTTTCTACATAGAAATATTCTTTAGTTGTATCTTTGTGTGCTTGGAAAATTTCATTGTTGATTTTTTTTCATACTCAGGAAAATTCTTTAATTGTATTTTCGTTCTTCGGAATCTTCAGTATATTTTATGTGTAGAATATTGACAATTATATTTTAAATTCATAATTAGGAAAACTCCTTTAAAAAAACTCTTTAAATTCCTGCTTCTACTAATAAGAGGATGTATGACAGTGGCACTTAGTGAGTGGGGGTCTTTTGTTGCTTTCAAAATCAGATAGCAGCATATCTTCGGGGAGTGTCTCACTAAGCTATGGGAAACGTGAAGGCCAGAATCATATAACCAGCAGGGTAGCAAACATGTGTCCTAGTTTGTATATGGGTTATGAACTGGTAATAAATACTTACAGACAAATGGTGGAAGTCTAATTTAATAAGCATTAATATCTATGACCTCTGACCAAGTTTCTTGAATGTATTTATAAAGATCTTCACCGGTGGTGTTAAATAGATTAAGTGGTTTGATGTGTAATCTATTAACCATGTTCATCACAGTCTGTGTAGCGCCTGTGAGTTTAATGTGTTCCTTTGTGTGTGTTCATCACCAGCCTGCCGTTGTGCCTAGTCCAACTTTGGGACTGGTGACTAGACTTACACCTTGGGGCCGGGGAATTCGCCTACCCAACACTCAGTGTCTATGCCTATGCAGTAAAAGTAGGAGTAGACATGAGTATAATACATAAAATTTTCTAATAAATTCTAACCATTCATACAATATATATATATATAAAACCCTATTCCCAGACTTAAGCGGACCAAATAAGCTTAAAAACCAGACTTATGTCGACCTACAGCAATAGGCAGACCGCCTCTTGGTCTGCCTAAGTTTCAGATTGTTCATTCATATAAATAAAGCTTAATTTTGCCATTTTTCTCTCATAGTTTTTATCTTTGACATAAACCACTAAATTTCATATTTTAATAGTTTTTCCTGTGAGTTTTCATCGAAATTCGGGTGCGATTTTGAAGGTTGTATACTTCGAACATTATTGATATGCTTAAAATCCAGAGTTATGTAGACCGTTGAAAAAGTGGTTGTAACTATGTAGTTTGCGTGTATACTATATACTTCCTAAATGTCTTCGTTTAGAAAAGAATGTCTTTCATCGATATAACTGATTAATTTTACTAAATTCAGTTTATTTCTACATTTAATTAAGCGTGAGGTTAGAGTACCCTGTTGACAACGATTTTATGGTCACACTACGTACCTAATTAAACACAATATGGAAGTGAAAAGAATGCTCTGGAAAGGTAAAACTGAAACTGGCTGATATAATGTGTATATTAAAGTCATAATAATCAAATTAGAATCTCCATACACTTTAAAATAATTTTAAAACATATTTTTTGTAACTCGACTCGAACAAGTTAAATTGGATTGCTTCCCTTTTCCTGTATCACTGTTTATGAGACCAAAATGTATATTTTTATTTTCTACAAACTGGCTTAAATTAACGATTCTAGTGGCCTTTCTCTAGGTTAAGAAATTACTTTTACATCTATTATAAACAAATAGAATGCCGCTTTTATGGTTTAAAGATTAGAATATTGCTTAAACTCGCTCAATCGAAGAACTGATTTTTTTCAAAATGGCGGCTTACGATTGTCTAGTACTGTAAGTGTAAGTAGGTTGCACAAACTATAAACTAAATTAAAGGCTAAAGGCTTACTTAAATTTGATATTAATAATGATATTTAATTTCTCAAAGGAAAAAGCTACACAGTTTAAGAAGCATTATTTAAGTATTTTATTCTGAACTCGATCTCAATGTACAATGACAGCCTATATTAGTTATGCATGTAAACAACAAAGAGCAAATTAATTGTTTGGTTTAAATTTTAACAATTATTGTATTTTCAAAAACGAATAAACTGTTACATTAAAAAGTCTGCATAGAAATCAGTAGAGGATTATTTGCATAATTTTCAGAGTTTATTTTCTTGAAATCACCATTAGCTATATAGATTTTGCAAAATTATTGATTAAATAAGTTGTGGAAATATATTAGATTTTATAAATCAACATCATATGAACAATAGAATTAAATGTAACATTAACTATTTATTTTTATTTTTTTATATGTTTATCTAATTAATACTCTTGTAATACAAGTTATTTCCAAGAATTGTGAAAGCACTAGAAGTAAAACTACTATTCAAAACAAAATTAAACCATGTGATACTTTGAAATATTTTTCAGATTTATACATAATACCTGTATATTAATATTAGTATAATTTTAACACTGCAGATTTCATTAAGTCAGACCCATTTGGTACTCTGAAATCTTGTTTACAGCAGTTGACATTTTTCCTAGTGGATATTACTTGCCTCTGAAATACACTCCAACTGGTATTTATTTGGAAAAAATAATTAATTTCTATGCAACACTTTTATTAAATATTGACTTTTACAAGGAGGATAGTGAGAGACTTGAGTAATATTCAAAATTCCTTTCAAGATAATATGTTCTTACCAACAAGAATAGCTATCCCACTTCTTTGTAATTAATTCTAATTTATACATGCATGTTTGTAAATCAATTTCTGCATCATAATAATACATTCCACCATTCATTTAACTGTGTACTGATGGATTTGACTTGTTATACATTGTCATAAATTTATAAATATCATTCAGCTTGTAAAATGCACTACTCAGTTGTTAAGCTCTCTAATTTATACATGTATGTTGTAAATCCATTTCTGCACCATAATAATACATTCCATCATTCATTTTACTGTGAAATGATGGATTTGATTATTATTATAGATATATAAATATCATTCAGCTTGTAAGATGCACTACTCAGTTATATAATATTAAGCTCTAATATATTTCCAGGTCTTGAAAAAAACACTCTGCTATGTTTATATTAGCAGGAGTGTGATTATTACTGCTATGTAAATATAATAATTTCTAATAGTAGTAATAATACTGAAGCCCAAGAAACTGAAGAAAGATATGTCAATAGAAAAACTGAATATTTACTGTTTCCATTTAACAAAACTGTTTGAATAGTGATAATGATAGTTAACATGTTCATAATGTATAACTGAAAGTTACAGGGCAATATTATATACAGTTAATACAGCTTATATAGCTACAAAATGATCATGGATTAGGAAAGTTGTTAAAAAATAATAGAACATACTACCAGACATATAATAGATAGCCTGAAATAAGACAACTATCTTATATTCAGTTATTCAGTTAATAGTTAAATACACTAATAAAAAAATAAAACATAAATAATAAGATTTTTGCATTGTATGAAGCAAATAAAGTAGCACTAAAGTGACAAATCCATTATGTTTTCAGCTTGTGTTGTATACAACACTTTAGAATCTCACTCACTGATCCACTATTAAAAATCAGTAATGTTGTGAATACATATGAAATATTTTCTTAATAATAGAACTGACACATATTGGATTATAAGACTATTAATAATATGTGACTTTAATGAGGGATGAGGTACAGATATAATGTATTTTAATGTAAAGGATATCCAGCAATATACAAATAAGTAATAATTTAATTTGGAATATATTTCAGTGTTCCATACTACAGTATTATGATTATAAGAAATTGGTAATAATAGAATATTACAAAATTTCACACTAAACAACAGAATTCACTAGCAAAATTGCCAAGTTCAGCATTTCAAATCTTACATATGCACATTGAATAAGCTAAAACTTAAAAGATACATGAGAGCTAGTAATAATATATGCCTACATGAGAAATTAAAACAATAATTATCATTTTAAAGTGGCTGTATCTCCACTGGTCACAAAGAAACTTTTAAAATCTTATATTTTTTAATTTGCTCTATGGATCACTAGGCTATAATTGATTTATACATTTATGAAAGCTAAACGTTTTCTTTAAATTAGCTGCAAAAACTAGTACTGTAGTAATATAACTTATGTACATGTATATACATATATATTTATTTCAAATGTAATTTAGAGTAAGGGTGTGCAGCAAGTATTATTTCATCCAAAAGTAAAAAGAAAATTCAGTTCAAGTTTAGGATGATTGGAAACACAACTTTGTGCAAAGATGCAATGAATATTTCTTTACTTCTTCAAATCCATTACAACTATGAACACTAACAGTATTAGTCTCAAGACTGTGTATTTACAGTACCTGATGCAATAGAGTAACTTATGTGGAAACATAAGATTTAATTTCACTACAAAAAGAAATGACAATGTGTGTTATTTTTTGCAATCCATATGGTTATTCAAAAATATGTGGTAGTATTTAGGGTAATATTTATATTGGTAGTTTAAAAGTGAAATAGAAAAGATATAGAGCATTGTGAATGAAAAGAAAATTGATTTATTTTATAGAAAAATAAAATACTTCTCCTTGTGGGTTTTGACTCGCACAAAAATGAAAGAAAAATAAAATACTCCTTTCTATCTTTTTTCTCTTAGCCAAATTATTTGACTATCAACATTTAGCACTGTCATATAGGTGCTACGAACTTTCTTGTGTCAGTTTTGCACGAATAGTAATTAAAAGTTTTCATTCGAATTGCACTGCCCCTTTTGTCACGTGGAGAGGCTAATTTCCCCTCAACTCTGTCGTAGAGGAGATAATGGGCTTTCTTTTGTCAACTCAAAGAGACCATCCCTATTGTTCTCATCTTAACGGTTTATAGTGGGTTTCCAAACACCCCGGACCCCTGTCGTCTTCCTAACAGCCAGGCGGCTTATATCAAAAGTTAATCCTTCCTCCTCGCCTACACTCGTACACGTGAGAACAACAGTACCTATCTTTACTACTGACTGGCGATTGTTGTGCAAACATTTTTTTCTTCTTAGCAGTGTTAGTGAATCGCTACGCATTCTTTCGTACTTCCATCAAATCAACACTGCACACATTTATGTACACAAAGGTGTGTACGGTAGACCCAACAGCTCCAAACACAATTGTCGTGTTTAAAAAACAAGGGGGTCATTATACATATATTGGAGGACAGAAGTCATATGACAAACATTTAGATGCAAAGTGTTACTCGATGCTATTTTTACAGCAATATTTAAGTTATTAAAACACAAAATTTAGCAGAAACAAAACCTAAATCAGGAATAAAAGTAAAAAAGTTTTAGAATATATTTACATTTGGTTTTTTTTATTTACAGCTAATCCTAACCCTAACATTTCTCTAAAAACAACAAAACAAAATCTATCTCTAAAATTCCCTCATATTTTTTCTCTAACCTAAAACAAGAGAGTTGTGTATGGAGTCGCTTCTTATCAACGGTGAGCGGAAAAAATGTCACGGGAAAAAGTCACAGGAAGTCATAGGAAATATAGTCACAAGAAAAAAGTTACAGGAAATAAATTCACAATATAAAGTCATAAGTGTCAGAGTGTATATTTTATAATACTTATTAACAGTAAGTGAAGCAGGAAATGGCACGGAGATTAACTGCTCGCTCAATATGTGCATGATTCAAGTGTATTTTATATACAGTATAAATGCTTTGTAATACATACATTTAGTTCTGTTTTAATTAATTTTAATTTTAAGTCGGTATGCATGCTTATTATTGAGTGAATAACAGTAAATGGAAGTAAGCGACGGCTTATTAGGATCGTGGTTCGATTCTCGCTCTGGGGTAAATGTTTGTGTGTGACTTGTATATCGTAACATATTATAATTCACGCATTTAATTATATGATTTTTTCATACTTAGTTATATTGTTATGCTTGAAGTCCATAAACAAGTAAATTATAGATAGAATAACAGTGAATGGAAATAAGTGATTGTGCAGAGACTAAAATCTCGCCCAAGAAGATCGTGGTGTGATTCTCTCTGTGAATTAAAGATGTTTTGTTTGTGTGTGTGTGTGTGTGTGTGAGAGAGAGAGAGAGAGAGAGAGAGAGAGAGAGTGATTGTAATTTAATTAATCTGCCTCTAATCTCTCCGACACAACTCACACAGTAAATAAGATTTAAACTATAGCTCTATGTGTAACCCAATACTACAAGTGTAATTCCGAGAAACGCCAAAGAACTACGCTAAAACAAAATAAGACACCAATGCAATCATATGGTTATAGCATTCAATGCAATATAAACATGTTAGATAGTTGTATGGTAGGTGAGTTTTATTAATATTGCATGTCACCGTTCAAATTTATAGTTACTATAACTTACAGATATGCCAACCGCTTTGATCATACCCCCACCCCACTCTCAAGGTTTATGTAGTAAAGCCATAACTATAACCTGATCTGTAAGCATTGTCATAATTCTATTTTTCAAACCCCTGATCTGTTGTAGTGTCATAATTATAACTCTCAAGATCTGTAAGCATTGTCCTAATTCTATTTTTCAAAACCCTGATGTGTAATATAATTGACCTAATTTTAGCTATGAAAGATCTGATCTGTACTACTAGTTTTGATCAATTATTACTATATATTTCAACTTCGCCCATTAAGTACAAGAACAATAGAACACTATCAATAATGTGGCTAACACAGTTCAATTTTCTTTTATCTCGATCGAGAAATAATTTCCAGAAGTGAAAAGAAACTGACGTATTTTCATAAAATGAAACTAAATAAAAATTTATCAATGAAATTTTGTTTGTCCTATTTGATGAACTAGATACAAAGCCTAGAACCTTATCTGGGGATGGGGTAAGAATCACACTATCCATCCTGGCATGAATCGAACTCAGCCCCTGAATTAAGCAAGAATTGCTCTGCCCTTGCGGTTGTTCTTCAGTTCAATAATATTGCTTCAGACACTTTCTTATATATGCATAATGGTACTACTAGTTATAACTTTCAACCTTAATGTTGTGTAATATTGACCTAATTATAGCTGTGAAAGATCTGACCAGTACTACTTGTTATAACTTTCAACCTTAATGATGTGTAATATTGACCTAATTTTAGCTGTGAAAAATCTGATCTGTACTACTAGTTATAACTTTCAAATCTCTGATCTGTAATAATTGCAGCTTTCTAATCCCTAATCTGTAGCACTAGTTCCTCACTATAGCTTTCAACCACCTAACACAAAGCACTGTCAGAATTATAGCTGTCAAACCTCTGTTTGTAGCACCTAGAACTAGTTCCAATTTAAAATTGAAAACATTTTATGTAAATACTAGTTCTGTAAGTTTCCAACCAGCAATCTGTGTCACTAGTCCTCATAATACAGCTTTCATGCTACTTTAGCAATCATAAGCAGCTTTTTTTTTAGTTGTCTGCTTGTGTGTGAAATTAAGTTCACTAGACAAACAGCCAGTCAGCGCACACCACTTGCTAGTGGGGGTATGATGAAGACTAATGCTACAGGTTAGGGATTTGAAAACCAGAGCCTTTCTCTTAGTATATGTTGGGATTTGATACCATTTAAGAAAAATAGCATTGTTGATGCCTCAGCTGCAGATCATTAGTTTTAAAGCTATAGTAGTAAGGACTAATGTTATAGATCATGAGTTTTAAAGCTACAGTAATAAGGACTAATGTTATAGATCACGAGTTTTAAAGCTACAGTAGTAAGGACTAATGCTATAGATCATGAGTTTTAGATCAGTAGTAAGGACTAATGAGAACTAGTGCTACAGATCATGAGTTTCAAAGCTATAGTAGTAAGGACTAATGCTATAGATCATGAGTTTTAAAGCTACAGTAGTAAGGACTAATGAGAACTAGTGCTATATAGATCATAGGTTTAAATATACAACTTTGAAAATGCTACATATCAGGAATTTGAAAGCTATGGTAAATAGTAGTGCTAAAATTAAGGAATATGAAAGCTATAGAGAGAATTAGTCCAATAGTGCTATAGGGGGTTGTTAGCTACAGTAAGGACTATATAGTATATTTCATATAAGTTCATATTTGGAGCTTCAAAGCTATACGGATGCTATTTGTTTCTATTCAATTATCATCCAGTTCTTTCAGCAAATGTGCAGTTAATTTACACTGAGCATCTTGTTGCCAGATCAAAATTACAATATGAGAAGAAATGTAAAACATGAAGGTAATAAAATAGCTCCATATAGAATATTGGCTTTAGAATTAGACGGAGATGCTGTTAATGAGTTTTTTAAAAAGTCAATTCACTATTTTTATGGCAATTAATTGTAATGCAATTTTAATTATCTAAATAAACGATAAATATTAAATAAAGGTAATTATAACTGCTATATTATTCTAATACAATGTATTATAAACAATTTGCTGTTACTATTTCAGTATTTGTTACACAGAGTAAGTATTCCATCACCATATATAGTACACTATTAAAAATTAATAGTTATATCCACTGAATAAAAGAGATTTTAAATATACTGGTCTAACACAAACATAAGTAATTAACAATGATACAAAGCTGTTTTATTTTGTTAAATTATTTCTCTGAGGAAATGAAGTTACAAATAATAATCTCTTTTTGCTTCAAGTTACTATTTGTTTTCTTGTTATTGATCCAATTTATTATTTAGTAATATATTTACAAGTAACAATTTACAAAAAAAATAATATCAATAAGTAGTTTTACAAAGTGTTCATTACTGGTTGAGCATATGACAACTCTTCAACTGCTCCGAATTTACAATTTAAAATGAATATGTCTACCTTCAATAATTAGGTCAATTAATTGGTTCAAGCGATTAGTTTCTCAAACAAATATACATCTCTTTCACCTAGTGTTTTCCCTTGGAAATCAAAAGAATCGAATATTTTAAACTTTGCTAAAATGTTTAGCACAATAGTTTGTTACCACATTTAAAGTCTATTGCTGGACCGATTCTAAATGATAAAGCTTTCACTAAAGTTTGATTTCTATTGCTTACCACCGTATCAGACAATATGTACATGGTGTGTGGCATAGGAAAGTTACATGCCTATACCATAGGATTCTAATGTTGCTATAGATTATGGGCTTGAAAGCTTACAATTAGTAATGCTAACAGTGCTACAGATTATGAGCTTGAAAACTTACAATTAGTAATGCTCACAGTGTTCAGATTATGAGCTTGAAAGCTTACAATTAGTAATGCCTACAGTGCTAAAGATTATGGTTTGGAAAGCTATAATGATAATGATGTTTCAGATCAAGGGTTTCAAAGCTATGGTAAGGATTAGTTGTAATGGAGTTATCAGTTCTAATCATGGGTTTCTTTGAAATCTTAATCATAATGCTCAGCACGTTGCAACTTCAAAATTCACCTTTCCATTGTATTGTTCCTACTATTTTCTTTTCTCTTTATATTATATGAAAAATTACAAACACAAAATTAAATATATATATTTTTTTGCATTGACAATTCATATAATCTTTCTCTCACAAAACAAATAAGAACAAAAAATGCTTTATATGAATGAAAATTGGTCGTGTGACATCAGTATTATTATAAGCATATAAACATTAAACATTTAATAAATATAACATCACATTCATTTTTTTAACATTTAAATATAAACTGTAACCAGCAGAAATAAATGCATGCATTTCCATCTTCCATGCTCACATCACCACTAATATTTAAATTTCATCACATACTGGTAGTGACCTACTCTTATCAGTGATACAGTAGCTGTACAACTGTTTTCCAGCATTTCATTTACCAGTTTGGGTAAGGGAAAGAAATGGCAACTTAACCGTTCTTTTGCTTGCAAGACACAAGCTATGTTCAAATATTTCCTTAAAGAGATTAATCAATAACAGTCTTCCTCCCACCCCACCCACCAATGTGTATTTTCACTAAGGTGTCCTCTGCTGTGAGCTATTATTATTTGTGCATTCACAAAACAAATTTTCTTTCTCATGCAAAAAACAAAAAAAAAAACGTGTAATGTCATACGATTGAAATAAATTGTATAGCAATTACCTGAATACACCTTGTCAACATAACAGAATACCTCTTTTTAATCATTTAAACACTATAAAAAAATTTACCAAGCAAAATTAAATACACTTATACTATATTCCTCACTATTAATATTTAAATTTTACCATGAAGCATTTGTGATTGCTCTTAGTGCTGTACTTTCCTTTATTTTTTATTTTATATAAATATATTTTTCCAGACCTATCTGTGTATAATGCTAAAGCATCCTTGATCTTAAAGCTGGCCATGTGAGATAAAATGACCTCCCATGTGCTCTATGTTGCATTGTCATGTTCACAGGAATGAGAGGAAAAAAAGGAATCAGTGAAGCGATGGGGAAGGAAGGAGAGGGAGGGAGGGAAGGAAGGAAGTTTTAACATGGCCAGCTTTTATGTTGCATTGTCACATTCACAAAACTGAGACAACTTCAAAATAAGTACTCTCAAAACAACCAACAGTCAAGATGATTTGCTAAATTATTGCTCAAATTTTCACTTGCAATGTCACTTATAATCAAGCCTTCCAATAAAAAAATTCATTTATGTTCCTAGCAATGCATTCATTTTAATTTTCCACCCATCATGTGATTGACATGTAATATACACATCATACTCTAGTTTTATATAATTCTGTTTGTTGGCATCAGGCTGCCAACTAACATTTTTATTTTCAGAGTTTCAAATTTATTTATCTGGATTCAAAATATATTTCTCGGAATTTAAGAATACATGTACCAGTGCATCTTTGAAGGGTATAAGGGATGGTGGATATAATGTACTAATAAATTTTTCATGCCAACTAAGAGTTAGTAAAAAAATAAAATTAGTATTTGTCATAAAATGTAACAAATAATTTTAATATAAATGCATAATGCATTGTCAATTATTAGTAACAAACATCAGTGACAAATACTGTCAGTTATTAGTAACAAACAGTTAAATTTAATATACTTAATTTTAGTTGGCAGGTAAAATTTATATCTTTACTTTCTGAGCAGATTCATAATAGAAAGTTTTTCATAGCATTGATAAATTTCTGTCACTTCAAAAACTAAATTAACATAGTACTTGTAAAACATTTTATATTGTTGACTTGTTTTTTGTCCTTATTTGTTAACTTGATACTTTAAACTGCTCAGAATTTTGTAAAGTGCAATATATGATCTAATTTAATTACTATGTCACTAATCTTATGTACAAAATCTTCCTATTATTTACAGACTATTATAACTATTTTATCGTCTTGCCAGTTTTATTTGTACAAGTTATAGGAATCAGTTAGTCATTCACATAAATATATAACAGTTCTATTAACATTTTCAAGTCCAAAAATTCCATGACTATATCTTCAGTATTTATGATTTAACTTTTATAAGATTTTTCTCTCATTAAATTAATTTTTGTGAAGGTTCCAAATATGTAATTTAGTTTTCAAAGTATACTGACAATGGGAAAGCCAAGCAGCAAATCCTGAGTTGTACATAAAAGTGACTCATGAGAATGAAGAATCTTAAGGCTGCTTCAAGATTAAAGTTTTGTATCTTTAAGAAAACTTTAACACCTTATCAGTTGGGACAATACAAAAAAAAATTTTCACTGAATCAGAATGTGAATATTTATATGTTGTGATAGCACACAATTTACAATGTACTATGATATACTCAAATTATAAGAGATCCTGACAAAATTGACAGAACTTGACAGAAGCACTTAATAAAATGTCAGAGAAAAGAGATGATTTGTTTGATTACATTAACACACATCCAGTGAATGCTGAAGACAATACTGGAGTGATATGATGACATGATCATGTAGCCAGTGAATGCTGAAGACATTGTAGTGATATAACCTATGATCATGTAGCCAGTGAATGGTGAAGACAACAATGGGTGATATGATGATGAGCTCTGGATGCTCTAAGAATGGTCCTTGCTGTAACAGTCCAGTCATTCTGAAGTTTCTGCAAAAGACAGAGATAAATTAAGAAGAATACTTCTAGTACATTACAAAGTCAAGACACTAAATGTGCTCAAGTGTTGTGTAGGTGTCAAGTGTGATAACCACTAGTAAGTCAAGATACTAAATAAATGCTCAAGTATTGTGTTGGTATCAAGTGAGAATGATGTGAACAGTCAAATGTAAGGTGTCCTACAGCTATTCAGAAGTTCTTAATATGAAGGAAATTTTGATGTGTTGATAAACAAGTTTAAGTGATCCCTTAAATATAATGGAAATAACACTTACAGTAGCTTATTCAGGCAAAGGATGGATGCAGAACACCCCAAAGTTACACTCCTACATATTACACAGAACATCCCAATTGCAATCATACATATTAAGTAGAACATCCTAGTTACACCTTAAATATTATGTAGAACTTCCCAGTTACACTCCATTATGTAGAATATACCAAAGTTACACTCATATATATATTAAATAGAACATACCAGTTACACCACTAATTATTAACCTTTGATATGAACCTCTGTTACACTCATACACATTGTGTAGAACATAGCAGTTACATCCCTATATATTAAGGAGAACATTTTACTTACACTCATATACATAGTGTAGAATATCCCAGTTACATTCCTATACACTGAGTAGAACATCATAGTTATACACACTGTGTAGAACATACCAGTCACACTAGTACACTGTGTAGAAACATCCCAGTTACACTCATCTACATTATGTTGCTTATCCCCAAGTTACACTCATATACAGCACACTCCAAAGTATGTATACCATATATCAAATTAGTTATTTTTAGGTTTTACTATCTGTTATTCATCTCAAACAAAAAAAAGGTTTATATATATATATATGGAAATAACTGAAACTCACACTCAGGCTACATTTAAGAGATATACATAAAATATCTTGATTACAGTGTAACAATTTAGATGTGCAAACGAAATAAGTTGATGACTACTACAGTCCAGGTCAGCAAGTGAAATAAGTTGACGACAGTGCATTTTTGCATTAACAGTGTTGATGAATGTGTGGCATGAAGTAAAATCTATCATATTTTATATCTCCTCTTATACTTTAATCCAAATTACTCTTAGAATTATACTAAATATTTCCTGCAATGTTAGTGACAAGTTTATAATTTCTAAGTATGCAGAGAGAGAGAGCTAACGATCCAAATTCTCAAGAAGATAAAAGACATTTTAGTTTGTTCAGTCATGAGCAAGTTAGTCTGTTCATCATCAAATTTATTTTATAAATGCTCTAAGTGCTTTAATCATACACTAAATCATCCATTTGCAAACCATGTGTGAGTGTTTATACCCTTGTGTGTGCATGCATGTGTGTGAGTGAGTGTGTGTTATGTGTGTGAATGTATGTATGTATGAATATGAACAAATGAGAAGCATGAATAAAATGAATTTACAAATATACAGTTTTAACAAACAATTACAGAGACAGTGCTATTCTTGCTGATGAAAAATGTCATGAGAACCCTCTTGAAAATAACCGAACATCAAACATGCAAGGAAACAAATTCTAGGCAGATGGACCCTGATAAGCAAAAAATTTTGAAACTATGACTTAATTTTACATTCATTATGTTGAAAAAGTGTCTGATGATGAGTGCAATCTTCTAACAGTTGTGTACAAATGTGTGTGAAGATAAGTGCAATCTTCTAACAGTTGTGTACAAATGAGTGTGAAGATAAGTGCAGTCTTCTAGCAGTTGTGTACAAATGTGTGTGAAGATAAGTGCAGGCTTCTAGCAGTTGTGTACAAATGTGTCTAAAGATGAGTGCAATTTTCTAAAGTTGGATATGCATACATGAGATCACATATGTACTTACAGCATATACCAAAAAGAAGACATCTCACTTCTACTGTGAAAAGGTGGTCAGTGAACAGTTCTTGAAATCCTAATACAAATAAAAATATGACTATATAGCAAGAAATTCAAGTACAAGAGTTTTGAAAAAAATGTAGTGTCTAACAGTTTCACTCTCTATTCTCTCTCATTTGGTCAAATATGCAAGTTATGGTCTTAAACCACACTCTCGACACAAGAATGTTGTTATGGTCTAAAAGTTAAACTAAATTCTGGATACAAGGAATGTTGTTATGGTCTAAAAGTTAAAGAACAATCTAGATACAAAGAATAATTTTGTGGTTGTGTAAAAGTTAACTACACTCTGGATACAAGAAATGTTGTTATGGTCCAAAACTACACTCAGATACAAGGAATGCTGCTGTGATGATCTAAAAGTTAAAGTACAATCATGATACAAGGAATGTTGAGATGGTCTAAAAGTTAAACTGAACTTTTGATATAAAGGATGTTGTTGTTATGGTCAAAAAAGTTAAACTACAGTCTGGATACAAAGAATGTAATTGCAAATGTCCTGGGTGACATTGAACATACCTATATAAAGCCACATGACAAATATTTGATCTCCCTCCTCTCCTCTTCCCACATTCAGGCTCTTGGAATTGAATTCTTTAAAGTAAAAATGGACATATATTCATTCAGTAAATTAATATTATTTATTCATGAGAAATTGACACTTAACAGTAAATTGGTAATATTTCTTAATCTTTTAGATCAGGAGCTAATATGACAATGTTTATTTGTTACAGCATTATAGGTTTGACATGTTTTGCAAATATTAAATCACTCAATTTCATATTTCTGATTTTAATCTGTTTTAAAGCAGTATAGGTTTCACATTTTTAGTATTATTAAACTCCATTTCATTCATCTGATTCTAATCTATTACAGCATTATAATTTTGACATATTTTGTATTATTAAATAACTCCATTTTGTATTAGTGATTAGAAGAATTTTAGATGAGTGAATAATGGAGAAAGAATCAACTCAGACAAAAATAGTTAAAATGAAAAAATAATTCAAATAAGGAATTTTTTGCCATTTCAGTGTGCCATTTATTGTGAAATTAATTTTTAATCAAATATTTACTTCAATATAAAATTTAAACATACAAATATATAACAGAATATAAAATTTTTAGATATAAACCTATATGATGTGATGGTTCTTGTAATTCTGGGTCTGAGTATCACTTCTCTCCGGCTCCAAAGCATGGTCAAATTAGATGGTAGGCAGTGTCACAGCTATGAAACCAAAATCATAGTACACCAAATGCATTATTTTTTTTTTTACCAAACACAAGTCACATAATTATGGTGCTAAATCTAAATCACATTTTATGTAACACACTAATGAATAAATTTGTGTCTAGCTACTCTTCAATTAATTAATATTTTATCAGCAAACAGATAAGAACTGCAAGCTACCTTAACCTCTTATATCTGTGTTTTCATTTACAGCAAACGACTTTGTTATTTAACGTGTGTATGTATGTCTATGCATGGGTGAATGTATGCATCCAAGTATATAAACAAATGAGAAAAGTGAATTTACAAAATATCTAGTTTTAACAATAACACAGAATGTCATGAATGACAATAACCATACATCCAACTTGCAAGAAAGCAAATTCCAGGCAAATGGACTCTGATGAACAAAAATTTTGACTGTATGACTTATAATTTGCTTTCAGAATGTTTAAAATGTATTTCTGATGAAAAGTGTAATCTTCCAGCAGTTGGGTAAACATGCATGAGATCAGATAAGTACTTAAGTTACAGCAAAAAGAAAAACAAAAAGAAGAGATCTTGATTCTGCCATTAACAGTTGGTCACTGATGACTGTGAAGAAGTGTGGTCACATGATCAGTTCTTGGAACTCTGAGAATAATTCAAATTATGACTACCAGTGTGAAGTTTTAAGTTCAAGCAAGTACAATAGTTGTGAAAAATTTTAGTGTTCTAACAGTTTCACTATCTATTCTCTCTCATCTAGCCAAAAATGCAAGTCACAGTCTGAAAGTTAAACTACACTCTTTCAGTGAATGAAAGAAAGAATGCTGTTGTGATGATCTGAAAGTTAACTACACTCTGGATACAAGGAATGTTCTTATGATCTAAAAATTAAACTACACTCTAGATACAAGGAATGTTCTTATGATCTAAAAATTAAACTACACTCTAGATACAAGGAATGTACTTATGATCTAAAAGTTAAACTACACTCTGGATACAAGGAACTGTTGTTATGATCTTAAAGTTAAACTACAATCTGGATACAAGGAAAACTGTTGTTATGATCTTAAAGTTAAACTACAATCTGGATACAAGTAAAGCTGTTGTTATGATCTTAAAGTTAAACTACAATCTGGATACAAGCTGTTGTTATAATACAAGGAATGCTGCTGTGATGATCTAAAAGTTAAAGTACAATCATGATACAAGGAATGTTGTGATGGTCTAAAAGTTAAACTAAACTTTTGATATAAAGGATGTTGTTGTTATGGTCAAAAAGGTTAAACTACAGTCTGGATACAAAGAATGTAATTGCAAATGTCCTGGGTGACATTGAACATACCTATATAAAGCCACATGACAAATATTTGATCTCCCTCCTCTCCTCTTCCCACATTCAGGCTCTTGGAATTGAATTCTTTAAAGTAAAAATGGACTATGTATTCATTCAGTAAAATAATATTATTTATTCATGAGAAATTGACACTTAACAGTAAATTGGTAATATTTCTTAATCTTTTGGATCAGGAGCTAATATGACAATGTTTATTTGTTACAGCATTATAGGTTTGACATGTTTTGCAAATATTAAATCACTCAATTTCATATTTCTGATTTTAATCTGGTTAAAGCAGTATAGGTTTCACATTTTTAGTATTATTAAACTCCATTTCATTCATCTGATTTTAATCTATTACAGCATTATAATTTTGACATATTTTGTATTATTAAATAACTCCATTTTGTATTAGTGATTAGAAGAATTTTAGATGAGTGAATAGTGGAGAAAGGATCAACTCAGACAAAAATAGTTAAAATGAAAAAATAATTCAAATAAGGATTTTTTTGCCATTTCAGTGTGCCATTTATTGTGAAATTAATTTTTAATCAAATATTTACTTCAATATAAAATTTAAACATACAGATATATAACAGAATATAAAATGTTTAGATATAAACCTATATGATGTGATGGTTCTTGTAATTCTGGGTCTGAGTATCACTTCTCTCCGGCTCCAATGCATGGTCAAATTAGATGGTAGGCAGTGTCACAGCTATGAAACCAAAATCATAGTAAACCAAATGCATTATTTTGTTTTTTTACCAAACACAAGTTGCATAATTATGGTGCTAAATCTAAATCACATTTTATGTAACACACTAATGAATAAATTTGTGTCTAGCTACTCTTCAATTCTAGCTACTTTTCAATTAATTAATGTTTTATCAGCAAACAGATAAGAACTGCAAGCTACCTTACCTCTTATATCTGTGTTTTCATTTACAGCAAACGACTTTGTTATTTAACGTGTGTATGTATGTCTATGCATGGGTGAATGTATGCATCCAAGTATATATACAAATGAGAAAAGTGAATTTACAAAATATCTAGTTTTAACAATAACACAGAATGTCATGAATGACAATAACCATACATCCAACTTGCAAGAAAGCAAATTCCAGGCAAATGGACTCTGATGAACAAAAATTTTGACTGTATGACTTATAATTTGCTTTCAGAATGTTTAAAATGTATTTCTGATGAAAAGTGAAAAGTCTGCCATCATGATTGCTTGTCTGTATAATTATCAAGATGAAAAGGAAAATTACTTGAAATAAGCACCAAGTACAGACTCTCAGAAATCACTCCTTACAATAAAAATGTAAATATATGTAAAGAAATCAAATATTACTTTTCTGAATTTTTAAACATCTTTCTATTTTTTAAAGAACACATGAAATGACTAATTGCCCTGTACTTTTACACTAGATGTACACTACTTTTACAGTAGATATCAATAAGGTAAGATAATCTCTCATATTTACATGTATATAAATACTGATAACTATAAACATTTCTTTTAATAAAATGTATAACTGTAAGAAAGACTTTTATTTAAGAAAATGTTTATATAACTTTTTAAAGAGGTAATTGAAACTATATTTTAACACACATACTTGCATTAAATAAAGAAAGGATGAATTCTTACCAACCAATTCCATTTCCTCAAGTCCAGCAATCTTCAGCCATCATCAGTAAAAGATACATCTTTATTTACTTAAGGAAAATATTTTCAAATACCAACAAATATTGGTATACCAAAGTGTTAAATGTTCTTCCCTTAATTAAAAAATAATCACATCTTTACATTTTTATACAAAATATTTTATTGTCTTCTCTTTTACTAATACTCTTTTACTAATTTTAAAAATATGCTACAAATTAAAAAAAAACAACAAATATTTCTTTTCAAATGAGAAAAAATAATTATGCAAATAAAAATGCTTGTTTAAATAATCTAATAATTACAAACCAAAATGAAAAATAATTTCTTATTTGCATCTTTTTCAACAGCTGTATCCATAAGGATAGTGAGAACACAATTCTGGACACCATGGCAAAGTGGTACCATGAAAATATCAAGATGAAATTACTTTCAGTGAAATAAACCAACTATACAGATTAAAACATGAAAATGCAAACAAACCTTTCCCCACAGTAAATGAAACTACTTTACTGGCACAAAGCTAGTCTTGGTCTAGAGGGCAGAATGCTAAGAACTATTTACTACCACATATACATAAATACTACTGATATAAAATGTGTACACACATGCACATATACACATACTACTGATACCAAACACATACACACATATTGCTACAGAGACACAAACTAATGATACAAAATACAAGCACATACATATACACAGTTGTCATCACAGAGACACACACACACAAATTATACACTTACTACCACATATACATATACTGCATGTTCCATATGCACTACACACACTCCTCAGTCACTCCATGCTCCACGTGCACTCCATGCTTGTCAAGCTTACTACTAAAAATTGTGCAGCATCATCCATCTGGGAAAATGCATAAATGCAACCATCATATGATGGCATACATTTTGCACAAGATTGAATCACTGCTTTGAGCTTAAATCTGCTCACCATATATTTACAATTAAATGGCAGCATGTCCTATTTTCCTAGTTAGTATTTTTAGTACAATGTTAGTAGTGGGAATAAACAATGTTAGTGGCATGCTGATTAATACATTAACATTCTATTCTAGTTAGTATTTTTAGTACAAAGTTAGTAGTGGGAGTAAACAATGTTAGTGGCATGCTGATTAATACATTAACATTCTATTCTAGTTAGTATTTTTAGTACAAAGTTAGTAGTGAGAATAAACAATGTTAGTGGCATGCTGATTAATACATTAACATTCTATTCTAGTTAGTATTTTTAGTACAAAGTTAGTAGTGGGAGTAAACAATGTTAGTGGCATGCTGATTAATACATTAACATTCTATTCTAGTTAGTATTTTTAGTACAAAGTTAGTAGTGGGAGTAAACAATGTTAGTGGCATGCTGATTAATACATTAACATTCTATTCTAGTTAGTATTTTTAGTACAAAGTTAGTAGTGGGAATAAACAATGTTAGTGGGATGCTGATTAATATGTTAGCATACTATCCTATCATAGAATATCATACTGCTCCCTTCAGGGGGCCTTTCGTGCTGGGGCAGTATGTATTCCTTCTCGCTGCCGCTAGGTTCCAATCTGTGGGTGAGCCCACCATGACCTTGAGGATCATCTGGTGGAACTCCCAACATATCCCTGGTAGGGTCTTCCCCCTTTCTGTCTCCCAACTGAAATATATCACCCTAGGATAGGTGAAGAGATTCAGTAAAAAAAAAAAAAAAAATACTGGGTTGCCGGCTCATTCACTAGAGCAGATTTCATCAGAATGCAATGTGTGCAGTATAACATACACAATCTTCAAGCAGAGGTGCTTGAAGATTATGTATGTTATATGTGTCTTTGCAACCATGAGAGAGAGACACACACACACAAGAAAAATTTTAAAAAAAATAATAGTTTATCTTAATTTTAAGGTATTATTGAGCTGTTAGATGTTGTACTCTAAATAAAATCTTTAAATAGCAGCAATATGCAAAACTGTAAATTTATTGTTTTAATAGGTCCATTCATATGATAATCTAGCTGAGTCCATAGATAGTAAAATGCAAGATAATTACTACTTCAAATTAAGAGTAATGTAATAGCATAAATCTGAAGATTTAAAAATAGGCAGAATTTTACTTAGTCAAGAATTATATAGAATTTATACAATTAATTTTGAATCAACATGAATAATCATTTTTGAGCCAATGTATTTGTTACATGATGCAAGGACTCTGTTATGAAAAAGCATGAATGCAAAGAAGAAATTTAGCTTTTAGTCAATGGTGCAAACATGTGTGTCCTTTACAAAGTTGCATGGAAAATAAAATGATGTTTTAGATCAATCTCAATGCCTTCCAAAAATACATGAAGCAGTTCCTTTAATGCATTTTATAGAAGAAGAGCATGAGTCACAGATCTGTTTTGAGTAGTGGTGATGGCTGTTAAGGAGGTCAAGCTTAAATGCAATGTTCAATATAATTTTATAAAATTAAAATATCATTGATGATTAGCTGGACACAAACCAAATAGTGTTTAAAAAAAGAAAAGGAAATAGTGTGATGTCACAAAATTCAGAACTCTTTCTTCTCTTTACCATTTGTTCGCATTTCCCAATATCTTCCTCTGTTGTGTGACATGGCACACTTTATGGACAATAATAAAGAGAAAGTCATTGGTATTAAATGACACCAAAAATAAATCCTTTTGAAATTACTTTAGAAATGCAAATAATATTCCTAAGTAAAATCAATTTTAAAAACATGTATACTTATTACTTTTACAGTGAATCAGACTTCATTTCTGAATCTTCTTTGATTTTAAATTTGTTAATATGTTCTCAAAATGTGTCTGTTTATATACTTAATGAGGTGTTCACTTGCATAATTTTTTTTGCTTCTGACTTAAATATGCAAAAACAATTGGGATTTCACTGGAATACTATATAAGCTTTTAGTTCTAAATTTCTTCAATTGAACAAGGCTTTTTAAAAAACAATCATAAATATAATCATTAGTTGTTAGTTCTAAATTATTTTTAAAATGAATAAGCTCTTTGAAAAAAACCAATCATAAATATAATCATTAGCTTTTCGTTCTAAATTATTTTTCGAATGATGTGAAACCCTTTGGATACTAAGCAGACTTTTATTTTAACTTGATGAAGAATAGGTGAAGTATCAATGAAAAGAATCAACTTATTATTATTAAAGCCACTGATAAATGTCAGTAAATATTTCACAATACCTGACATACCTAACATAGAGTTTAATTAGGAACCATTGAAAACAAACATGAGAGATCTTGTCTTCAGAAATATTTATGGGATATATGTGCTGAGGAAATAGCAGATAAAGAGATCTAGAATATGTCAATGTTCTCCAAGTTTAAAATATAGCAGAAAAATTCTGTCTCTTGATAGAAGTTCAAAAAACATTAAGAAATCTAAAGCAGAACTGACAGACAGCTCCCGACAGTTGTTCACAAGGTAAAAAGAAAACAGAACTGATGGACAGTCCCTGACAGTTGTTCTCAAAGTATAAAGAAAGCAGAATTGATGGACAGCTCCTGACAGTTGTTCTCAAGGTATAAAGAAAGCAGAACTGATAGACTGCTCCAGACACTTGTTCACAAGATATAAAGAAAGCAGAAAACAGAACAGTAGAACTTGTTTCTAGACACTGAGAGTATACAAATAGAAAGTAGCAAATGAAGATGTAGATCTTGTTTCCAGAATATATATAAATAGATACTGGTTTCTAGATGGTGAGAGTATACAAATAGAAAATAGCAAATGTTTCCAGAATATATATAAATAGATATTGTTTCCATAAGTACATGAAGCAGTAAGAAAAAGTCAAACGAAACAGATTATATTTTCTTCCTTAGTATCAAATGACAAATAAAGTCTTCAGATATACATGAAGTATTATGAAAAGCATCAAATGACAAATAAAGTCTTCAGATGTACATGAAGTATTATGAAAAGTATCAGTATCACTAAAAATAGACAGATAGTGTTTCCAGTTGTTTGTGGATTACATGTGCTGATACAGTAGTAATGTCTTAATACAAAGATAGTAAGAAAGTCTAATAGAATGTATAGTTGGGTATATTCATGAAATACTAAAGAATACCATACTGAACAGATAAATCATGTCATTAGATAGCTTGAGAAATATCACATTCTAAGAGAACAAATAGGTCTTGTCATGAATTATATAGGCATGTTTATAGAACACTGAGAAATATCAAAGAAATACATCTTGTCATGAATTATTATGGGCATGTTTATAGAACACTGAGAAATATCAAACCAAACAAATATATCTTGTCATGAATTATATGGGCATGTTTATAGAACACAAAAAAAAAAACAACAGAAAAATAGTTTGACATGTTCTTAGTATCCACAAAATCAAACTGTTGGAAATTTGTTCATAATGCTTTTCTGTAATTTATAGTTAAAATACCAGTAGATGCTGTACTGCTGCCATTTCACTGTTACACTTCATAAATGTACTCTTCACAAACTTACCAATTGTGAATTGTACATTTTAAAATGTAAATGCACTGTTCACAAACTTACCAATTGTGAACTGTACATTTTAAATGTAAACAGAACATTTTAAAATGTAAATGTACTGTTTACAAACTTACCAGTTCTTTTATAATTACATAAATTAACTTTATATTCAATAAATTATTTTGTTTAGCTGTTTACAAGTAAACCCCAACTACAAATGGTGAGGCTTCAAGCATACTACAACTTAGATCTATTTTCTCACTTAGCAGGGTGCACAGTCTGCTTTACCAAATGAACTGTTGTAATTCACTGTAACCTAAGTTACACAAATATTATTTAGTACATGAGAATTTGCACAAAAAGTAATTCAGATTTGTTGTCATATGGTCTAAACCGAAGTTACACAAATAATATTTAGTACATGAGAAAAATCTGAATTTGCACATAAAGTAATTCAGATTTGTTTTCATATGATCTAAACCGAAATTACACAAATATTATTTAGTACATGAGAATTTGCACATAAAGTAATTCAGATTTGTTGTCATATGGTCTAAACCGAAGTTACACAAATATTATTTAGTACATGAGAAAAATCTGAATTTGCACATAAAGTAATTCAGATTTGTTTTCATATGATCTAAACCGAAATTACACAAATATTATTTAGTACATGAGAATTTGCACATAAAGTAATTCAGATTTGTTGTGATATGATCTAAACCGAAATTACACAAATATTATTTAGTACATGAGAATTTGCACATAAAGTAATTCAGATTTGTTGTCATATGGTCTAAACCGAAGTTACACAAATATTATTTAGTACATGAGAAAAATCTGAATTTGCACATAAAGTAATTCAGATTTGTTTTCATATGATCTAAACCGAAATTACACAAATATTATTTAGTACATGAGAATTTGCACATAAAGTAATTCAGATTTGTTGTGATATGGTCTAAACCGAAGTTACACAAATATTATTTAGTACATGAGAAAAATCTGAATTTGCACATAAAGTTATTCAGAGTTGTTGTCATATAGTCTGTTTTACCCTATTTTTTTACAGTTTGAATTTTGTGGGAAAGTTTAATTATTTTAGGACTTGTATTGCATGATTTACTGTTAGTATTACTTTTATGAGAACATGGTAATATAATCCTAAAGCAAACAAAAATGAGAACGAAAGAGGAGGGAAGAAATAAAAAATTAAATGTTAAATGCAAACAAGCACAACACAAGATATGAAAGCTTGGTTTGTTTTTTTGATTAGTTTTTATATAGACATCAAGGAAGGAAAGCATTTCTTCATTTTATATAAAAAAAAATCTTATAGTGGCATAAAGATAATGAAAGTTTTACACTTTCTTTTTTCAGTTTCTTATATGTGCATAAAGGTATGAAAGCTTTTCCTTCTTTAACCTTTCATAAAGGTATAAAGATTTTCCTTTTATTAACCTTTCTGATACATAAAGGTATGAAAGATTTTGTTTAACCTTACTTACATACACATAAAGGTATGAAAAATTTTCCTTTTTTAAAAGAAACTTTTTCATACATGCATCAAGATATGAAAGCCAATTCTCCTCCTTAGCTCTCTTTAATAAGATTAAAGGCATGAAAGTATTTCCTCTTTCTTTTTCAAATTTTAATTTCTTATATATGCATAATGGTATTAAAACACTTCCTTTTCCTTATCCTAATTTGAGATGTTAACCATTTCTGGTTTTCACCAATTTTGTAGCCTGGTACAAGGGTTGATATTAAGGTACAGACAGAGCCCAGGCTATTACTACACCAAGTCTTTACCTGGTGAGTACACATGCCCAGGTTGTGGTACTGTTTCTGCTGAGTTCATGTCTCTTTCATTTCTTGAGGTGCCTTTAACTTTTATTTTGATCTGTGTTATTTGAATCGACACAGAGGCAGTAGTAGTGGTGAGAATGAAGACTTGGATAGAGGTGTCAGTTTAGATCATCTGACTCATCTTTGCCTTCTCATATTTGGTGGCTGGTGTAAGGGTTTTTTTTTGTGTGTGTAGTTCAAAGAAATCTTCTCAGGCAGGTCTTGTTCATCTGCTTGGAAGTACACATGGACATCTGAGTCTCTTTGCAAGGTATAGTTGACCATTGAAAAGTTCAGTCAAAGAGTCTACAGCACTTTTCTTGTGGGAGACCACAGAGCTACCCATGGTTGAAGAATAAATGTGAGCATTTTACTGCTTCACACCTGACTCATTCTTTCTTGTGCTTCTGGCTTGAACAACATACGTGGCATGAGCTGGGCTGGTTGGCCCCCTCACTCTCTTCGAACCATGGGTGCTGTTGATACTTGAAAGACAACAGGCAGGGGAAACGTGGGTTCCTGTTTTCACTCATGGTAATCCACTTGTTGGTCTGCCTGGTCCTAAAAAGGACAAAGGCTGGCTGATATTTCTTCCCCCTGACTGCCTGTCCATTTTCTTCTTGCATGGATGACCCAAGGGTAAGAGCAAGGATAAAAGGTGGCCTTTTAGTCAAAGGGCACACAATGAATCTGAATGAAAGTTTTTCTCATTCTTGTTTAACTTTCTTGTATATGTTTAATGGTACCAAAGCTTTCATTTTTTTTTTAATTAACACTTTCTTATATAGGCATAAGGAATGAAAGTGTTTCCTTTAGCTTTTCTTTTTGGCATAAGGGTATGAGAGCTTTTCCTTCTGAATTTTTCTTTAGCTTTTATTAACTGGCATAGTAAAGGTAAACAAACTTCTTTTATTTAGCTTTCATATATTGGCATAGTAAAGGTATGCAAGCATTTCCTTTTGATTTTATTTTAGCTTTCAAACATAGGCATAATAAAAATATGAAGCTTTCATTTTGATTTATCTTTTAGGTTTCATATATAAACATAACAATTTCATTTCGATGTCTTTTCTGAAATGTCATACATATGCAAAATAAGGGTATGAAAGTGTTTCCATTTTTTAAAAAGCTTTCATACATAGGCACAATAATGGATGAAAAACTTTTCCTTTGTTTTGTTTATTAAGCTTTCAAACATAGACACAATAATGGATGAAAGCTTTTCGTCTGATTTTTTTTTTAAGCTTTCATAAATAGACACAATAATGGATGAAAGCTTTTCCTTTGTTTTGTTTTTTAAGCTTTCATACATTGACAAAATAAATAAATGAAGCTTTTCCTTCTAAATTCCCCCCCCAAAAAAAAAAATTAAAAAAGTTTCTTACATAATTTAGAAGGAAAAGCTTCATTTATTTATTTTGCAACATCCCATAGTAAGATCAGATATAGCACCATAATATCTAAGCAACAGCTACATGCATTTAACATTCTGTTTCCAAGACTACTTCTAATGAGTATTTACTAGACTGTACACCTTGCCAAGCTGATTAAGCGATTACTTTTGATGACTAAAAACATTTTATTATTTCAAGTGAAAATTAGCTGTGTTCAATCATGGTATCAAATTAAGGTATGAGAGAGCATTTCTATTTTTATTAGCATACATGGGCATAAAAACCATATGGAAACTTTTCCACTTTTTTAGCTTTCATAAAAAGGAATAATAATGGTATGAAAGCTTTTCTGATTTTTTAAAACTTTCATAAACAGGAATATTAAAGTTATGAAAGCTTTTACATTTTTTTTTTAGCTTTCATACATAGGCATAACAAAAGTATGTTTCCTTTTTTTTTCTTAACTTTAAAACATAAGCATAATCAAGTGATTCTTTTGACTTTTTTCTTTAGTTTCAGACATAGGTATAATTAAGATATGAAAGCTTCTAAAATTTTAGCTTTTATACATAGTCATAATAAATTATGGCAGCTTTTCCTTTTGATTTTTATGAGTATTTACTAGACTGTACACCTTGCCAAGCTGATTAAGCAATTACTTTTGATGACTAAAAACAAGTGAAAATTAGCTGTGTTCAATCATGGTATCAAATGCAATTG
The DNA here is from genome assembly GCA_028829895.1 of Sinotaia quadrata. Taxonomy (NCBI): domain Eukaryota; kingdom Metazoa; phylum Mollusca; class Gastropoda; order Architaenioglossa; family Viviparidae; genus Sinotaia; species Sinotaia quadrata. The sequence continues at coordinate 61,886,429 of CM054181.1, forward strand.
AAACATATTTTTTCAAATTATGTAATTAGATTTATAAGTAACAGTGTTAACGTAAAATAACAGTCAGTACAATGTAGAGTGAATGCCAATGGACATAGAAATATATTGAAGTAAAAACTAAGAAAAAATATTTTAAGTACCAGGATACCAAAATATTCACAATTTAGTTAAATGCAATAATTACAATGTTTTCTTTGTATTGTGACAGCAGGGTACAAAATGGATATGCTTGGCATTATAAATTTATTTTTACTATTTAGATAATTATATATGCTTCAGTGAATGGTAGAAAATGCAAGGTTTTAAATGCTAGAAAAAAGAAACAAACAAAAGATGATGAAAATACTGAGCATGAAGTTCAAAGTTAGAAAGTAAAAGAGACCACAGGTAAAAGTAAACCAAAGTAAGGAAACAGAAAAGACCACAGGTATACATACGACAAAGGTCAATTAGAAAAGACCAATGGTACTAGTATTCTTTGTGAAAAGACATGAAGGTCAATCAGGTTAACAGAAAAGACAATGGTATTAGTATTCTTTGTGAAAAGACATGAAGGTCAATTAACAGGGAAGACAATGGTAACATTATTATTCTTTGTGTAAAGGCCTGAAGTTCAGTGTTATAAAACAGAAAGATCACAAATTTCTGGTGTAAAGGCATGAAGTTAAATGGTGGAAACAGAAATGACCATAAATTTCTTGGTGTAAAGGCATGAAGTTAAATGGTGGAAACAGAAAAGACCACAAATTTCTTGGTGTAAAGGCATGGAAACAGAAGAGAGCACAATTTTTTGTGGGGATGTGAGGCATGAAGTCCAATGATGGAAACAGAAAAAAAGACCACACATTTCTTGTTGTAAAGGCATGAAGTCCAGAGCTGGAAACAGAAAAGATCACAAATTTCTTGGTGTAAAGGCATGAAGTTCAATGCTGGAAACAGAAAAGACCACAAATAATCTTGGTGAAAAGGCATGGAAACAGAAAAGACCACAATTATTTTTTGCAGGGGATTTAAGACATGAAAAGACCACAATTTCTTTTTTGCAAGGTTTTAAGGCATGAAATTCAAATGATGGAAAGAGAAAAGAACACAAATTTCTTGGTGTAAAGGCATAAGTTCAATGCTGGAAACAAAAAAAAAGACCACAATTTTTAAAATTTAATTTAATTTTTATTTTATTTTTTTTTGGGGGGGAGGGAATTAAAGGCATGAAGTTCAATGCTGGATACAGAAAAGATCACAAGGGTTTTTTGGGGGGGATTAAAGGCATGAAGTCCAATGCTGGAAACAGAATGAAAGTTTTTTGATGTAAAGTTCAGTTCCAAAAAAGATGAAACTTTTAACTCAAGGATCTATTAATGTTTTCAAACCAAACTTTCCAAATCATATAAACAATGGTTTATTTAAAATATTTCCATAAAAAAAAAAATTAAAAAAATCTCCCATAAGTAAATCACCCTGTTTTTGAATTTTAAAAATTTTATTCTTTTTTTTATTATTTTTACACCTATATAATTGAAAGAAAAGACTCAAAAAACAGTAGAAATGAAGGGTTTTATATTTATGCTAGTACATTACAGCTTAATAATAAAAAAAATCCCCCATAAGTAAATCACCCTGTTTTTGAATTTTAAAAATTTTATTCTCTTTTCTTTTAATTTTTGCACATAAATAATTGAAAGAAAAGACTAAAAAAAAAAGAGTAGAAATGTAATGCACTAGCATAAATATAAAACCGATCTTAATAATAAAAAAAATCCCCCATAAGTAAATCACCCTGTTTTTGAATTTTAAAAATTTTATTCTCTTTTCTTTTAATTTTTGCACATAAATAATTGAAAGAAAAGACTAAAAAAAAAAGAGTAGAAATGTAATGCACTAGCATAAATATAAAACCGATCTTAATAATAAAAAAAATCCCCCATAAGTAAATCACCCTGTTTTTGAATTTTAAAAATTTTATTTTCTTTTTTTTTTAATTTTTGCACATAAATAATTGAAAGAAAAGACTCAAAAAACAGCAGAAATGATAGGTTTTATATTTATGCTAGTACATTACATCTTAATAATAAAAAAAATCCCCCATAAGTAAATCACCCTGTTTATGAATTTTTAAAATTTTATTATCTTTTTTAAAAATTTTTTACACATATATAATTGAAAGAAAAGACTCACAAAAGAGTAGAAATGTAATGCACTAGCATAAATATAAAACCCATCTAAATAATAAAAAAAATCCCCCATAAGTAAATCACCCTGTTTTTTGAATTTTTTAAATTTTATTTTCTCTTTTTTTTTTAAATTTAATTTTTACACATATATAATTGAAAGAAAAGATTAAAAAAACAGTAGAAAAGATGGGTTTTATATTTATGCTAGTAATTACATCTTAATAATAAAAAAAAATCCCCCATCACCCTGTTTTTGAATTTTAAAAATTTTATTCTCTTTATTTTTTTAATTTTTGCACATAAATAATTGAAAGAAAAGACTCAAAAAAGAGTAGAAATGTAATGCACTAGCATAAATATAAAACCCATCTTAATAATAAAAAAATCCCCCATAAGTAAATCACCCTGTTTTTGAATTTTAAAAATTTTATTCTCTTTTTTTTTTAATTTTTACACATATATAATTGAAAGAAAAGACTCAAAAAAAACAGTAGAAAAGATGGGTTTTATATTTATGCTAGTAATTACATCTTAATAATAAAAAAAAAATCCCCCATAAGTAAATCACCCTGTTTTTGAATTTTAAAAATTTTATTCTCTTTTTTTTTTTAATTTAATTTTTACACATATATAATTGAAAGAAAAGACTAAAAAAAACCAGTAGAAATGATGTTTTTTTATTTATGCTAGTACATTACATCTTAATAATAAAAAAAATCACCCATAAGTAAATCACCCTGTTATTTTAATTTTTTAAATTTTATTCTCTCTTTTTTTTTTTAAATTTAATTTTTACACATATATAATTGAAAGAAAAGACTCAAAAAACAGTAGAAAAGATGGGTTTTATTTATGCTAGTACATTACATCTTAATAATAAAAAAAATCCCCCATAAGTAAATCACCCTGTTTATGAATTTTTAAAATTTTATTCTCTTTTTTTTTAATTTTTACACATATATAATTGAAAGAAAAGACTCAAAAAAAGAGTAGAAATGTAATGCACTAGCATAAATATAAAACCCATCTTAATAATAAAAAAAATTCCCCATATGTAAGTCACCCTGTTTTTGAATTTTTTTAATTTTATTCTCTTTTGTTTTTTTTTAAATTTAATTTTTACACATATATAATTGAAAGAAAAGACTAAACAACAGTAGAAATGATGGTTTTTTTATTTATGCTAGTACATTACATCTTAATAATAAAAAAAATCCCACATAAGTAAATCACCCTGTTTATGAATTTTTAAAATTTTATTCTCTTTTTTTTTTAATTTTTACACATATATAATTGAAAGAAAAGACTCAAAAAAGAGTAGAAATGTAATGCACTGGCATAAATATAAAACCCATCTTAATAATAAAAAAAATCCCCCATATGTAAATCACCCTGTTTTTGAATTTTTTAAATTTTATTCTCTTTTTTTTTTTATTTAATTTTTACACATATATAATTGAAAGAAAAGACTAAAAAAAATGTAGAAATGATGGGTTTTATATTTATACTAGTACATTACATCTTAATAATAAAAAAATCCCCCATAAGTAAATCACCCTGTTATTTTAATTTTTTAAATTTTATTCTCTCTTTTTTTCTTAAATTTAATTTTTACACATATATAATTGAAAGAAAAGACTCAAAAAATAGTAGAAAAGATGGGTTTTATATTTATGCTAGTACATTACATCTTAATAATAAAAAAAATCCCCCATAAGTAAATCACCCTGTTTATGAATTTTTAAAATTTTATTATCTTTTTTAAAAATTTTTTACACATATATAATTGAAAGAAAAGACTCACAAAAGAGTAGAAATGTAATGCACTAGCATAAATATAAAACCCATCTAAATAATAAAAAAAATCCCCCATAAGTAAATCACCCTGTTTTTTGAATTTTTTAAATTTTATTTTCTCTTTTTTTTTTAAATTTAATTTTTACACATATATAATTGAAAGAAAAGATTAAAAAAACAGTAGAAAAGATGGGTTTTATATTTATGCTAGTAATTACATCTTAATAATAAAAAAAAATCCCCCATCACCCTGTTTTTGAATTTTAAAAATTTTATTCTCTTTATTTTTTTAATTTTTGCACATAAATAATTGAAAGAAAAGACTCAAAAAAGAGTAGAAATGTAATGCACTAGCATAAATATAAAACCCATCTTAATAATAAAAAAATCCCCCATAAGTAAATCACCCTGTTTTTGAATTTTAAAAATTTTATTCTCTTTTTTTTTTAATTTTTACACATATATAATTGAAAGAAAAGACTCAAAAAAAACAGTAGAAAAGATGGGTTTTATATTTATGCTAGTAATTACATCTTAATAATAAAAAAAAAATCCCCCATAAGTAAATCACCCTGTTTTTGAATTTTAAAAATTTTATTCTCTTTTTTTTTTTAATTTAATTTTTACACATATATAATTGAAAGAAAAGACTAAAAAAAACCAGTAGAAATGATGTTTTTTTATTTATGCTAGTACATTACATCTTAATAATAAAAAAAATCACCCATAAGTAAATCACCCTGTTATTTTAATTTTTTAAATTTTATTCTCTCTTTTTTTTTTTAAATTTAATTTTTACACATATATAATTGAAAGAAAAGACTCAAAAAACAGTAGAAAAGATGGGTTTTATTTATGCTAGTACATTACATCTTAATAATAAAAAAAATCCCCCATAAGTAAATCACCCTGTTTATGAATTTTTAAAATTTTATTCTCTTTTTTTTTAATTTTTACACATATATAATTGAAAGAAAAGACTCAAAAAAAGAGTAGAAATGTAATGCACTAGCATAAATATAAAACCCATCTTAATAATAAAAAAAATTCCCCATATGTAAGTCACCCTGTTTTTGAATTTTTTTAATTTTATTCTCTTTTGTTTTTTTTTAAATTTAATTTTTACACATATATAATTGAAAGAAAAGACTAAACAACAGTAGAAATGATGGTTTTTTTATTTATGCTAGTACATTACATCTTAATAATAAAAAAAATCCCACATAAGTAAATCACCCTGTTTATGAATTTTTAAAATTTTATTCTCTTTTTTTTTTAATTTTTACACATATATAATTGAAAGAAAAGACTCAAAAAAGAGTAGAAATGTAATGCACTGGCATAAATATAAAACCCATCTTAATAATAAAAAAAATCCCCCATATGTAAATCACCCTGTTTTTGAATTTTTTAAATTTTATTCTCTTTTTTTTTTTATTTAATTTTTACACATATATAATTGAAAGAAAAGACTAAAAAAAATGTAGAAATGATGGGTTTTATATTTATACTAGTACATTACATCTTAATAATAAAAAAATCCCCCATAAGTAAATCACCCTGTTATTTTAATTTTTTAAATTTTATTCTCTCTTTTTTTCTTAAATTTAATTTTTACACATATATAATTGAAAGAAAAGACTCAAAAAATAGTAGAAAAGATGGGTTTTATATTTATGCTAGTACATTACATCTTAATAATAAAAAAAATCCCCCATAAGTAAATCACCCTGTTTATGAATTTTTAAAATTTTATTATCTTTTTTTTTAATTTTTACACATATATAATTGAAAGAAAAGACTCACAAAAGAGTAGAAATGTAATGCACTAGCATAAATATAAAACCCATCTAAATAATAAAAAAAATCCCCCATAAGTAAATCACCTGTTTTTTGAATTTTTTAAATTTTATTTTCTCTTTTTTTTTAAATTTAATTTTTACACATATATAATTGAAAGAAAAGACTCAAAAAACAGTAGAAAAGATGGGTTTTATATTTATGCTAGTAATTACATCTTAATAATAAAAAAAAATCCCCCATCACCCTGTTTTTGAATTTTAAAAATTTTATTCTCTTTATTTTTTTAATTTTTGCACATAAATAATTGAAAGAAAAGACTCAAAAAAGAGTAGAAATGTAATGCACTAGCATAAATATAAAACCCATCTTAATAATAAAAAAATCCCCCATAAGTAAATCACCCTGTTTTTGAATTTTAAAAATTTTATTCTCTTTATTTTTTAATTTTTACACATATATAATTGAAAGAAAAGACTCAAAAAACAGTAGAAATGATGGGTTTTATATTTATGCTAGTATATTACATCTTAATAATAAAAAAATCCCCCATAAGTAAATCACCCTGATTTTGAATTTTAAAAATTTTATTCTCTTTTTTTTTTTTTTAAATTTAATTTTTACACATATATAATTGAAAGAAAAGACTAAAAAAAACAGTAGAAATGATGTTTTTTTATTTATGCTAGTACATTACATCTTAATAATAAAAAAAATCCCCCATAAGTAAATCACCCTGTTTTTGAATTTTAAAAATATTATTCTCTCTTTTTTTTAATTTTTGCACATAAATAATTGAAAGAAAAGACTCAAAAAACAGTAGAAATGTAAGACACTAGCATAAATATAAACCCATCTTAATAATAAAAAAATATCTCCCAGAAGTAAATCACCTGTTTTTGAATTTTTAAAATTTTATTCTCTTTTCTTTTTTTTTAAATTTAATTTTTACACATATATAATTGAAAGAAAAGACTAAACAACAGTAGAAATGATGGTTTTTTATTTATGCTAGTACATTACATCTTAATAATAAAAAAAATCCCACATAAGTAAATCACCCTGTTTTTGAATTTTAAAAATGTTATTCTTTTTTTTTAATTTTTACACATATAATTGAAAGAAAACACTCAAAAAACCCAGTAGAATTGATGGGTTTTATATTTATGCTAGTACATTACATCTTAATAATAAAAAAAATCCCCCATAAGTAAATCACCCTGTTTATGAATTTTTAAAATTTTATTATCTTTTTTTTTAATTTTTACACATATATAATTGAAAGAAAAGACTCACAAAAGAGTAGAAATGTAATGCACTAGCATAAATATAAAACCCATCTAAATAATAAAAAAAATCCCCCATAAGTAAATCACCCTGTTTTTGAATTTTAAAAATTGTATTCTCTTTATTTTTTTAATTTTTGCACATAAATAATTGAAAGAAAAGACTCAAAAAAGAGTAGAAATGTAATGCACTATCATAAATATAAAACCCATCTTAATAATAAAAAAATCCCCCATAAGTAAATCACCCTGTTTTTAAATTTTAAAGTTTTTATTCTCTTTTTTTTTAATTTTTACACATATATAATTGAAAGAAAAGACTCAAAAAAACAGTAGAAATGATGGGTTTTATATTTATGCTAGTACATTACATCTTAATAATTAAAAAAATCCCCCATAAGTAAATCACCCTGTTTTAAAATTTTAAAAATTTTATTCTTTTTTTTTTAATTTTTACACATATATAATTGAAAGAAAAGACTCAAAAAAACAGTAGAAATGATGGGTTTTATATTTATGCTAGTACATTACATCTTAATAATTAAAAAATCCCCCATAAGTAAATCACCCTGTTTTTGAATTTTAAAATTTTTATTCTCTCTTTTTTTTTTAATTTTTGCACATAAATAATTGAAAGAAATTACTCAAAAAAGAGTAGAAATGTAATGCACTAGCATAAATATAAAACCCATCTTAATAATTAAAAAAATCCCCCATAAGTAAATCACCCTGTTTTTGAATTTTAAAAATTTTATTCTCTCTTTTTTTTTAATTTAATTTTTACACATATATAATTGAAAGAAAAGACTCATAAAAACCCAGTAGAAATGATGGGTTTTATAGTTATGCTAGTACATTACATCTTAATAATTAAAAAAATCCCCCATAAGTAAATCACCCTGTTTTTGAATTTTAAAAATTTTATTCTCTCTTTTTTTTTTAATTTTTGCACATATATAATTGAAAGAAAAGACTCAAAAAAACAGTAGAAATGTAATGCACTAGCATAAATATAAAACCCATCTTAATAATAAAAAAAATCCCCCATAAGTAAATCACCCTGTTTTTGAATTTTAAAAATTTTATTCTCTCTCTTTTTTTAAATTTAATTTTTACACATATATAATTGAAAGAAAAGACTCAAAAAAACAGTAGAAATGTAATGCACTAGCATAAATATAAAACCCATCTTAATAATAAAAATAATCTCCCATAAGTAAATCACCCTGTTTTTGAATTTTAAAAATTTGTACTATAAGAAAGTGCATTCTGATGAAATCTGTTCTAATAAATGAGTGATCAAACACAGGACATTTATCAAATGCCCCGTCCAGCCAATAGGCTAAAAGCCGCTTGACTGGAAAGTCGACAACCCCCAACTGTCTAGTTACTGAATCTCCCCACCCAGTTGCGTGAGACATTTCAGAAAGGAGACAGAAAAAAGAAGACAAATAAGAAAATCTCCTACCAAGTATATGTTGGGTGATCCACTAGATGATCCTCAGGTCATGTGGGTTCACCAACAGATTGGCCCAGCTGGCAGTGAGAGGGAATACACCTGCCCTTCAGCCTGTCCAGGCACCTTAGGGTAGTTATAATTACAATTAATGCACAACTACCCCCATCCACATGCACATAATCTACCAGCATGCACATATTCACCCACATGCATGCACACATTCTCTTACATGCAGTCAATAAACATGACATTACACCATACTACACAATACAAACATGACATTACACCATACTACACAATCCCACACAAAACAAACATGACATTACACCATACTATACAATTCCACCAAATACATAAATGACACTACAAAATACTACATGACACCACACCATGCTATAAAATACCACACCTCCCATATTAACCAAACATGACAGTGTATATTACAAAAGACATCACATTACAATGCATCACATGACATGCCAACATTAAGAGCTCTCTAGAATTTTATGTATCATTCTCATCTCATGACAATATGCAAAATAAATTGTATACTTTGGTAAACTATCACAAGATTTTGTTTGTGATACTGATAGAAATTTATTTATAAAATCAAACTAACAAGTTTCATTAAAAAAAAAATGAAGTCACTATTAAAATAAAAAGTAATAACTTTAGACTCTTTCAATTAAGCTAACTTAAAATATATGCTATAACATGGCTGTATATTTGAAATTAATTAATACTACCAAATAATATAGTTTAATAATAAGACTGCATACAACTGTAAAGTATTTTGTTCAGTTAATTTTGACCTTGTTCTTCTTTTTGAATCTCCTTTCATGACCAGTCCATCAGCTCTGACATAAAGATTAAGTAGGCTGGATGTATTGTTTCATGTGGTCTCATGCAATGAAAAAAGTATGCACAAAGACATTATGAATAATTTTAAATACTAATTGCTCATGTCCTGATATATTGCTTTCTGCTTTCTACTACTTCTTCAACAACATGAAATGAGACAAACCATTTTTGCAAAAATAGCAGAGTTTTATTAGTACTGAAAGACTATTGTTTGCAATTTTTCAATCTAGTCTGTATAGTAGGAATCATAACTTTTCTACTGATGAAATTAATACTCAATCTGCTTGCCATGCTGTACAGAAATAAATTCTCTGTACCCTTAATGGCTTGGCTGAAGAATGGGATGGTCACATTCTGTAAAAATACAGCCTTACAAATGCCTGAATGAACCTACACACTTCAATCTAACATCATTTACACTTCAATCAAACTATCATTCACACTTCACTCCATCATTCACACTTAATTCACTCCTGTGGACTGCCTGCCAAGCATGCTTCTATATCCAGTGCACAAAAAGCCAAAATGTTGTGCAATGTTATATAGTCCACAGGTACATAACAATGCACACTTTCAGGGGACAGTCTAACACTCGTGATCAAATGCACACTTTATACAAGCCTGACAACTGACCTTTTTGAATCAAATGTGCATGAAAATGTAGGTCCCAGCTACATGCATATCATATTTTTGAATTTTTTAACAAACAGCACAATAGGTGTGCTGGGTCAGATTGTCCCATGTTCTCTTACCATGAGGCTTGGTGCACATTTGGGTGCATTTCTCTTACATGCACCTGCTAGTTTTAGAATCTAGTGTGCACGCAGGCATGAATGCCAGTTATTCTGACTTAACCCTAAACAATAGCATGTTTCTCTTACACATGCTTGCAATTTGAACTAGCCTACTTTAAATGCCAATGACTGAGATATTTTCTGCAATAAAAAGTTTCCATTAAACATGTTGCTATTCTCAATCTGGCATTAAAAAATAACTAACTCAATCAAGACAATCTGCAACCAGATTTGCTAACTGTCTTGTGCATGCAAGGTAGGTTATTTGATTTGAATTCAACATTCTTTTGATTTGTCCTACACAATGAAAAGTGTTTAGTTTAATTTGGTGAGGAATGGCTGCCCCCTCAATTACATACACATACCCAGCCAACAACTCTTCAGACACAGTGTGGATGCTTTGCCGGCTCTCCCTATCCACCAGGGCTACAGGACCTTTGCACCTAGCATTCATAGCCACCTAGCTAGGAGTCCTAGCGTGAATTGAGGGCCGGTCACTCGGACTAGTCCGCCCCTTTGTCAGTGATCTTCCAAGCTGAAGGCTTTATGTGGGTATGGTAGAAACGTCACAGGTTCAAGGATGACGAGAGCCTGAACATAATGAAGTTAAATTAAGATGCATTTTCATTTCTAACAAGAGCAAAATCGATAACAAATTAAAAATCAATCTACTTTACAGTAACATTTCTCAGTATAACTAAAAAATGTATTTAATATTTTAAACTTCCTCAGAGCACCAAGAATATTGTTTATTAATTAGGAGAGAAAATCTACAGGTTACAATAACTGATTTTGCCAAAAAAATATGTTCTGAATCCACAACTACTCAAAAAAAATGTGATATCAATAGAATGTGCATTTAACTGAATAACTTTCAAATGTCATCATATTGAATGATAAATGTTTCTACTAGATTGAAGTCATATAGATGACAGAATTAGTTATTAATTCAAACCTTAGAAGACAAGATTCTTTGTTAACCTTTAGCACTGAATTGTTGCTTTTTTGTAATTCTACAATGAACAATCATATACCAACTTAAAAATGAAATAACTTAAAATAATATTCAAATCATTCATAAAAGTTTTAAGCTGATAACTAATATAAATATATAATTTTAATATTGGTGAAAATTACTTTGAAAATTTATTAAAATAAAATAAAATGTTGGAATACGAGTAATAATTAAGTGAATTTGTATGAATACAACATGCCCAAATAGGTTTACTGTGTGCATGTAATTTTGTACTTTATAAATGTGTTGTTATTGTGTTGTTACTGTGTAGTTATTGTGTTGTTAATGTGTTGTTATTGTGTTGTTATTGTGTAGAATTGTGCAGAATATGTTTTTAGTGAATTAGTAAATGCATTTGTATATGAGTTTAAATCTTGTGTACCTTAAAGTGGAATGGCCAACAGTATGAAACAATTATTATTACAGCCAGCCTATAATGAAAAAATCTGTGAATGCCAGAGAAGGGAGGAAATCCTCACAGGAGCGATACAAGACTGAGAACATCGAAAGAAAAGAAAATGTCTAATGTGGCTCCTACGAGGAAAGTAGTAAACAAGAACTAAAAACAAAAAGCTTTTGAACAAAGATCAATTATAATTATTAGCTGCAACACAAACAGCAAATCCAATAACAAGTATTGTCAATAAAAGTCATTTAATGATTTATCTATTATAAATTGTTGAAAATTTAAGAATTTATAAAGACAAGATCTGCATACGATGCAAGGTGGAAAATCAGTGAATAAGTATAGTAACTCTTTCCTTTAGACTCTTCTACAATTTAAAAAATAAAATAATGTTCATTGTACATATTCCAATATTCTAAAATTCACTAAATCAATCTACTAATATGTTTTAACTCACCAGATACATTTTCAAAACTAAAAATGCTAATGCATGCATGTCGGATTTCTCATTTAATTGAGTGTGTACTTCATTATGATCAGAAATAATATATTAAAATATTATGATATATCTTGTGTTGAGATAATTTAAATGTGGTGCCCTCATCATTTTAAAAAAAGCAAACAAACAAGAAATATTTGAAAACTTTGGTTGTTTTTATATGATCTTTAGAGATCATAAACAGCCTAATATTTTCAGATTAATTCTGAATAGATCCAAAACTACCATTATCCAGACTTAATGAAATATATTCACCACCACATGGCTGTCTATTTCTCTAATTATTTACTTATAAATTCTTTAAGTCATCTTGTGCTACAGAATCTGAAAATACCTTCCATACCAGGTGAATAGCTATTTCTTCTGTATATGAGAGAACTAAAATATCTAGCTGTATAAAAAAATTCTTTCTGAACTGATCAAACAGCAAAATTCAAAATGGTTATGACCCATGAGAAAAAGACCCATTCTATTAAAAGAAAAGTAATTTCTTAAAAATCCTTATAAACAATTTACTACAAACACTAAGCAAATAAATAACATTTTAAAAGTGGACACAAAATTATTATTGTAAAAGAACTTTGCATTGCAAATAAGAGCCTGTTTCTCTTGGTACTGAAATGCATTTTGACATTTATGTACTGTGTGACCACTCTCTTCACTACGAAACATCTGCTAGCACCTATTTTTTAAAAAAAATGTATACACATTCCTAAGCATCATCCCTAATGCCTATCAAGCACATTGTTGCCAGGGTGCAGGTTTGTTTTCTACATAGAAAAGAAAATGTATCTTGCAAAAATTAAGAATTTTGTCTTCCAGATTCTTTGCTTTTAATGGTGATTTCCATTTTGAATTAGTGAGTGGTTGAGATACAATATTTAGTTTTAGTAAATAAATGCTAGGCAGCAATATTGGATTTCAACTTGAATGTTTTGGTTGCTATGGTAAGTAAAATTGAAAGACAAGAATAGTGGCAGTTCAAATGATGAAGCATATGACACAACACAATCACTCAGGGCCGGAAGCAAACTTGTATCTATTTATCTTAATCCTTCAGTGAAAATGTATGTGTATTATCTGTTTGTTGACTTGGACACATTTCATTAATTTCAATTATTCTTTTCTGAAAAAAATATTTGAAGATGTGTTAAAGAGAAATAAATTTAAAAGTCATTATATACAAGTCCATGGTCACATGTAAAGGTATCAAGAGTGTAAGTCAGAAGCAAAGCAGATGTTTGTATCCAAGAAAAAAAAATAATACAAAGAAAAATCACATTTAATCAGATATACACTATCACTCCTATTCACTGATAAACATGGTGTGTGTGTGTGTGTGTGTGTGTGTGTGTGTGTGTGTGTGTGTGTGTGCATGTAATAAAAAATATGTAAAAGTTACTGCCTGCAATAACACTACTAAATAAATATGATAATGCATTTTCATAAGACTGGCAATACTTGTTTATATAAATATCCTAGATATGCAAATTACAATTTATTAACTTTTCAAATTTTTTACATTTTTTCCTTAAATTATTGTAAGAGTGTGTACAATCATTTCTTTATTATATAATTTTTCCTTTTATTGTATTAGTGTGTGTTTAATCATTTGTTGATAATGTAAACAAACCAATTGGTCAAGTGGTGAGCTGTATTATTGCCGAACTGTTTAATACAAAACATAAGAAATATAACTTTATAATTAAGATGTTGCACAAACTCAAACATCACAATTCTACTAAAATTATTCCAGTCTGTCAAACAGCAATAAAGCAATACAAATGTATATTGTGATAGTCTGGTCAATAAGCAATCAAGTTACATGTATATTTCAGCGTGGTCAATAAGCAATCAAGTTATACAAATGTACATTATGACAGTGTGGTCAATAAGCAATCAAGTTATATTTCAGTGTGGTCAATAAGCAATTAAGATATACAAATGTCCATTATTTCAGTCTGATCAAAAATCAATCAAGTTATCAAATGTGCAATATAACAGTCTGGGTCAATAAGCAACCAAGCTTTATAAATTTCCATTATTTCAGTCTTGTCAAGAACTTGAATAAGCAATCAAGTTATAGAAATGTACATTGTGACAGTCTGGTCATAAAAAGTCAAGCTATACACATGTACATTATTTCAGACAGGACAATAAGAATTCAAATAATAATAGTGTCCATTATTTCTCTCTGGTTAATAAACAATCAAGTTAGACAAATACACATTGTGACAGTCCTATCAATAAGCAGTGAAGCTTTACAAGTGTACATTGCAACAGTTTGGTGAATAAGCAATCCAGTGTATTAATAAATATACATTATTTCTGTCTAGTTAATAACTCAATAAAACAATACATTGTGCCCTGTTCTTTCAGCCAGGTTAATTAGCAATCAAGTTAAATGTACATTCTGACAGTCTGGTCAATAAGCAATCAATCTATACAAATGTGCATTATTTCAATGTGGTCAATAAGCAATCAAGTTTTACAAATGTACATTTCATCTTGATCAATAAGCAATCTTGCTATTCAAATATACACTGTGATAGTCAAGCTATAGTAATGTACATTATTTATGCCTACTAAGTACTAAATAAGCATCAAGCTATACAAATGTATATTGTGATAGTCTGGTCAATAAGTAATCAAGCTACACAAATATCTATTATTTCAGTCAAGTCAATAAGTAATTGTGCTTATCAAATGAACACAAATGAACACTGTGACAATCTGGTCAATAAGCAATCAAGCTATACAAATGTACATTATTTCAGTTAGGTCAATAAGCAATCAATGAATACAAATGTACATTGTGACATTCAAGTTGTATATTATAACAATGAGCAAAAAAGACTTTTCTCTTATGCCAATGTTTAGAAAAAAAGAAAACATAGGTTTCAGTGGCATTTTGTCATTTTCAGTAAAACTTCAAACTATATTTTTAATATTATTTAGGGAGGAAATTTTTTGTTACATTGACAAATGACAGTTTGACAGATTTAGTGTATTGTCAGTCAAAACTTAAATATTTTAGTGAGTTACAACTGTAATGTTTGCTGCATGGAACATAAAACATGACAATATACAGCTTAGAATTACATTAGTATACTGAAACAAGGCTGCAGTGTTCATACAATTTCAGTTCAGTGAGAATCATATTTATAATACTATGTATGGTATTTAAAATGATTTAGTTTCTTTACAGCTAAGTGAGAATCATATTTATACTACTATGAACAGTATTTAAAATGATTTAGTTTCTTTACAGCTAAGTGAGAATCATATTTATACTACTATGTACGGTATTTAAAATGATTTAGTTTCTTTACAGCTAAGTGAGAATCATATTTATACTATGTACGATATTTAAAATGGTTTAATTTATACTACTATGTACGGTATTTAAAATTATTTTGTTTACTATGTACAGTATTCATAGTAATTTAGTTTCTTTACAGCTAAGTGTGTATGATATTTATACTACAATGATTAGTATTTTTATTTATTTAGTTTCCTTACACTAGTTACAGATTCGGGGCTCGTTTTGTATCTAGCATTGTAGCAATACTAGTAACGGTAAACTATGTTTTTAGTGTCGGTTATTATTAGAATAGTTATTAATAATAGATAAAGAGTAGTTAGTAAAAGAAACATTTACAAAAAGTACATTTTATTCATGATTGTCAGCCAAAGTGATTATCAAGTTCTTGAAAATGTTATCTCAATGGAAATTACTCCAATATACGAACTCATGTAAATATGAAGTAAATAACCCAAGACTGGTGCCGAATTGTCTCCCGTGCTGTGCAGCACAGACAAATAATAACCGACACTAAATCCTATTTTACCGCGGTAACAATTTAGGGTGTTGATGGATATAGACTTTGAGCATAATACAACATAGAAATAACGAAATTAAACACTTAAATGTTAGACTTAATGGTTATGCCGTTTTTATATATCAGTATTATTTGACTGAAAAATGTTCATATTCAGTTCAGTAGACGTTATCAATAATAATTATAAGAGATTTTCAATACAAAAAACTCACCATCCTCATGGGCAGCAAAAGACTTCCGGTCAAGATATGACTTATATAATAGGCTATTTTCTTGTATCTTTACCGAAACCGGTCATAATTCAGAAAACACTATTTCATACCACACGATCTTGATTGTGCGAAAATTTCAAAATGTTTAGAGTAAATAGTATATTGCCTTTATAAGCTTAACATTTATTTTTTAATACTATTTTAAGTTAATTAAATTAGACTACTCTCTGAAAATGTATAAACAGAATACTTCCGTAAATGAAATCAGAGTAAGGCCAGCCCCCAGTCCACCAGCACCCTGTGCAAGATTTTTTGTTGCGCCCCAAGACTTTACTAAAATGTTTTTAAAATATATTTTTAAAAATAATTTGGGTAGAATCAAATTTTACTACCCTGTTCAGCGTGTAAAACTCAGAATCACAAATTATATCATACAGTTAAAATTAACAATGAAACAATACAAACATCTAATCAGTAAAAATTTTGATTGATATTTAATAAGTGAAGACTTTTTGGTAAATTTATACTATTAAAAAGCATTAATTTTAAGTTTTTAAGAATGTAATGGTACAATTTATTAGAAGACGTATTTTCACACTGACTTTAAAAAATAAAGCAGTCAATGTAAAATGAATAAATTAAAAAATATAATAATTTAAAATTCAAAATAAAGGATTCAGTTGAGAAAGTGGTCAGCCAGGAGACATTTGGGAGCACATTATTGGATGCAATATAGAAAGAGCCACCCCATATACTTTTTTCTATTAAAAGTGGTCAGCCAGGAGACATTTGGGAGTACATTACTGGATGCAGTATTGGAAAAAGCTACCCCGTATATTTTTTATCTATTAAAAGTGGATTAGCGCTTATAAAGTAACATTTTTTAGGGGTGTGGCATCTCTGGAAGTGTTGCAAAACAGAAAGTCTAGATGAGTAAATGATGAACAAGTATGCTGCAAAACAGAAGGTCTAGATGAGTAAATGAACAAGTACGCTGCAAAACAGAAAGTCTAGATGAGTAAATGATGAACAAATACGCTGAGGATATAAGGGCCAAATATTTGAGTGGGGATCTAAATGTGCAGCAGAACAGAAAATCCAAATGCATCAGCAAGGGGCCATATGCATAATTTCTGGTTAAAAGTTTAATTTGAGACTAACTAGCCAATCCTCTTCTGAGTCAGCATTAAAGTTGTAATATATTGTTTATTTCTTAATTTATTTTTCTGTATTAAATTTGAATCCTCCCGTATCTCTAGCAAATCTTTTCATGTAATTAATATGATAAACTGTACTTTGTTAACAATTCATTTCTTCATCTAGAAGTTAGGTTTGGACATTTCACACAATCGTTTCAGATTCTGTTTTAATTTGGACCTTACAAAGACAAATAAATGGTCAAACATGATGAAAAATGGAATGGCAGTAAAGTGTTCAAATGCAAAACACATCATCCAAATTATTTTGAATGTTAGGTTTCCCTTTAGAAGTTCCAAATGATTAAGTGAAGAATATGATTCATTGCAACGAGACCATTTTATTATGAACTGTGTCCGGTTTTGCCAAAGATGGTACGTTTACAAGAAGAGCTCAGACCAGTCAGGGTTCCTATTCTGAATTATGATCTCTCTGACTAACGATACACTGGGTGCAAGTCCTGTCACGCGGCTAAGTTTGACACGTCTTTTCAAAGAGCGCTCTTCACGTGCAACACGACCTCGAGCAGAGGTCGAAACAATGACAATGCGTCACTGAGCTCTGCCAGACAGCTAACTAGGTGTAAATTTTTTACTATAAAAATAAAATTAAATGTTTAAGGACTCGTGAACAGAAAAATACAGTGACCTGATGCTCATATTTTGTGTGGTAAATGTATCATTAACAAAGTTTTAGTCCAGGAAAAATAGTACGCAATAAATGTACGCGATATTTCACACATAATTTTTTTTTTTAATGATCCCCTTGCACAACGTACATTTCGGCAGTTATATATTCTGAAGTTATATATTGCAAAGCATGCAACCAACAAGCAAATAATAATGTACTCGTAGTTTGACTCTCTCTCTCTCCCTCCCTCTCTCTCTCTCTCTCTCTCTCTCTCTCTCTCTCTCTCTCTCTCTCTCTCTCTCTCTCTCTCTCTCTCTCCTTGGTTGCATCTGTGTTTTATATGCCTTTGAGTCATGGACCCTCACAGGACCTTTCGAAAGGAGGATACAAGCTACTGAAATGAGATGCTTTCAAAAGTTGCTTGGCATTTCGCATAGAGATCATGTCACGAATGAGGAAATGGGAAAAAAAATTAGACAAGCATTTGGGCCCTATGAAGAGCTATTGACCATTGTGAAAAAACGCAAAATGAAATGGTATGGGCATGTCACACGATCAACAGAGCTTGCCAAGACAATCATGCAAGGTACTGTGCAAGGAGGGCGAAGGAGAGGAAGACAGAGGAAAAGATGGGAGGATAACATCTCAGAGACACATAAATGACACAGAGACAAGGACTCCGAGAGCAACACAGATAGAAAATGACACAGACAGGGACTCCGAGAGCAACATAGACAGAAGAGAGAGACACACAAATGACACAGACTGAGACTCCGAGAGCAACACAAAAGACACAGAGAGACTCCGAGAGCAACACAGACAGAAGAGAAGCAAAGGAACATCCATGTAGACAGAAAAGGATTACTCTGCGTCACGGACCCCTTTGAGAATCTGGTGAAATCTATGGGTACCCTCCCTAGAAGAACTCACATAAGCAAAATATAAAAATATAGTGAATATGTGACTTTCACGGACCCCTTGAAGCCCATTCATGGACCCCAGTTATGAACCCCAGGTCTAGGTCTTAGGGCCTATAGTTAAGGTGGATAGTTAGGTTAGGTTGTAAATGGACTTGAGTTTTAGTTGAAGCATAGTTTTGCAGTAAAATAAAAATACAGTGTAGAGGTTAGAAGTATAGTTTTGGAGTAAAATAAAAATACAGTGTAGAGGTTAGAAGTATAGTTTTGTAGTAAAATAAAACTACAGTGTAGAAGTTGACTTTCTTTTTACAACTTCGACTGGTATGTTTGCGTATGAATTTGCATCAGATGCGTTTTAACTGCCTTTCTTTCACTATTACGATATAACTCTGGTACAGGATTGCCAATGGTAGGATTTTTAACTACATTTCTTTTATATTAGCCAAGATGTGTGTCTGGTACAGGATTGCCAATGGTAGGATTTTTAACTACATTTCTTTTATAGCCTTAGCCAAGATGTGTGTCTGGTACAGGATTGCCAATGGTAGGATTTTTAGCTACATTTCTTTTATAGCCTTAGCCAAGATGTGTGTCTGGTACAGGATTGCCAATGGTAGGATTTTTAACTACATTTCTTTTATATTAGCCAAGATGTGTGTCTGGTACAGGATTGCCAATGGTAGGATTTTTAACTACATTTCTTTTATAGCCTTAGCCAAGATGTGTGTCTGGTACAGGATTGCCAATGGTAGGATTTTTAGCTACATTTCTTTTATAGCCTTAGCCAAGATGTGTGTCTGGTACAGGATTGCCAATGGTAGGATTTTTAACTACATTTCTTTTATATTAGCCAAGATGTGTGTCTGGTACAGGATTGCCAATGGTAGGATTTTTAACTACATTTCTTTTATAGCCTTAGCCAAGATGTGTGTCTGGTACAGGATTGCCAATGGTAGGATTTTTAGCTACATTTCTTTTATAGCCTTAGCCAAGATGTGTGTCTGGTACAGGATTGCCAATGGTAGGATTTTTAACTACATTTCTTTTATAGCCGTAGCCAAGATGTATCTCTGGTTTAGGGTTGTCAGCGTTAGGATACAAGTGTACTTAAACACTCCATGTCTGGTCAATAAGCAGTGAAGCTTTACAAGTGTACATTGCAACAGTTTGGTGAATAAGCAATCCAGTTTATTAATAAATATACATTATTTCTGTCTAGTTAATAACTCAATAAAACAATACAAATGTACATTGTGCCCTGTTCTTTCAGCCAGGTTAATTAGCAATCAAGTTAAATGTACATTCTGACAGTCTGGTCAATAAGCAATCAATCTATACAAATGTGCATTATTTCAATGTGGTCAATAAGCAATCAAGTTTTACAAATGTACATTTCATCTTGATCAATAATTTCTAATAGTAGTAATAATACTGAAGTCCAAGAAACTGAAGAAAGATATGTCAATTGAAAAACTGAATATTTACTGTTTCCATTTAACAAAACTGTTTGAATAGTGATAATAATAGTTAACATGTTCATAATGTATAACTGAAAGTTACAGGGCAGTATTATAAACAGTTAATACAGCTTATATAGCTACAAAATGAGCATGGATTAGGAAAGTTGTTAAAAAATAATAGAATATACTATCACTGAAATAAGACAACTACCTTATATTCAGTTATTCAGTAAATAGTTAAATACACTAATAAAAAATAAAACATAAATAATAAGATTTTTGCATTGTATGAAGCAAATAAAGTAGCACTAAAGTGACAAACCCATTATGTTTTCAGCTTGTGTTGTATACAACACTTTAGAATCTCACTCACTGATCCACTATTAAAAATCAGTAATGTTGTGAATACATATGAAATATTTTCTTAATAATAGAACTGATACTGATTGGATTATAAGACTATTAATAATATGTAATGTTGCAAATACATATGAAATATTTTCTTAATAGTAGAACTGACACATATTGGATTATGAGACTATTATTAGGCTAGTGACTTTAATGAGGGATGAGGTACAGATATAATGTATTTTAATGTAAAGGATATCCAGCAATATACAAATAAGTAATAATTTAATTTGGAATATATTTCAGTGTTCCATACTACAGTATTATGATTATAAGAAATTGGTAATAATAGAATATAACAAAATTTCACACTAAACAACAAAATTCACTAGCAAAAATGCCAAGTTCAGCATTTCAAATCTTACATATGCACATTGAATAAACTAAAAGATACATGAGAGCTAATAATAATATATGCCTACATGAGAAATTAAAACAATAATTATCATTTTAAAGTGGCTGTATCTCCACTGGTCACAAAGAAACTTTTTAAATCTTATATTTTTTTAATTTGTTCTATGGATCACTAGGCTATAATTGATTTATACATTTATGAAAGCTAAACGTTTTCTTTAAATTAGCTGCAAAAACTAGTACTGTATTAATATAACTTATGTATATACATATATATTTATTTCAAATTAATTTAGAGTAAGGGTGTGCAGCAAGTATTATTTCATCCAAAAGTAAAAAGAAAACTTTCAATTCAGTTCATGTTTAAGATGATTGGAAACACAACTGTGTGCAAAGATGCAATGAATATTTCTTTACTTCTTCAAATCCATTACAACTATGAACAATAACCGTATTAGTCTCAAGACTGTGTATTTACAGTAGCTGATGCAATAGAGTAACTTATGTGGAAACTATAGTTAGATTTAATTTCACTAAAAGAAATGACAATGTGTGCTATTTTTTGCAGTCCATAACGTTATACAAAAATGTGTGGTAGTATTTAGGGTAATATTTACATTGGTAGTTTAAAAGTGAAATAGAAAAGATATAGAGCATTGTGAATGAAAAGAAAATTGATTTATTTTATAGAAAAATAAAATACTTCTCCTTGTGGGTTTTGACTCGCACAAAAATGAAAGAAAAATAAAATACTCCTTTCTATCTTTTTTCTCTTAGCCAAATTATTTGACTATCAACATTTAGCACTGTCATATAGGTGCTACGAACTTTCTTGTGTCAGTTTTGCACGAATAGTAATTAAAAGTTTTCATTCGAATTGCACTGCCCCTTTTGTCACGTGGAGAGGCTAATTTCACCTCACCTCTGTCGTAGAGGAGATAATGGGCTTTCTTTTGTCAACTCAAAGAGACACTCCCTATTGTTCGTATCTTAACGGTTTATAGTGGGTTTTCCAAACACCCCGGACCCCTGTCGTCTTCCTAACAGCCAGGCGGCTTATATCAAAAGTTAATCCTTCCTCCTCGCCTACACTCGTACACGTGAGAACAACAGTACCTATCTTTACTACTGACTGGCGATTGTTGTGCAAACATTTTTTTCTTCTTAGCAGTGTTAGTGAATGGCTATGCATTCTTTCGTACTTCCATCAAATCAACACTGCACACATTTATGTACACAAAGGTGTGTACGGTAGACCCAACTGCTCCAAACACAATTGTCGTGTTTAAAAACAAGGAGGTCATTATACGTAATATCGAAGGAGAGAAGTTATATGACATATATCTAGATGCAAAGTGTTACTCGATGCTATTTTTACTGCAATATTTAAGTTATTAAAACACAAAATTTAGCAGAAACAAAATCTAAATAAGGAATAAAAGATATATAAATAAAACAGTTTTAGAATATATTTATATTCGTTTTTTTATTTACAGCTAATCCTAACCCTAAATTTCTCTTTAAAAAAAAGCACCAAAACTATCTCTAAAATTCCCTAACCATATTTTTTCTCTAACCTAAAAAAAGAGAGTTGTGTATTGAGTCGCTTCTAATCAACGGTGAGCAATGAGCGGGAAAATATCAGGAAAAAAGTAACTGAAAAAAAGTCACAGGAAAAAAGTCATAGGAAATAAAATCACAAGAAAAAAGTTACAGGAAATAAATTCACAATATAAAGTCAAAAGTGTCAGAGTGTATATGTTATAATACTTATTAACAGTAAGTGAAGCAGGAAAAGGCAAGGAGGTTAACTGCTCGCTCAAAATGTGCGTGATTCTAGTGTATTTTATATACCGTATAAAAGCTTTGTAATACATACATTTAGTTAATTAATTTTCAGTGTAAGTCGGTATGCTTGCTTATTATTGAGTGAATAACAGTAAATGGAAGTAAGCGACGGCTCATTAGGATCCTCGTTCGATTCTCGCTCGTTGAGGGTAAATGTGTGTGTGTGTGTGTGTGTGTGTGTGTGTGTGCGTGTGTGTGTGTGTGTGTGTGACTTGTATATCGTAACATTGTAACATATTATAATTCACGCATTTAATTATGTTACCTGTCCAATTTTTATTTAAAGACCCTGCTTAGGAATTTTACAGAACTTTAATTTAATTAGATAAATTAATTTCTCCTCTTTCCTTAAACAGACTGGTTGCTCAAATTATCTTTCGTCTCATATGAAAATGCGCCTTTGTAGTACAGACAAACAGATTCACGAACAGACAACTTGTGTACAATAGCCGGCATGGAAACCGTTAACACTCTCTTAAATCTTTATGCATTCAAAATGTTACATTTAGCTCAGTCGATCCCCCATCCAAACCATAATTAGGTCTATATATATATATATATATTGTGTGTGTGTGTGTGTGTGTGTGTGTGTGTGTGTGTGTGTGTGTGTGTGTGTGTGTGTACGTACTTGCGAAGTTTCAGGTCTGCGGTAAATTTATAAAGCAAGTTTGGCTCTGAAGACTGTAAAAGTTACTGGAGTCCTTTCAAGTCTTCTATAAATGTTTCAAACTTGTTCTACCAAAATTGATCAGAGGCTCCCACTTTATACAGTTTATCAGCTATTAATTATTCACTGTGTTAAATTTGTAACCAGAAAACATGTTAGTTTGCCTTCACTCGTGCTATAATCCAGCTAATCAAACGTAGGCATGACATTTCAAGGAGTGTGGCATCTTGGAAGAGCAAAGAACACTTACTTCGCGATCAATCTATTCACCGCACTCCCTGCAAAGGACTATGTGCTCTGTATAGAAGCCTACATAACTTTTTCTTGTTTTCAGTGTTTCAAGCCGTAAGTAAGAAGGAAATACGCAATGTAATAACCAAACTGAAACTGAAACAAATAAGCAAACTGAAACTTACTTAAAATCATGTGTGAAATATTGAAACTCGATTTGACAGTTATTTCAAAACTTTAATTAAACTAGTTTATTTGATTTTAGGAAAAATATTAAAAGTTTAAACTAGTTTCATATATCATCAAATAATAAGAAAGCTTCAATTAATAAACATTTCTATATGTGCCTTTGTACTTAGTAAGAAGTGGCAGGAGAATGACCTGCTGTTTATTAGTCATATGCTTGAATCATGAATCTATTTTTATTAATGCTATCATCCTTTTAGTTCATTCATATGTAATGCTTGTCTGTAAATGAGGTCGTGTGGTTTGCGTGGAATGTGTACACTTTAATAAAACAAACAGATAGAGAGAAAGGAAAGAGAGTGAAATAGAGTAGTAATTTACTAGATTATATTGTAATAATTCAGTGAATACACAAATGCGTTCATTTTTAAAGACACAAATGTCATATTATCTTGCTAATCAGTATTGGCATACAGCTTATTTGTCGCCAAACATTTTTATCTCTCTCTCTATTGATTTGATGTTAAATTGCTCGTAACATTGAGTAAGCAGATGCATTTCGATACGTGAAGAAAAAAATTTAAAAAATGTGTAGTTTGTTTGTTTCCATTCTATTGGTTATTTTTTCTTTTTTTTTAAGGAAGATTAAATCAGCAAACATTTTTTTGTTTATAAAGTGAGTATGGAATTTCGTCTTTGTATTTAATAAAAAATGGCAAGAGAATGACCTTACAATAACTTTAGTATAATATTTTAACTTTATGCGCCCAATTATGAACAAAACTACATTGTCTTCTTCTGCTTTGGTTTACGGAGTGACCAATAATATTTTAAAGATATCAAACGTAATACTAATTTACACCATCTCTGTTTTAGAAAAATAAATATGGAAATACAGAATCTGAATACAGTGAAACACGACTAAAAAGAATAGAGTAAGCGATATCTTTTATTCAAATAAAAGTGATCATTCCTTAGAGAAACCTCTTAAAGGGTTCTAAAAGGAAATAAGCATTATTTAAACTTTTATTATGTTAATTAAGTAATTGATTTAATTAAAGAATATTAAGGCACTCTGACAGGTTAATTGTTTTCTTTTGTTGATTCTGATTCTGACAAATTGGAGCAATATTACAAATACCTCTTTGAACAAATAAACTGTTTCTGCGTGTGCTGAACCCGAATCTGAAGTTAGTTTTATTAAATTCCTCGTACTTTAAGAGATATGCACATAATTAAAAAAATAAAATTTTCACAAAAAATTCATAATTCGAGATATATGAAATATTATCGTTTCAAAATAAGCCACGCGTATTTCTGCATCATCCTGCAAAGGCTGTCAAAATTTCAGCGACTTTAGTAGAAAACGCGATTTGGCGCCAAAATTTCATTGTCTCGAAAAATCGACTTTACTTACTAATGCAAGGCACTAGACTATTGAGAGAAGTGTTGACATTTTGACAAAAGGTGAATTTCTACAAAACTAATTGTCAGAAAAGGACTAAAATTGGTAGGCATGAAGCAAAATCATTTGTGACTCCGAATATAAAATAAAAAGTCGGATATTCGAAAAGACTCTAGAGAAAAACACGTTCATGCACCCCCTACTAAAAAAAATTGAGTTTTCTTGATTTTTCGAAGCGTTCGACTTTTTATCTGACGAACGCTTTACTCTACATGCATTGAATTCAGGTAACTAATGCACAACCACGGGTCCTATGACCTCTAATTATTGAGTATTTTTAGAGTAATCCATGTCGGAAATAATTAGGTTCAAACTGCTTAAATGCAGATGGAAGGTGTTTACTTACATACAAGTCTTCAAAAGTATAGCTAGACATACACACACACACACACACACACACACACACACACACACACACACACACACACACACACATATATATATACACACACACACACATACATACACACACACACACACACACACACACACACACACATACATTTAATCCCAAGGGAAAATCGAACCGCGATCTAACTGAGCCGCCACTTACTTCCTTTTACTGTTATTCAGTAAATAATGTACATATATATCGACTTACAAATAAAATTAATCCAAACAGAACTAAATATATGATTTAGAATGCATTTATAGGGTATATAAAATACACGCTCGTGCACACCAAAGACAAAAGCGGACATACACGCATACATTATTAACGTTTTTACACCCGGAAGGGTATTTAATAACCATGCACATCTTCAGCAAGCTGTTAACCTCCGTGACATTTCGTGCTTCGCTTACACTAAGTTACAGTTAATAAACAGTATAACACATACACAGTGACTTACGACAAGAAGAACATCACGCCAACGCGAAAAACCAATAATCCCTAATCATACTCCCCCCAGGCATGCTTTTGCTTCACTTACAGTTAATAAACTGTATAACACATACACACTGACTTACGACTTAATATTATACATATATTGTGACTTTATTTCCGGTGACTTTTTTCCTTGTGACTTTATTTCCTAAGACTTCATTCTGTGACTCATTTTCTTGTGACTTTCAATGCAATAACACACTGGCCCTAGTTTTTTTCCTCTGTATAAAACTATCCTGTGAAAACGTGAATATGTTTCAAAATGGCAAGTTATGGGGTTATGGGGTGTGTGTGTGTGTGTGTGTGTGTGTGTGAGAGAGAGAGAGAGAGAGAGAGCGAACAAAAAGAAAGAGACAGAAAAGAAAGTAATAGAGACTCTAATCTTCCTTTGATCATCTAAGATATTGATGAACAATCAACATAAGGTTTGATTGATTGAGTGTAGGGGGCGCTTGCGGCTTCCGCCGCTTTCGCGCAAACATAAGGTATCAAGTCTCGCTGGCGGTACTTTGTATAACTTTGATGTACAGTTAGGCATCGCAGGCTTACAATAAAAATGTTAGACCAGAGCAGAAGGTAAGCCTTCTGTTCACGCTTCGCAGCTTGAAGAACAGCACGCCAACGCGAAAAACCAATAATCCCTAATCATACTCCCCCAGGCATGCTTTTGCTTCACTTACAGTTAATAAACAGTATAACACATACACACTGACTTACGTCTTAATATTATACATTTATTTCCTGTGACTTTTTTCATTGTGACTTTATTTCCTAAGACTTCATTCTGTGAAAAAGTGAATATGTTTTAAATGGGCAAGTTATGGTGTGTGTGTGTGTGTGTGTGTGAGAGAGAGAGAGAGAGAGAGAGAGAGAGAGAGAGAGAGAGAGAACAAAAAGACAGAGACAGAAAAGAAATTAACAGAGAAGAGAGAATCTAATCTCTTTGATTATCTAAG
The DNA here is from genome assembly GCA_028829895.1 of Sinotaia quadrata. Lineage (NCBI taxonomy): Eukaryota > Metazoa > Mollusca > Gastropoda > Architaenioglossa > Viviparidae > Sinotaia > Sinotaia quadrata. The sequence goes on from CM054181.1 coordinate 61,913,779, forward strand.
TTTCTATGTCAACAATCACCTAAGGTAGCAAGTCTAGCTGGCGGTACTGTGTATAACTTTGATGTAGAGTTAGGCACACTCAGGCCTACGCTCGCGAAAGCGGCGGAAGCCGGAAACGCCCCCTACACTCAATCAATCAATCAGTCCTACTCTCTGCTTTGTCTACCTTCTGTTCACGCTTCACAGCGTCTTGAACAGCACGCCAACGCGAAAGACCAATAATCTTAATCCCTAATCCCTAAAGGCATGCTTTACAGTTCACACCCTTATGCGTTCACTTGCTAACAGGAACTACGCGTCCGTTCATAAACAACACAGACAACTTAATATAACTAAGTCTATATTCGTATATATCTGCATTTTCAAGTTTCATCAGTCAAATAAAATTATAATTCATTCATATTTTTAATAGTATAATTCAATAAAAATAATAAACTGTTTCCTGAGTGGTACCACTCACGCTGATGATCCCTTGATAGTTAAAAATCGGAAAGAGAAAACGACATACCAGAGTTTGGGCTTAAACTCAACAATTAAAGTCCATGCTATTATTTCTCTTCCTTTCAAACAATACATCTTTCTGTTATCCAGTCCGCAGTACCAAGCAATACCTACCAATAAAATTCACGCGTTTTCAGTCCTGGTGATTTGACATTGATTGATTGATGGTTGAATGCACAGTGAACCTTTGTACCATCCAAACCACACCTTTCTTTTTAATTGTTACCACGATCTATCTGTTCTCTCTCTCAAAGTATATTATATATATCATCTGAGTCTGTGGGAAAGGGTGAGATAAAGGAGTTTAAATTAGTCATCATGTTTCGCTCTGAATAGGGAGGGCATTAAATGAATGTAAAAAAAGGGAAAGTGACTGAGTAGACCCAAACTTATCAGACTTTATTTCCAGTCTTTCGAAGATCAGCGGTTTTCATCATTCAGTTCTCACACTTTAAAAAAAAAAAAAAGATAAAGGATCTGTGACTGTACTTATTTTCGAAACAGAAAGCATGTACACTGCAGATTGATGTTTTTCAGCTAATCTCTGCAGTACTGTCTACAAAATAACGTAAGAGATAATTTATTTTGATTACTTTATCATTTACATGTTAGCTTTCTTAATAGAGAGAAATATTCGGTGGCACTGATTCATGGCAAGAGCAAATACTTCTATTCTTTTCTTCATCTTTTACGAGGCGGAGGGGTATCAATTTTACGTGCAATTATGTCAGGCAGTGAGTAACCAACGGAGACATTCTTCGCTCTTTAATTGCCAGGCTTGCACGAGCTTTAGTAAACGTACTGTTTTAGTAAATTAACCATTTTGTTTGTCCTATTTGATGGACTAGATACAAAGCCTAGAACCTTATCTGGGAATGGGGTAAGAATCACACTATCCATCCTGGCATGAATCGAACTCAGCCCCTGAATTAAGCAAGAATTGCTGTGCCCTTGCGGTTGTTCTTCAGTTCAATAATATTGCTTCAGACACTAATTAAGTCCTTCAATTTATGACAGAGTATTTCTTAAATAGAAATTTTAATTCAAAATCCACTTCATTTTATAAGTTTTAACAGAATGGATCTTGAGGAGTGCATTCTACATTACTCAATCTTTATTTTAGACTTGCGACTTTACTGTTTTATGGTGCAAGAGCACTGAACAGTTTCTATCTATGGACAGTATAATTTACGTGTTCATTCGGTCTTCACCCATAAACAAGTGTCGCCCCAAGCCTTATCGTTCTAAATTATAATCGTACTTAAAGACAGCTCTTTATAGTTATAATTTAATTCATCACCGCTGTTACATAAAATAAATCTAAATACAGTGAAATATCGCTATAATGCGATAATTGGGGTCCATAAAATCGGATTGCATTAATAGTGGGTTTTTTTTACAATATTTGACTTTTTTTTTGTGACGTCTATTCATGTCTAATGTAAAAGGTTGGGTTATTATGGGACGAATATTAAATGGAATGCATTATTAAGATATATTCAAAATAATGGACGGATATAATATCTATAGGTTTTTACTTTGCGTTAAATAGTTTTACTAATTTTTATTTGTTGTTTGATGTTTATTAAATTGTGAAAATATTTTATCAACCACCGTATTGTCTGCTGCTTGGTTGTGTATGCATTTAAGGAGAAGCATATATGGACTATTGTTTGTGCAACAATTGTATAATAATTAATTAAATATAATCACTAAACAACTTACTGGCGTTACTCATGGATCAGTAATTAACATATCCGATAATGTTTATTTTGGAATAACACTTCAAGAACCTGGTGAAATTCTTACATTTCGGATCGTTTTATATTAAACGTAATATGCGAACTCTTCCCCAAAATGATATTACACTTTTTACACACTATGTTTCTTTAGTTTATTGAAAATAATTTTAAATAAAGAAACATGTACATTATTTATAATGTATAAATATATGTATAATATATGCTTATGTGCATAGCGCTGGTTTTAAACAAATATTGTCCACGTACCTCTAGTTGCATTAAACATTAATTTTCCAAACTCATCACTAAATTACATTTACTGATTTAGTGTCTCATATAACATGAATTTGAATCTAAATCTTGTATTAAATAATGATAAAATAAAGAAGCATTACTTTATTTATTTGAGTGACATGTATGCGGTCTGCATGTTGCTGGTTTTTAAGCACTTAATGTCCACCAAAAGATGGTTTTAAAGTAGGGGTGGGCAACTTCTTTAGTCGGCGGGCCGGGTATGAGAAAATGAAGTCCTTGGCGGGCCGGATTACTAAATCAATACCTTAATCGCGTATTTATCCACCTATGCAAGGAATAAATCGTATTTAATGTAAACTTTAAACTTGTAAACATTAAAGCATAGAGACCAAAAACAGTATTTAATTAATTTAATGTAATGTACTTCAATAGCTGCTGAAGTCAATGAGACATCTGTGGTCGATCAAAGTTTTCAAAAAGTTGTTTGAACTCTGGCTGCATGTCGGACGTAGAAATTCTCAGTAAAGACTGCACATAAACATCAGTTAGATTGGAACGCAGCTTTGTCTTGTTAATGTTCATGGTCGAAAATGTTTGTTCGCAAATGTATGTAGACCCGAACAGAACAAGTAGTTTCATGGCCATCTTTCTCAGGTTGGCAAACTTGGACTCATTCAATGACGCATAAAATTTGTCAATGTTTTCAGATTGGAATTTCTCTTTCAGGGTAGAGTCACACTGCAGATCAATCAGTTCCAGCTGTAGAGCATCTGGCGCCTTTTTAAAGTCAGTTGTAAAAGGTGATGACAAGATATTAAAATCAGCAGCAAGTTTCTGGAAGTCCGCAAAACGACGAGAAAATTCATTGTCTAGTGTAGATATCATATTGGTGTACTTCTCAGTTGACATCATCTGGGGTGCCATAGTTTCGAGTGTTGGAAAGTGTGTTGTGATATTCTGACTGAGCTGGCGAGAAAACAGTTTTAGCTTCACCTTGAATGCCTTCACTGTTGAGTACATTTCGTGAGCAAAAGTGCCCTTCCCTTGAAGTCTGGTGTTCAATTCATTCATATGTTCAAAGAGATCAACTGCAAACGCCAGATGTGACAGCCATTCTGATTTTCTGAGTTGAGCCACAGTTCTTCTCGATAAACTGACTTCTTCAAACTTCTTTTTGTGTTCTGGACAAACTTGATCAGCTACATCGAGCATGTACTTTTTGACAAATTCACCATCACAGAACGATTTACTGTGCTTAGCAATGTTGTATGCGACTACAAAGCTGGCATGAGTAGCAGCTTTTTGGGCTACTTTGGCTTTTCTGAATACATTCTGCTATTTTACAAGTTTTCTGTCCAGTTCTGTTGCTTTTGTTTGCCATTCCGCTGCTGATAAAGTACTGCCATAGCCTGCATGTTTCGTTGCATAATGGCGGCTAATGTTGTACTCTTTCAACACAGCAACACTTTCACTGCACAGCAAACATATTGCTTTCTTGCTGACTTCTGTAAAAAAGTACTTAGGCATCCAATCTTTGTTAAATGCGAGACACTAGCTGTCAACTTTGTTTCTTGGCAAAATCCATGATAAAAATTTTATTGTAAATTCTAAATATAACCAAAAAACAACCAAAAAATAACTATTACTGCTACACAGTAAGAATGTAATGGGAGATTGCAGCAGGATGTGGATGGGGCCACATTACCATGGCCGCTAATGTACTCTTTCAACATGGCAACACTTTCACTGCACAGCAAACATACTGCTTTCTTGCTGACTTCTGTGTGAAAAAGTCCTTAGGCATCCAATCTTTGTTAAATGGCTACACTCACTGTCAACTTTACATTTCTTGGCAAAATCCATGATAAAAATTTTATTGTAAATTCTAAATCTAACCGAAAACAATCAAAGAATAACTAATAGTCACTATTAACAGCGACGCAGTAAGAAAGTAGAGGGAGATTGCAGCGGGATGTGGACACCGGCCACATTATCATGTACGGCCAGAAACAGTCAGCGGGCCGGTCAAAATCCCGTCGCGGGCCGGGTCCGGCCCGCGGGCCGTATGTTGCCCGTCCCTGTTTTAAAGCATAAACCTTTTACTTTCCAATTTTAATACCAAATTAAATTTGGGACTTTTCAACATACTTTAAAATTTGAACAATATATTAAATAGTGATACAATAATGTTAAATAAAGAAACTTAGCTTTATTTATTAGAATGACATATACATGTCTGCGTATTGCTGGTTTTTAAGCAAATAATGTCTGCGTATTGCTGGTTTTTAAGCAAATAATGTCTGCGTATTGCTGGTTTTTAAGCAAATAATGTCTACGTAAGGCTGCTTTTTAGGCATACACTTATTTTTCACAAATTCAACACTAAATAGAAACTGTGGTCCTTTAAAATGATTTTGCATTTGAATCCTGCATTAAATAGAAATAAATTTAAGAAACGTTGCTTTATTTATTACAATAATGTATAAGTTGCCTGCATATTGCTGCATTGCTGGTTTCAAAGTTTGCATTGTACACGTAAGGGTGTTTTATAAGCATAACACTTTTACTTTCCAACTTTAATACCAAATTAAATTTGGGGTCCTTAAACATGATTCTGAGTTTGAATCTTTTCTTAAATGGTGAGAAATTAATAGTAAATATAGAAAAATCAAGTTATTTCCAAGAGTCACTTACAGGTATGCTTACTTTTAAAATTTTTTAATAGCAAATTATGCTCACATAAGGTTGTTTTTAAAAGAAAAAAGCCTTTATTTTTGTAACTCAACACTATATTGATTTTGTGGTCCTTTAATTTAATTTTGACTTTAAACCTGTATGAAATAGTGATAAATTAAGGAAACCTTGCATTCCTTTATTTATTTGAGTAACATATATATTGTCTGCATATTGCTGGTATGTAAGCATTATAATGTCCACCTAAGGCTGTTTTTAAAGCATAAAACATTTTCTTTCCAATTTTAATACCAAATTAAATTTTGGACCTTTTAACATGCTTTTAAATTTGAACAATTTATTAAATAATGAGACAATGGCATTAAATAAAGAAATATAGTTTCATTTATTAGAATGACATATATGTCCACATATTGCTGGTTTTTAAGCAAATGATGTCTGCTTAAGGCTGGTTTTTAAGCAAATGATGTCTACTTAAGGCTGGTTTTTAAGCAAATGATGTCTACTTAAGGCTGGTTTTTAAGCAAATGATGTCTACTTAAGGCTGGTTTTTAAGTATAAACATATATTTTTCCAAACTCAAGATTTAATTGAGTTTGGAGTCCTTTAACATGATTCTAAATGTATATCCTGATTTAAATAGTAATAAATCAATATAAAAACTCAACAATATATTTTTATTCATACCAAATAGTGGACTTTTAGATTATAAAATGAGGTACATCTATATAAATATCTCTTAAAGCAAATTTATTCTTCTACTTTTGATTTATATTTATAACCTATACATTTATTTATGCAGAGTCATGGTTTTTTAAAAGATTCATTTGTTTACAACGATAAAATTGACCATTTTAACTAAGTGTCCACATAATGCTGGTTTTTAAGTATGAGTCCCATAATGCTGGTTTTTAAGTGTATGTGTTTGTCTACATAATGCTGGTTTTAGGGTTATAGGAATTAGGCAGACCACAAAACATGTATATTTTTTGTTATTTGATATTTTTTCTTCAAATTAAGTAGGTTTGCTATTAGTGATGTCTAAAAGCAGAATGTGAAAAAAAATTTAATTTTATTATTATTATGGGATATACACTGTGTCCACCTAATGCTGGTTTTTAAGCATGGTCTACCTAACGCTGGAAATAGGGTTATATATATATATATATATATATATATATATAGAGAGAGAGAGAGAGAGAGAGAGAGAGAGAGAGAGAGAGAGAGAGAGAGAGAGAGAGAGAGAGAGACGTGTTTACCTCTTTTAGACAAGGTTCTGTATTTTACAATCTGTACATAACAGGAGATATATTGTATAAGCCTCACCCAAAGAGTTCGTCTACAAAGATTAAAGTTCAAGTCTGCACCCTAGCCTTTTTCAGGCTAGAAGCCATGTCCATCTCTTCCTTGATTAAGTCTTTTTATCATTTACCACTACATCTGAATCTAATTAATACTTACAACTTTCACCTATCTTCTACACCCACATTCTGTCAACAGGCACGTCATTAGTCATTAAACAAGTTCACAATTGCATCAGCCTAAAAGCTGGATAACCACTATCAATATCTTGATCAAAATGGGATACAGAGTTTAATCCATGTAGTCTACCATCACTTTATTGTGCAGCTGCCACAGAGGTAGCATTCTCACAAAATTTGCGACCGCTAATCACTCATTGTGCACTCCGTCAATTAAAACAGCTTACCTCTTTTTCACTTCTGTTTTTCATTTCTTAAATGAACTTGTATTAGAGCATTCTGAATTCAAAACTACAAAAATAAAACAATCTTAAAATTATTGTTTATAAATAAAAATATATATTTTAATATTTGGGAAATTTTTACGTATACAACAGCACTTATCAAACTGGAAAATGAAGGATATAATTGCTTGATAGAATGGAAAACCAACAACCAGTTAAATCTATATATACACATACATACATAACTAGGATTTTCTTTGGTTATACCTTTTTATTAATTAGTACATTCTTCTGTCAGCCATTGTATTTGTTTATTATGTACTATTGCTGTGATTTGAGAATATCCCTTCAGTTATATGAGAGAATCACCTTATTTTGTTCAGAATAAATCTTCACTGTGATGAGGATACCATGTCAGTGTGGTGAGAGTCTTAACTTACTGTGTCAGCTAATCTACTGGCCGACCAATCATTCTTTACTGTCGTTGCCATGCTCAAATAATGAAATACAGGACGTCCATTAATCTTGAAGGCAGAAAAAACAGAAGCAAATTCAACGGACTAGCCTTTAAAAATTGTGTTAAAGAAATAATGCTAACAATAGACTATTCTTGTTCACGCACAGGTTACACACACACACACACACACACACACACACACACACACACACACGCACGCACGCACGCACGCACGCACACACACACACGTACAGTTTGTGCTTAGCACCAAACAGATTTAAAGTGAGGAGTTTTCTTTTTGATTTCTTATTGTGAGACTGAATATTAATGTATCATAGAGAAGATTTTATTTCCATTTTCTTTCTCAACTGTGTGATCAGCATATAGTAAAGTAAAAGCCACAATGCTGGCCCTGAACTTACTGCACTTAAGATATAGGTATGTGCAGAGATCGAAGCAATGTCCCCTTCATAGAATTTATCAATTAAGAAAATAACGGCTTATTTACTTAGATACTGTTCTGTTACAAGTAGCATCTACCGGTGTATTAGCTAATTAAGATATCCGCATATCCGCATGTAGCTTGAGCTAGATAATTTTATGATTTTATTCACCGTTTTCTGATCCTGCTATATCAAGTGACGTCAATATCTGATCATTGTAGAGTGAAGCAGCTGAATACAGCATTAAAGGCGCATATCACTTAATGTGAGACTGTAAATATCCTATAATGGGTTTCTATTGTACCAAACGCTTTCACAAAAAAAAACAAAAACATAATCATTATTCATTCTGCAGTGTATTGAACCTTGCATTAAGAAGCGTTGACTAAGTGTCCTTTCATATCCTTGAGGTTTTAGTGTAAAGGTAAATATTTAAAGTAAAGAAGTGTTGTAAAATGTCCTTTCATATCCTTGAGGTTTTAGTGTAAAAGTAAATATTTAAAGTAAACGTATAAAGTTTCATTATTAAATCGGTTATGTAGAAACACTGTGTACTCTTCAGTAACAATATGTTTTAAAAAGGAAGTAAAGATAAAAGGAAGAAATGAAAGAACAAACATTGCGATGCATTTACTATTCTTAAATGAAATAAATCAAATAAAACTTGTCTCTCCACTGAGGAAGCAATTTAGAGCGCCACTTAGGTGAACTATGCAAATCACGAGACGCTAGCTCAAATACAAACTATCTTTGTTATTTGTTATGACAAACACGAGATGCTAGTTCAAATACTATACTATCTTTGTTATTTGTTATGACAAACACGAGACGCTAGTTCAAATACTATACTATCTTTGTTATTTGTTATGACAAACACGAGACGCTAGCTCAAATATTATACTATCTTTGTTATTTGTTATGACAAACATGAGACACTAGTTCAAATACTATACTATCTTTGTTATTTGTTATGACAAACACGAGACGCTAGCTCAAATACAATACCATCTTTGTTATTTGTTATGACAAACACGAGACGCTAGCTCAAATACAAGAGAAATATTTCTTGCACTCTATTTTCTATCAGTAAGATAACTACCAGCTCTCCGTCTGACTTAGACCATAAATGATGACCAAAAAGAATTGAGGCGACAAGTGACAACAAACTTTTCTTATGGGTCATTTACTGCCTGACTCCTATTGGTTAGATGTGTTGTTGACCAGCATTAGGCCATTGGTCAACTGTAAGTGGCTAGCTTGTTAGAAATGGTTAGCTTCACTCAGTAAATCATTTATCTATAATGAGATCTACTGGGTTTATCTAATATTTCAATGAGACTGACTAGAATTTCGCACAGAGTGACACAGTATTGTTCTGAATATAATGTTACCACAGGTTTAGTCCAGTTATCCGTTTTGGGGGGAAACTATTTTTTAATGACTTTTTCACCATGTGTTATTCTTAATATGCAGCGCGTGAGATCTATTTTTAAACTCTCCATAAATATTCCTCTATTTATGGCTCGCCCCCAGTAGCAGTCCCCTTTTGGTTGTGCATATACTTACGTAATAATGTAGAGAGATAACAGTTAAGAAACTTAACAATAAAATTTAATAAAAATACATTTAAATTTGAAACAAAAAAACAAACAATTGGTTTCCGTGAACAGAATGTAACGCGAGACCTGAAATGTCAATATTATTCACACCAATGAATTTTCATCTTGAATGTTTCCATTGTTTGACTTATATTATATATATATCATGTGTTGTCGTCCAATGACGCATGCTGACCTCCATGACCTTTGACAACTTTCGTCATTCGACAGACGGTAATATGGATTCAGCTCATGTAGACACTCGCTTGTCCTGGACTCCACGCTTTAGCAAGGTTGGACTTCCACCAAGGAACAGCTAGCAGTTGAGATCTGAGTTTTGAGGTGAACTCAGGACTGGCTGCAAATGAATAGTTAATCATGTTTCAGTCTTGTGTGAGAATAATGATTTATATGATTTAACAGCAGCGTTAATCATTCTTTACAATTTCCACTAACTCACAATTTACATTATGTGAAAATTCAAATATCTAAACTCTTTACAATATTTTTCTCCATTAATCCAAAGTTGCTAGTAACACAATTAGCTAATGAATACACGGCGGGTTTGGAATCTCCCATGATAACAATAAATCAACGGTAGTTCAATTACATGCATGTGGTGTCCTCACCACTACTACAAATGTAATATCACTGTGCCACTTAGCTTTGTAGAAAATATATTATCAAGCAGCAATAAATGCACAAGAAAATTCTACATACATTCACAATACAAAATACATAGAATTAATTCAACTCAGTACAGAGAAATCAAGATATTACCACTATGTTGTATTCTGATAGGTCCGGTCATAGTAATGATAGACGCTCTAATTATACCCATGTAAGTCAGGCACGATGCAAAAATGTGCGTCTCAGACGGCCCACCCATTCACACGTTTTTATCAATGGCATAGGGGTCAGTTCACAACTTAGCACTACATCATTTTGCCAGAAAACAAGTGACCGTACATGGATAGTTAGTATCCAATTTTTTATGTGACCTTCACCTCTGGTTAGTCTACTTTCTCTGAAGGAGTAAACAAGGTATTTCGTCAGTCTCTAAGCTTAATCCTTAAAGGAAGTTTCTCAATGGTGGTGCAAGACTGGGAAAACCTGTGTGTAAGAAGAAACAGTTAATAGGTTATGAAAAGGTTATTAAAATTACATAATTTGTTTAATATATTATCACTAATTACACTAATACCCTGTAAATATTACCAGCATACTTATAATAATACCTCGTAAATATTACCAGCATAATTATAATAATACCTCGTAAATATTACCAGCATAATTATAATAATACCTCGTAAATATTACCAGCATACTTATAATAATCAAATAATGATGGCAAGTAAGTGAGCAATAAATTTGCCAAGTACATACACAGTCGTACTTAAATTGGTAAAAATCTTGATTATTCTCCTAATACAAAAGCTGTGCATAATACAGATTGATTACATGATGGCCACAAGTCATGCTATCGTTGTATTTGGTATAAATTTAGAAACATACTTTCCAGTGTAGGAGAGACAAGTTTGGGCTAATACAGACTGATTACATGCTATCGTTGTATCTGGTATAAATTTAGAAACATACTTTCCAGTGTAGGAGAGACAAGTTTGGGCTAATGGCGTTTAAAATTTCACAGGTGTCCTCACAGTCAGTCTACAGACCTGCAAGCACAGTTTCTAAGGCAATAGTTCAATCATGCGTAACCAGGCGTCTTACCTTCACACATCTGGTGGAGTGGCCAGTCAGTAAGTTTGCTGGTGAAGGTGAAACAGTGTTTGCTCATGTGTATTGAAGTTTCTTATCTGTTGTTCTAAGCTAGTTTGATTGGACATGTGACCATACTAAAGCGCATGGTTTAATTGTCCCAAAAGATTTTGCCTAAATCAATTTGCATTTTGACATGCTTCTCTGATTTCTGGCCTAGAAAAATGGAAAATAATTTATATCCCACGAAAAATGAAGTTAGATATAATTAATTAGAAAAAAACTAATTAATTAAGAAATAATTATTTCATTTGTTGTTTCATATTGTTACACACCTTTCTACGTTAATTAAAGTGTAGTATTTTGTTTAGTTTAAGGTGTTTTTCTGTTCTGTCTCAGTTGTGTGTAATCATCAAGAAGTGTTTGTGTTAGTAGAGAGTCTATCTATCTATCTATCTATCTATCTATCTATCTATCTATCTATCTATCTATCTATCTATCTATCTATCTATCTATCTATCTGTCTGTCTGTCTGTCTGTCTGTCTGTCTATGTGACGTTGGCGTCACAAATTCGTAAGGCTTTTAAATAACTTTTCATTATATATATGAGGAGCCAATATGCCAAATTTCAGATACGTGAAATCACTTTTAAATTATTCTAAACGGGACTCGGTGTGCTGAAATTAGGGGAAATATATCAAGTTAGAAAGATGCGCTTAAACTAAACAAATCAATCGTCTGTAGAATTTGACAACTTTGGTCAGTAGTTTCGTTTTCTCGGTATAAATAACCCTAGGGATATCAAACTGTCATACCCAACATACTATAAGTAGTTTAGCATTATTAATAACAGAATGAAAGATTATCTTCTACATCATCAGCGTTTCTGTCTTGTATCTTCTATAATATAAGTAGTTTAGCATTCTTAATAACACAGAATGAAAGATTGTCTTCTACATCATCAGCGTTTCTGTCTTTAATCTTCTTTACAAGCAGAATACTTTAAAAAATGGAAAATATCAATTAAACTCTAGATGCTTGTAAGTGGACAAACAGAAGCCCAGTCGGAGGGGATATTTCTTATGTTATTCTCATAACAGAGGATAAAGAGACTGATGAAGTCACCAACTGTAATAGACGTCCCAAAAGGTCAGACATGACCATAGTTTTGCAGAAAGACGAGATATTAGAAACACACTGCAATGCGCTTAGAGAAAAAACTGTGTCGTACAAGTCTGACTGGGTTTGAACTCAAATTGACATCTGACACCCAGTGAAAACCTCACAGTCTTATACAGAAAGAAATTAGTGACCTGTTAAATCCACACACAGGTGGTAAGGTAAAACAGCTACAAAATGCTTAGTACGACCATCTATACTTTGTTCACCTATTAATTATCGAACATTTCTATCAAAGTTTAGCATTATCACAAAACTTTTGCATAATTTGATTAACTTTGTAGAGTTATTGGACCTGTACATCTTTTCTGAGAACATGCGCATATATGTCTTAAAATTTAAGTCAATTAATTGGGAAAAAAAGCTTATATAAGTTATAATAATTCTGAATATTGTTCCCAAATTAAATGTTTTAAAATATCCCTTCGTATTGCTCTCTCAACATTTTAAATGCGTGACGTCATGCAAAAACTGCATTGATGAATTGATGGATAGATGAATTGATGGATAGATGAATTGATGGATAGATGAATAGATGGATAGATGGATTGATGGATAGATGAATAGATGGATAGATGAATTGATGGATAGATGGATAGATGAATTGATGGATAGATGATTAAGTGGATAGATGAATAGATTGATATGCTTCAACTTTCTCTCCAATATTTTTCCTGTGTGCACGAAACTGGCGGTTGTTTGAGCTTGCTATCAAAACCTGTGCGCGGAATTTTGAAACTGAATTGCCTCAACAAAGACCAACGAACGAACTAGGAGACTACGAACAAACATGAAATGTTGCATAGTTGCATCTCACTGACAAACTCGCAACATTGGTAGCAGGCGGTGCTGTTGACAGGAATTGGATAGATGGCCCAAGACAAGGATTGATAAATGAAAAAAAATACTTTTCGTTTTTATTTATGGTGGTGAATGTGTGTGCATGTACATAAGTGTGAAAGTGTGAGTGTATGTGTTTTCATATAGATATATGTGTGTGTGCGTGCGTGCGTGCGCGCGCTTGTGTGTATATTTGTGAGTGTAACGTGAAGTAAACGCATCCATATATTCTTCACTTAATGACCTGATCAAATAAACAAGTTCGTTCGTTCGTTTTCTGGAGACGAATGTTTTCATTGGTCCATTCTTTCAGTATTTGGCAACGTATATGAAATATTATGTTATCGCCACATTTCTCTCAAAGCAGTTGTTAGCAGGAAATCGGCCTCTACCGGATGTGCTCCTATAAAGTAGATTGTAAATAGTTCTTATCTAGCGGTCTAATAAACTGAAATAAAAAAAATTAACGTACGCACGTGCGCATACACACACACAGACTGAGCGTTTTGAGAATAACATTTTGAGAATAAAACCAAGTTCAGACAGAGAAAGAAACGAGGACCAAACTAAGAAAGACTAAACGCAATCACATCAGATTTCATGGCAGAAAGAATAAAGAACATTTCTATAGAAATGCATTTCATAGTTCGCAATACTTTAAAAACAAAATGCTTTCGTGTTTAAAAAAATAAAGTTTAGCGGAATTTGTAAATGTCAGTTTAGTGGATGTGTCTAATGAAGAACCACGTCTCTCTCTCTCTCTCTATATATATCTAAGTAGTGACCTATCAAGCAATGACGTATCATATCTGTATTCTAAGTAGTGACGTGTCAAACGGTGATGTGTGCAGTATCAAATCGGAAAGTCTGATAAGTTATCGAATCCGAAAAAACATCAACTTTCTTGTATCGGCAAAATCATTTCTCTTTAGTTTGGGTAGTTGAAGAAGATTGGTTTTCAGGAAAAAACAGGTATGTACATATATACTTTTTATGAGTAAGGGTAGGTGGATGAGGACTCGTTAAATATAAATAAAAGATGGATTTTTTAAATTACTCCAGTAGTAAGATTTTTCCACCTGCAGAAACATGAAACAATAAAATGTCTATCTTATTGTTGTGTAAAGAGTAGAGCTTTACGACTCCCTTATAATCCGCCAAGTGAGAGACATGTTGGTCTTGTGGAAAAATTATTAATAACCAAATATTAAGATTCTCCATCACTTGCAATTATTTATGTGTTATTAATTAATAAATAATAATCATAATCAGTGAAGGGTTCCCAGAGGTGTTAGACTTTGTACTTGGACTTCAACAGTATGCAAAACATTGTGTGTAGAAATACATAATGTGATGGATCAAAATAGCCCTTAAATATATGTGATTAAATTTTGATTACTATTGTGTAGAGTTTAATTTAGGCAATAGTTTTGTTGTCATGACGACCGGTGACTGCAATTAGCTTTATTTTATCTTTACTTCAAGGTAGGATTTCTGTTATGTAAAGGATTTATGAGCCCTTTCCAGGATTCTAACGATCGTCAGACTGTAGACATTGTGTAACTTGAGACCACTTTCAATTGTGTTGAGGGGTCTTGATTACATAATGTCATACCATTTCCTTTGTCTAGACACAACAGGCCCGGATGTAGTAAGAGTTATTGTTACAACTTTTGACAGAAACTAGTGAAGGGCTAAAACAAAAAGGAATAAGGAAGTTTGTATCATCACTTTAATATAGTTAGCCAGATCTGGTTAAATAAAAATATTCTAAGTATTATAAGTTATTACTTGTATATGGAAGTAAATAAACAAAACAAAAAAAAGCAAATATGAAAAAAATATTAACACAAAGTTAATCAATCATACTTGCGCATCAGTAATCAAAGAGGGAAGATATTAATTCATGCAGGTTTCAGTCAGTGTGATTGTTGGCACTGCATTTCATCAACTAATTTGTCGTAGTTCGGAAAATATCATGATCCTAAGCGTTCTTTGTGTACAGTGATGTTGAGGTGAAGTTATTTTCAGTAAAGCCTTTTCGACTAATGCATCTGCTTTATCATTGCCTGCTGTACATAAATTTGCTGGAGCCCACACTATTTTAGTTTCAATGTTTAAGTGTTTCAGTTTGTCTGATATGTTGTATATATGAAGTCTAGTCTGAGAAATTTCTGCATATATGAAGTCCGGTTATGGATGGCTGTAAGTGTTGCGAGTGAGTCTGTGACTATAATTAGTTTGTCTTTTGCGTTCCGGATTTTGTCATAAGCAGTCAAGGCTGTGGTGCTTGCCATGAGTTCTGCAGAGAATACTGATGTGTTGTCAGGGAGTAGGATGCTAATGTTGTTTGGGGATGGTTTTCCTATTCCTGATTTTCCTGATATAGGGTCACGTGACCCATCTGTGTACAAAACGTCCCAAGTGTGGTAGTCAGTAAAGCGTGCATTGCAGCATTGCTCTTGCTAGGTGAGGAGTGTTTGCTTGTCTTGAGTAGGTCTTTACTTGTGGTATGTCTAAGAAATGATGTTTAGTTTGCTTGTCTTGAGTAGGTCTTTACTTGTGGTATGTCTAAGAAATGATGTTTAGTTTGCTTGTCTTGAGTAGGTCTTTACTTGTGGTATGTCTTATGATTAAGAAATGATGTTTAGTTTGCTGTAATGCTATATTAGTAGAGTATTATATATGATATGAACTTGTGTTGCAATACTATACAAGCAGAGAATTGAGTGTCAAATATGCATACTATCTCTTGCAATAAACTCAAATGAACAGTGTTACCTCTCATATCCTGCTGTAACGTGGGATAAATTGAGTATCAAATGTGTAAACTCTCTCTTGCAATAAAATAAAATAAACAATGTTAACTGTCATATACACCCTTGATGTATCGATAGAGAAATAGTACATCATACGTTTCATTTCTGTTTGACCAGTGCCAGAACATAAAAATATGAAAAAGGGATATGCGCACCTCGATCTTGTAATACTCTTGGTCACCATGGCAAAAGTCCGGTAAATATTTTCACTTTTTCATGTACTGTATATAGTTTGAAATAAATATGTAGTCTCTTACCATCTAAACTCTGAAAGTTGTTAAGTCCATTTGTAGATGTATGACAGTGTTTTCCAA
Source organism: Sinotaia quadrata (assembly GCA_028829895.1). Taxonomy (NCBI): domain Eukaryota; kingdom Metazoa; phylum Mollusca; class Gastropoda; order Architaenioglossa; family Viviparidae; genus Sinotaia; species Sinotaia quadrata. The sequence goes on from CM054181.1 coordinate 61,930,046, forward strand.
CAAACTGTTAATTTATTTTAAAATACTTTTGCCATCACTTATTTTGCTTTCCTTGTCCAATGTTCAAAGGCAAATAAATGTGCATACATTTTATATAAAATCGGATAAACGTAATCCTAAACTGCCAAGATAAACATTTCACAGTTAACTTAGAGCAGATATAAGGTAGGTCCATTTGAACTATATGAATGGTCATTTTCATATGATAGACATTCTTTATTTTAGAATGATCACGGAATTCAAAATAGACAGTGGTTTCACGTTGATACCATAACTATAGACAGATTTGCAGGTACGATAACTCTTCTAGAGCAAGATGTGTCACAGAGATGACATGCACACGGACAGTTTTGCCTGAACACATGTAAAATGTGTAAAATTTGTCACAAAGACCATTATCAACAGACAGATTTGCCTGACCTAACACTTAGAGGGTACGATGTGTCGCTGAGATGCCATAACTACAGACAGCTTTTCCTGAACGTTTGCCAGCATCCACCTCAACCACTCCTATAGTCAGCAACAGATAGCAGACATCCAGACAACACTTCCCCACCCCACTCTCCCTGAATACTAGTGAAAGGAGGAAGGCCCCAGAGGAATCCACCAAAAACTGAGAACATCGCCAAGATGAAAAGTTTTAACGCAATTCCTGTGAGGTAAAGAAGTTATCGGGACACTGACATCACGACTTACATCAGACACTGACACCACGACTTACATCAGACACTGACATCACGACTTACATCAGACACTGACACCACGACTTACATCAGACACTGACACCACGACTTACATCAGACACTGACACCACGACTTACATCAGACACCGACACCGCAACGCTCAACAGGAACAAAATACAACTTCAATGTCACAGAGTAATAGCGGACACATAACAGGAACACATCTCAACGACATAAATAAAATCAACAACTGATGACAACAACAAGCAAGCAACAAGACAAAACTCCAGCACCAACACCACCACCAACTATCCCTGAATACTCGTGAGGGGAGCCGGTCCCACCGGAATACGACACATCAGAGAATGTCTTATGATGAAATGATCCACCTAAGCTCCAGTAAGGACGTAAAATTGTTATCGTAACCACCACCTCATTAACATAACATACACACACATGCACGCACGCGCTGCGCGCGCGCGCGCACACACACACACACACAGCTCGCTAGCTCGTGGCGGGGTTTTCTATGTTTCTGGGGCAAATTGGACTGCCAGCACTTTTTCAAGGACCCCACGGGGCGACACACACTGCACTACGAAAGTTACAATTCTGCGAAAGGATATTCCCTCTCTACACTAAAATAACAACTCTACAAAAGATACTCCTTGTCTACACCAAGTAAACAATTCTAGAAAACTCCAAAAACAAAAACTCGCCAGACCGGTCTCCCGATGGCGGCAACCTTATACGTACTCATCTAAACACTCGCTTGTCTCTACCTTCTGTTTTCTGCCTGCAGGAATCGTCAGATCTCAGATGGCTGCCACCGAACAATAATAGATACACTCCACACCACCAGAAGACACTCCAACAAAAAACTACATCAGCTTCAAAGGGTTTTAAATTTTAACTCGTCTATAGACAAGGAAACAAGCCCAGATATGAGACAAACACTTTTCAAACCAAGCTGACTGATATACACCACCATTTTCAATCTACCGAATTACCGATTTTGAAACTGGAAAGTAGGAACACCAGAGCCACGGTCAATGCCACACCCATGTCTTTTCGGTTTTGGAAAAACATTATGTTTTACCTCCTAAAACCTTGTCATTTACAGGGCCAAGAGAGCAAAAAAGAGGTTTCTCATCACAACCGAGGTAGAGATTGAGTTCCTTATCGATAACGAACTGCACAATATATTGTTGTTAATGGAGTGCTTGACTCTAATTACTAAAAAGGAAGAGCGAGAGGAGGCTTATAACAGGACACATTTTACACTCTTCACAACGAGAAATTATTAAGGTTTACGTGAAGCTGTGACTATAAGCACGATCCTTCAATGAAAATATTCCAAGAGTTGAACAAAGCAACTGCACAACAGAAAATGAGACAGACAACACCTGCCACTTCACGTGAGAATGAAAAAGACCAACAAAAATGAAAGTTAACTCCGCAAACAAACATGCAAGGAGGCATTCTCACAAACAACAACAGAGACAGAAGAAAAGACAATCCAAACTACACCAGTAATGGAAAAGAAAAGAACTCACGAAAAAAACAGAAAATAGCCAACCGTCAGAAGCGAAAAAAGAAATCATCCAGATTGTCAGACATAATAAAAAAAAAAACAGACACAACGATCAAAATCGAAGCCACCCTCAATGAATACATATGGCTGCTTGAGGCTCCTTCTCTCTCACCATTAATAACAGCAGAAACAACAACAGAGCTACCATCAAACGGGAAAAGCAACAGATGCGAGGAAAAAACAAAAGGAAAAGAGAAATAGACCGCCTCGATGCATCAGACCAGAAAACAAAACCACGGAAGCTATGGGTGAACATCTCTAGGTAGACAGAAACGAAAAATCACGAAAAAATATCGCCCACCACCACCAACAACGACAGGTGTCCAGAAAAATCGCCCAATTTATGCACATTATACATCTGTTGCTCGATCGCCTGTACAGAGGCCTGTACTCATCTATGCACTCCTAAACGGACAACACCAGAGATAGTGACAACGACACCAGTGAGATGGACAATGGGGTTGAACATCCCGTCCTCACCAGGTACAGACTTAGCCTGGGCTCTATAAGATATCCCCAACCAACCACTCCCCTCCAACTTCAGAGACAGCAATAACAACATCAACAGCACCAACCGCCATGACTATAGTAATCCACAGAAAACTGGGCTAGTGCATGCTTCTACTTGCCGACATGGGGCCATATACTCACTGGCCATTATTCATTATCACTCATTATCAAAAACTTTTTGTGACGCCATTGCCACTTAAGTAATGAAAATGATTATTATTAATAATTAATATTTCATAACCAATGACAAGTAATGAGAATTTTAATTTATTTTGTTAATGATCCTCCAGATAAAAACTACTCGTCTCTCTCACCTGGCGGACATACCGGCGCTGTAAATGTTTTCTTTCTTCCACAACATTAAAGATAAATATTTACTGTCACACAATGTTCCACAGGTGGAAAACTTCTAAAAGAGAAGACAAATCCGACTTTAATCTATATTTAGCGAGCCCCTATCCACACACGTTTTTTCTCCAACATAAGATTATAATTATCAATATGTGTAAGAAGGTCAATAATTTTATTAAATCAGCAATCACATATACATATGACAAATACAATGAAATAGATTACTTGACTTCACTATTTCCACTAACCCACTTATGGATACTTTCTATAATTCACAGTCACATGTGTGAAATACGGATCAACAATAGAGTCATTACAAATCATAAGATAGTCTTAGAGAACAGAAATGGAGTTATTAGAGATAACTAATAATAGTCTTTACGTAACCTGGTTCAGCACTGTCTTAACAGTCATTCATGCACTTTGCCACAGTGTCCACAAATTAGAGTTCAGTTCAATTTCTGCATGTTTCTGAGCTACCGGAAGTGGTTGACCTCAATTGTTGTGTTGTTCGAATTATCCATTCCGGGTGACCAACATGGTTATTAGGTAGAAATATGAAATGATTAATACCGTGGTGAAGTAAATTATGCCTATCTCTATTTCTAAACTTAATAATTATATATTTGATGCCAATGTTTACGTGACCCAACTGTGGGCACTGCTTGTGATTATATTTTTGTATTAATGCCCGAGTTGGAGTACACTAGTCATTGAGATAGATACGAGATGTAGGGATTAATCGGAACACGTTATCTGGGCAGTCATGTGAACACGATATCTGGGCAGTCATGTGAACACGTTATCTGGGCAGTCATGTGAACACGATATCTGGGTAGTCATGTGAACACGATATCTGGGCAGTCATGTGAACACGATATCTAGCCAGTGAAGTGTATATGATATATATTCAGTCATGTAAACATAGTATCCAGTCAGTGATGTGAACATGATTTATAAAGGCAAGATCGTAAACACGATATATAAAGGCAGGATTGTAAACACGATATATAAAGGCAGGATTGTAAACACGATATATAAAGGCAGGATTGTAAACACGATATATAAAGGCAGGATTGTAAACACGATATCTAGGCAGTCGTGTGAAGACGTAATCCAGGCAGGAATGTGAACAATAGATCTAATCAGTCATATGAACCCGCTATCTAGGCAGACAGGTGAACACGTAACTAGGCAGTCGTGTGAATATGACATCTAGGCAGTTATGAGAACACTGTATCTAGGCGGTCGTGTGAATATACTATGTTTGCAGTCATGGTGAATATGACATCTAGGCAGTCCTATGAACACGGTATGTAGGCAATTATGTGAACATACTATCTAAACATTCTTGTGAATATGATATATGTGCAGTTATGTAAATATGATATTTATGAAATAATGTGAACACGGTATCTAGGAAGTCAGGTGATATATTATCCATGCAGTCATGTAAATATGATATCTATGCAGTCCTGTGAACACGGTATCTAGTCAGATAATTTCAAATTGTATTTAAGTGTCACCACAACACTTTGCATCATATGCATTACACGATCGTAGTTGTAATAATTGAAAACTAATTGCCAGTAAAATGTAACGATGATTATTAACAAACATTGATGATTTTATTTTTGTCTTCTGTACATTTAGTACTATAGGGGATTGCACCAACAATGGATTTATGTGTGAAACCGACTCTAATTGCTGCAGCCTATTGTGTAATAAGCACGGCTTCTGTCACAAAGGATATCCGGGTACGAATTTAGATCCCAAGGAAATAGACAAGGAGAATCCAGGAATACTTCCCGGGTATGAAAGACCGGATACGAATTTAGATCAGAAGGAAATAGACAAGGAGAATCCAGGGATACGTCCCGGGAATGAAGGATTTCCTTTACCCCATACAATTCCCGGACCCTTTGGCCCTGTCACTGAAAAACCATCCAATGACTTTGAAAATGACTTTGAAAAACCAACCAATGACTTTGATAAACCACCCAATGACATTGACAACCCATTCATTCTATTCAATGGCATCCCTACACCTTACCCCGTACTCGGTTAAAACGACCAATTAGACTGCAGGCAGAAGAGATGTGTGGCTAATTATAGAAAAAAAATAATTGTATTTTAAAAATCTGTATCCTGTAAACTGTTTTCAAATGCATTGGCAACAAAAAGATTTTCACTGTATTGTTTGTCCTTGAATTGTATTATAACAGGACACTACATTCCGCATCGTGTTATTAAACTTGAAGTCTGCAAACGAAAATTTCTATGAGTTGTGTATTTATTTGTTATTTCTACCATTTGTTTATCTATCTGTAATTTCTATAATTTGTTTATCTATCTGTAATTTCTATCATTTGATTATCTATCTGTAATTTCTATCATTTGTTTATCTATCTGTAATTTCTATCATTTGTTTACCTATCTGTAATTTCTATAATCTGTCTCTATGTAATTTCTATAATTTGTCTCTGTATGTGTAATTTCTATAATTTGACTGAAATTCTCTCAAATTTCTATGTTTTTATCTCTCAGTATTTTCTAAAATGTATCTTTCTGAATCTCTGTCTATTTACTGTGTGTAAGTATGTGTGCGTTCCAGCAAAACTGGCAGTTGCATTTAGTGTTTCCTTAATAAAGCAAAATCCTTATTTTACAAGAAAAGAAAGGAAAGACAAAGAGCGATTATTAATTTAAAACAAAAACTACACTATGTCTCAGTTCTGAAGATATCTACCAATGTATTGAACATATATATATATATATTAATTATATATATATGTTTGTGAAGTGAACGATAACTAACTTACATAAAGAACTAATTATATATATGTTTGTGAAGTGAACGATAACTAACTTACATAAAGAACTAATTATATATATGTTTGTGAAGTGAACGATAACTAAGTAACTTACATAAAGAACTAATTATATATATGTTTGTATGTGCGTGTGCATGTGAGCGTGCTTAATTTGATTAATAGACCATATGCACTAAAATCAGTATTTCCTGCAGTTTTCTGTTCCTGATGAGTGACAGTACAAACTCTCTCCTATTAGTGACTCACTACTCTAAGATAGATCTACATATTACATTAATGTCACAGTCAAGTTTTTTTTTGGGGGGTAATCAAAAAATGTTTTTAAAGGTATTTTTTACCTCCACTGTTTCCTCATATGGTGTGTTTCCTCATATGGTGTGTTTCCCTTTTTGTATTCATTATTTTAGGAAGAACGAGCATCCAGTACATGCACAGTCAGTGAGTTTGTGTGCGTGCATGCTTATTATGTGTTTTTAGCATTTTAATTAAATTTATATGTTCATTCGTTTGTGTTAAGATTAGTTAGTTATGTTAGGAGTAGGTAGAAACTGTATTTATTCATTTATAGTTCTTTATTGTAATTTTTAGGCAGGGAGTATATTTTGTTATTAGGAGTTAATGCACCCTAGCTGTTATGTGCCCAACAACAATATGACTTGTATTTAGGAAAGTCACATTTAACGTTTTTGCCATGCAAGTTTTCTGGAAGCCCATGGAAGCATCAGAAAGCTTCCCAGTTACATAAAAGAACATTGTCACAATATTTAACTTCAGTGTGTATGTGTGCATGGCTCTCATCAAGTGTGCTAGAACTTTGCTATGTTGTTTTCTTCACATTGGGCCCACGCATGAATTTTATTCCAGTTTTTCATAATTGGGAATAAAATCCTTTGAATGTTCGCCATTCGTTTGACCGAGACAGTGTACTCGGGTATTATTTTCCTACTACCTGGTCTTCTGTTATATTGGCTTTCACCCTCTATCTGGCCGCTCAAATGGAGCAACACCTGACAGCAGCAATGACCTTAGTGTCTATGGAATTGGGGACTGTTGAGCTGGGCTACGAAAGAACATTTCATACATATACTCAACTGGTTATCACCACTACACTTTCTCACTCTTCAGCGGAAAACATTTCCAGCATTTTTCAATGGGGAAATTGCTTTTGTGTTTTCACTCATTTGCGAGTGGATTCACTCTTCAGTGGCTGGCTCATCATGTGGTTTGTGGTTTTCACTTGCGTCTGTGGACACGGTCGTCACTCATAGTGTTGCCGTGTTATATATATTTCACTTCACCAATAGTTGTTTTGAACATTTTCAGTGTTTTGCATTCTGACATTTATCGTTTGTTCAGTACGTGCTTCCTTGTCATACATCCACTTTGTGTTTATGCCAGCATGTTCGCAACTTTGTAGCATTGTGTTTTTGCCAGTGTGTTGGCAAGTGTGATTCATCCTCTTCATTTTCATGCAGACATGTTTCCTGCATCATCACTTCAATGTGTTCTTCTTCGAGACTTTGTAAGTAGGAAGTTTAACTAAAGATTAACTTAGGGGAACAGTACTTTAGATACTTTTATTTATATTTTATTCTGTATTATTCAAACTTTCTTGTTATTGACACTTTGGGGCTTTCACTTTTGGAATTTTTTATATAAACATTTAACTTAACCTGAATACTATTGTGATTATTTTTACAGTTGTCCCCACCATTACAGTTAAGGTTAAACTTTACCATTTGCATCGGGTTTTCACCTAGCATTTCATTTTTGCGGTTATTATGACTGTTATAATTAACGTTTATCATTTGTATTGGGTTATTACGACTGTTATAATTAACGTTTATAATTTGTATTGGGTTATCACGACTGTTATAATTAACGTTTATCATTTGTATTGGGTTATCATGACTGTTATAATTAACGTTTATCATTTGTATTGATTGTTGTCACCCACATATTTTTACCTCTATAATTTTATTGGTACTTAATTGATGTGGTTATCACTGCCGTTCATATTGTTGATTTTTGCTACATTTTAATTTTATTTTATTCATCATATTATTGCTCTGGTCCCCCACCTCATGAATGTTGTGCGTGGATGCTTCTGGGTGAACAGCCGTGTGAAAGTAAGCCCCATTATTAGAATAAATCTTGTTAACTCTTTATCAAGAGTTGGGCTTTCTTCACTGCGTGAAAGTACGTTAGTGCGGTTGTTTGTTTGTTCGTCTCATTCGTCCCTCATATTTACATTCATACCCTCTTGCTCACACTCACTGCCGACCCTCACACTTTACCCCGCATTTCAGAATAAATTATTCCTCCCCACAAGAACATGATGGTCCTTGATTGCGAGAGTTGGTTATTTTTACATCTTGCCACTCCATGTGTCGTCGGCATCCAGGAAGATAGTTTGCGACAATTAACTCTGATGATGATGCTTGCTTCGAATTACTTACAAAATCTCTGATAGAATAGTTTTGAAGACCTAACGAGGATTATTCTAGATACGCAGATGATATTAACTAAAACAAAGATACTGAAAGATATTCTGCTGAAGTTACGTCTGGAGAAATCTGAAGTCGTCCTATAAAAAATGAACGTATCTCGTAAGGAACTCATAAATCCCACCAAGGGAGACAAGGGTTACTAGAAGTAAATAGGAGTTAGGACAGCATATTGTCTAGGTACAATACACGACTGATCCAGAATCTTTGATGCGCTCACAAAGCACACACGATGTATGTTCTAGTGTCGAACTAAACGCACCATATCTACAAGAAGTAACAACAATATTAAACATTTGTTAGGGTGTTTTCCTTCAAAGCCAGTATCATTTCATTGACTCGTGTTATGTTGTGTGAGTTGTAAGGGAAATAACTTCAAGCAGTTACTAGAAGATTGTGTTTTATATTTTTGAAAGATTTTTTGCAAACTATTTTAATATAAAATTATATTTAAAAAATCAACACTGAGATGACCCGTGAAAAGTCACGATAGCATGTGAAAACACTGATTTCTTTTTATCCAAATTAAAAATTAAAAATACACTCACGCACACATACACACAGACCCACACATACACACCGACCCACACCACCCACAGACTGAAATAAAATAAAATAAAACCAAGTTCAGGCAGAGACACATACAAAGACAAAAATAATGAAGACAAAAGGAAATGCAAGAGATAAAGAAAGAAAGAAAATATCTGTAGAAATACATATCCTAGTTCGCAATAGGCTATTCTTAATACTTTACAAATATATATCAAATTTTTTCTGTGTAAAACCATAGCTTTGAAATTTGTATAAATGGCAGATTATTAGATAAAATACCAAGCCTATATCTCAGTAATGACATATCAGTGACGTAACATGTAAGTAGTGACGTGCCTTAACAGTGACACATCAGAAAAGTCAGGGAATTTGCAGAATCCGATCTTTATTATATTGTCAAAATCATTCTTAGTTTGGGTGGCTGAAGAAGGGAGACTTCCTTAAATGCAAGTACGCATTTCTATATCTTATTTCTCATTTCATAATTCGTGTAAGATTTAACATAGAAAAAGAAGAATTTCTTTCTCAGTTCCACATTTCCTATATGTTGTGCTTATTGCTGAATTATGTGCCTGCCAGTGCCATATCACAAAATTTATATCAGTCAGGTCCAACTAGCGGCCTGTGGACACAAAAATAATAAAGAAGAAAAATTGAACTGTCCAATTAGCGACTGATTATTTCAAGAGAACAATATCCCTCGCTAATTTTTAAATACTAGAGAGAATGAATTATCTTCCCTGCACGCCACGTGCTTATCACTTCCGGTGAAGGCATCTCTTTCTTTCGTCATCAATCCCCTTTTGCGCAGGTGACAGTCTTGATTTGACACGAAAGCTGTAGGTATCTTGGTGTTTTCGACACGTGTTTTGGTGGCGTATAAATTCATTAAAGATAAAAATAGAAGTTTTAAAGATACGTGTGGACTGGATTATTTCGTCATAAATGACAAGGACAAGATACATTGTGTCGTTTGCATTCAGGTAATAGCAGTTATCATGGAGTATAATGTTAAGAAACACTACGCTACATCGCACGAAAATTAGTTGATGAAATATGAGGGAGCTCATAGTGCCGCAGGTTTTCCAAGACGATAAGAAAAACTTCGAACACCAGATGGGCTTGCTTGTCAAGTTCTCTGCTAAGCAGACTTGTTGGCATTAAATGCTTCCCAAGGTGTATCTTTGGAAATTGCAAGGATAGTGAAATTGTTAAAATGCGTGCAAATAACATTGCTGAAGCCGTTGGTGAAAACTATTTGTGTGAAAAATTAGCGGCTGTTTTCTTGACTCACCAAACAGTCTCCAGAAGAGTGCACGGTATGGTCGAGCAAATAAAGAGTAAGGTTGGGGAGGCAGTAGAAAAATGCAGCTTCTTTTCACAGTGTTTACGAAAGTTTTAACCAGATGGACACCAGTAAACGTCTCATTTTCATACGCATAATTAATCTTTGATGACCTTTTTTGACTCAAGACTCAAGAAGAACTGCTTCACTTGTGTTCTCTGCGTTGGATTAAACATTTACCGAACCAGTGTAGATGGAAGGCGGTTTTGATAAATGTTCCTGTATTGTTACTGACGTCTAACCTACTCATGAAAGAAGGTGTGAGGTGCACTGTTTTTCACTGTATTATTCATCAGAAAGCTATCTATTATAGCTAAATAAAGTGATGCCATGAAAACTATAGTGCATATCACCAACAAGTCACGTGGTGGCAACAGAAGACAACTGTGTTGTAGGTTTCGGGAATTCTTCTAGGAGATGGAAGCTCGATGTGGAGATTGACCTCTGCATGCAAATGTACGATGGTTAAGTTCAGGGACAGGACTTCAGAAAGTTTCGGTTTGAGAAAAGATATTCCAGGCATTTATGGAAAGACATTGTGAAAGACTGCGAGAATGTGAATCAAGTGGAGGACCCTGATCTTCTACGAGAGTTTGCTTTTCATGACTGATTCAGTGAATTGAACATGAAACTTCAGACTAACGATCACACTGTATCAGAGCTGAGTGGGTATGTTAATGGGTTTTGAAATTAATTGAAAGCTTTACATTCTACAATAGCCACATTGATTTTCATTATTTCTCTAAAACTCTACTCTCATTTCCGTGATAATATCCATGAACTTGATTATGTATTTCTTTTAATTGACTGCTAAAGTATGAGTTAGGATAAGCTGAGTGATTGTCCAGCGTTAATCGAACATTGTTGTGAAGTGATGTAAATGTCAATACTCTTTGATTATGTTGTACATTTAATTGTTGATGGAATAAATGTATTGTTAAATTTATTAACCTTCTTATACATATTGTTTACTACATGTTGGAGAGACAGTGGGTGGGTATAGAATAAAAGACGGACTGTCTTCTTCTTTGGTAAGAAGTTATCCTCCTACGGAAACACTGTGGGTCAGTAAATGTTTGTCTATAATGTTGTGGAATAGAGAAAGCGTTTACAGCGCCCACATATCATCCTAGTGAGAGAAACGAGTGGTGTCGTCTGGAGAATTATTAATAACTTAAATTAAGATTAGCATCACTTGTAATTAGTTATGGATGATTAAATAATAATCACAACCGATAACTAAGGTGGCGTTGTCGTCACATTATTTGGGGGAGTGTTTCATTGACTTGAGTAGGTCTTTGTTGACTTGAGTAGGTCTTTGTTGACTTGAGGAGGTCTTTGTTGACTTGAGTAGGTCTTTATTTGTTGACTTGAGTAGGTCTTTATTTGTTGACTTGAGTAGGTCTTTATTTGTTGACTTGAGTAGGTCTTTATTTGTTGACTTGAGTAGGTCTTTATTTGTTGACTTGAGTAGGTCTTTATTTGTTGACTTGAGTAGGTCTTTATTTGTTGACTTGAGTAGGTCTTTATTTGTTGACTTGAGTAGGTCTTTATTTGTTGACTTGAGTAGGTCTTTATTTGTTTACTTGAGTAGGTCTTTATTTGTTGACTTGAGTAGGTCTTTATTTGTTTACTTGAGTAGGTCTTTATTTGTTGACTTGAGTAGGTCTTTATTTGTTGACTTGAGTAGGTCTTTGTTGACTTGAGTAGGTCTTTGTTGACTTGAGTAGGTCTTTATTTGTTTGTGGTATGTGGAGTTTGCTGATGCTTGTTTGGTACTGGAAGTTCAATGGTTCAATTGGAAATTGTGATTTTAAGCTGACTTCTAACTCGTGGAATTTGCTTTGTATGTTTGATGAGTAAGACATGGTGTTTATTTGACTGTAATGCTACATGAACTGAGTATTACATATACATGCACTCTTGCTATAATGAAAGATTAGCAGAGAATATTACATATGATATTAACTTTTGTTGTAATATTACATAAGCAGAGAATTGTATATACCCATTCTTGTTATAACGCTAAATAAAATGAATAGTACATGTGTATAGACTCTCTTGCTATAACATTATATGAACAGTGTTACATGTCATATACACTCTTGCTGTGTAGACAGATAAATAGTGCACCTTATGCTTCTTTTTTATTGTATCTACAGAGATGACCAGTGCCAGAAATAAACATTGAAAATGGTATTTGCGTACCTAGTTCTGGCAGTCTTCTTGGACACCACTTCCACAGTCTGGTAAGGATTTGTACTTTTCATTCACTCTACGTCATTTACAATAAATATTTAACCTCTTCATAGCTGAACTCTAATAGAACATGTCTATTTAACCTCTTCATAGCTGAACTCTAATAGAACATGTCTATTTAACCTCTTCATAGCTGCTCTAATAGAACATGTCTATTTAACCTCTTCATAGCTGAACTCTAATAGAACATGTCTATTTAACCTCTTCATAGCTGCTCTAATAGAACATGTCTATTTAACCTCTTCATAGCTGAACTCTAATAGAACATGTCTATTTAACCTCTTCATAGCTGAACTCTAATAGAACATGTCTATTTTTCCCCAAGATATGTGACAATCTTCAAGCCAATAGTTAATTTATTTGAAAATACATATGCCATTACTTATTTTGCTCAGCCTGTCTTATGCTAATAGCTAAACTATTATTTTGTACAATAACAATACATATATTCTATATAAAAAAAACTATTATTTTGTACAATAACTATACATATATTCTATATAAAAAAAAACTATTATTTTGTACAATAACTATACATATATTCTATATAAAAAAAACTATTATTTTGTACAATAACTATACATATATTCTATATAAAAAAACGGCTAAACATGATCCAAAACTGAACATGGTAAACAGTGTAATTAGACCAGATCAGACCTAAAACAGTTCTATTTGAATTATATGGATGGACAGTTTTTTATTATATATATTATTTATTTTCGAATGATCTTGGAATTCGAAATGGATAGTTGTGTCACTAAAATAACATAAATATGAAGAGTTTTTCATGACATTTATCTCTCACGGATCAAGATATGTCACTGAAATAGCATAACTATAGAGAGGTTTGCCTGGCATTTATCTCTCATATGACAAGACGTGTCACTGAATCAGTATAACTATAAAGAGTTTTGCCTGACATTTATCTATCATAGGGCAAGACGTGTTACTGAATCAATATAACTATAGAGAGTTTTGCCTGACATTTATCTATCATAGGGCAAGACGTGTTACTGAATCAATATAACTATAGATAATTTTGCCTGACATTTATCTATCATAGGGCAAGACGTGTTACTGAATCAATATAACTATAGAGAGTTTTGCCAAACATTTATCTATCATAGGGCAAGACGTGTTACTGAATCAATATAACTATAGATAATTTTGCCTGACATTTACCTCTCATATGGCAATGTGTCACTGAGATATCATACGAATTGACAGTTTTGTCTGACCTTTAACACTTACAGGGCAAAATGTGTAACTAAGATACAATGACCATAGACAGTTTTGCCTGACCTTTAACAATTAGAGGGCAAGACGTGTCACTGAGATACAATGACTATAGACAGTTTTTCCTGACCTTTAACACTTATTGGGCCAGATTTGTCATACATATATCATACATATTTACAGTTTTGACTGATCTTTAATACATGTAGTTCAGAATGGGTCACATAGCTACCCTACCTACAGACAGTTTTTTCAAACCTTAATACGTTTGACTTTCGTTTAGTCGATAATTCTAACTTGGGAATAAGGTTTCTTTAAGTTCCAGAGATAGAACTATAACTCTGATTTCTGATTAATTCCCTAAAAACTTCAGAATGCCTTTTCTTTAATTATCTACATAATCACAATTCCTTCTGTTTAATTGCACAAATAATCACATTACCTTCTGTCTCAAACTAAATAATTACATTACTGTCTGTCTCAATCTAAATAACCACAACACCGTCTGTCTCAAATTAAAAAATAACGTTATTTTATATTTAACTGCGTGAATCTTTACTCTGATTAAGATGAAAGTACACATTAATTTCTCTCTTATTGACTTTATAATCACTCTCTGGCTTATTATTTCAACAGTCACATTACTATCAGGCCTATTATCTCAACAGTCACATTACTTTCAGGCCTATTATTTCAACAGTCACTTTAGGTTCTGGCCTATCTTAACAGTCAAATTACTTTTAGGCCTATTATCTCAACAGTAAATTTACTTTCTGGCATTTTATTTCAACAGTCACATTACTTGCAGGCCTATTATCTCAATAGTCACTTTACTTCAGGACTATTATCTCAACAGTCACTTTACTTTCTGGCCTATCATCTCAACAGTCACTTTACTTTCTGGCCTATCATATCAACAGTCACTTTACTTTCTGGCTAATACACGAAATAATGAAATTATGGTCGAATGTTTCCAAGTGATATGAAATGACAAAAGTAGAAGTGATACTAAATAAACGAATAATGCCAATTGTACAGTACAATCATAAGGAATGCAAAACTGGAGAAAATGCACATAACTGTTGAATTACTCTTCATGTAGAAATAATAAAAGTATTTCCAGGCAGATATGCGAAAACCTTTTACTGTGTAGAGATATAAATAAGTTATTATATAAACATATTTACTGTATAGAAATATAAATATGGTTACTATGTAGATATATAAACTGGCTATTATTTAGAAATATAAACATGATAACTGTGTAGATATAAAAAATGGCTACTGTTTAGAAATATATACATGGTTACTAAATATAAATGTGAATGTTAACAAAACACGATGTAGAAACATGACGTAATTACTTGTAAAAGCACGATGTAGAAACATGACGTATTTACTCGTAGAAAAATGAGCGTGATCTACTAGGTTAACCTTCGAGATTGTTTCCAGGTAAGAATGCCAAACACTATCTCCATGGAAATAAGAACGTAACAGATATGTCTTTTAGTTAAAAACTTGATCATGGTTAATAGGTATAAATATGAACATACTTGTTAAATAAGGTGACTTGTAAGAAAGTCATATTTACTAGTTAGTAATGTGAACACATTTATTTGTTAGAAAGTGGATCATGATTACTATGCATATGTATATGAACATAGTTCCTACGTAGAAATGTGAATAAGTTGACTAGTTAAAAACTTGACCATGGTTATTTATTAAACATATGTACGTAGTTGTTACGTATAAATATTAATACGGTAGATAGTTAGAACCTAGACCAAGGCTAATGGATAGAAATGTGAAAACAGTTACTAGTTAGAAATTGGGCCATGGCTATTAAGCAAAAATATATAAAGATTAGTAGTTTAAAATTTGTTCATATAACTGGGCAAATTGGTGATCAGGTATGGCTCCTGGATACATTTTTATTAGTTTCTTATTAGAAATGCTATGATGGATATTCAATCTAAATGTGAACGTGGTTTAAAGCCAGAAATTTAATAATGATTATTTTCATAAGTTTAATCGTGGCTAGTGGGTAGAAATGTGAACGTAATTGCAACCCAGAAATGCAAATAATAATTATTTTTAGAAATTTAGTAGAAATGTGATCATGTAAAAATATCTGATTGTGTTTTAATTTGTTAGGCATGTTTTAACATGTTACGATGCTAATCTGGTTACTAGATGGAACTGTAAGCATGATTTAAAAGATTAAGATGTGAATCTGGTTACTAGGTAGAAATATAATTATGATTTAATAGGTTAAGGTGTTAATAGGGTTACTAGGTAGAAATGTAGATACATTATATAACCAATCTTGTGAGTACGGTATCCAGTCAGATAATTTCTATTTTAATGTGTGTCACAACACTCTCCATCATATGATTTATAAGTTCTTAGTTGAAAGAATTAAAACTAAATGCCCGTAAAGTTTTACCAATGACTCTTAACAAGTATCGATGATTTAAAAATTTTCTCTTGTATACTCAGGTGTTCAAGATTAAATTGCACCAAGGATGGATTTATTTGCCAGATCAACTCGGACTGCTGTTCCCACATGTGTTCTGACTATTGCTTCTGCCACCATGGTGTTCCGGGTACTAATTTAGATCTCAAGACAATACTCAAAGCCAATCCCCATTTATATCCCCATCTTAAAGCCTATCTGAACCCCGATCCCAATGTCAATCCTGGTTCCAGTCTCACTATATTTAATTCCGGTCCCAATGTCAATCTCGGTTCCAAGGTCTATCCCAAACCCAACTGCATGTATGTTTACGGCCCTCTTCCCGATGAGTTCGATCCCAGTCTCAATGCCAATCCTAGTCCCATTAAGTTCAATCCAAATTCCAATGTCAATCCCCATCTCAATAGACCCAATCCCAGTCCAAATAGTTTCAATCCAAATCCCAATGTCAATCCCCATCTCAATAGGCCCAATCCCAGTCCCAATAGTTTCAATCCAAATCCCAATGTCAATTCCCATCTCAATAGACCCAATCCCAGTCCCAATAGTTTCAATCCAAATCCCAAAGTCAATCCCCATCTCAATAGGCCCAATCCCAGTCCCAATAGTTTCAATCCAAATCCCAATGTCAATCCCCATCTCAATAGGCCCAATCCCAGTCACAATAGTTTTAATCCAAATCCCAATGTCAATCCCCATCTCAATAGGCCCAATCCTAGTCCCAATACTTTCAATCCAAATCCCAATGTCAATCCCCATCTCAATAGGCCCAATCCCAGTCACAATAGTTTCAATCCAAATCCCAATGTCAATCCCCATCTCAATAGGCCCAATCCCAGTCACAATAGTTTCAATCCAAATCCCAATGTCAATCTCCATCTCAATAGGCCCAATCCCAGTCACAATAGTTTCAATCCAAATCCCAATGTCAATCCCCATCCCAATAGGCCCAATCCCAGTCACAATAGTTTTAATCCAAATCCCAATGTCAATCCCCATCTCAATAGGCCCAATCCTAGTCCCAATACTTTCAATCCAAATCCCAATGTCAATCCCCATCTCAATAGGCCCAATCCCAGTCACAATAGTTTCAATCCAAATCCCAATGTCAATCCCCATCATAATAGGCCCAATCCCAGTCACAATAGTTTCAATCCAAATCCCAATGTCAATCCCCATCTCAATAGGCCCAATCCCAGTCACAATAGTTTCAATCCAAATCCCAATGTCAATCCCCATATCAATAGGCCCAATCCCAGGCCCAATAGTTTCAATCCAAATCCCAATGTCAATCCCCATCTCAATAGGCCCAATCCCAGTCACAATAGTTTCAATCCAAATCCTAATGTCAATCCCAGTCCCAATAGTTTCAATCCAAATCCCAATGTCAATCTCCATCTCAAGAGGCCCAATCCCAGTCCCATTAGTTTCAATCCAAATCCCAATGTCAATCCCCATCTCAATAGGCCCAATCCCAGTCACAATAGTTTCAGTCCAAATCCCAATGTCAATCCCCATCTCAATAGGCCCAATCCCAGTCACAATAGTTTCAATCCAAGTCCCAATGTCAATCCCCATCTTAATAGGCCCAATCCCAGTCACAATAGTTTCAATCCAAATCCCAATGTCAATCCCATACCCAATAGATTCAATCCCAGTCCCAATGTCAATCCCAGTCCCAATATAAATTTCAGTCTCAATGTCTATCCCGGTCCCAATGTCAATCTCAGTCCCAATGTCAATTTCAGACCTAATGTATTCAACCCCAATCCCAATCGGTTCAATCCCTAGTCCCGATTGACTCAATCCCAGTTTCAATGTCAATCCTAGTCGTAATAGGTTCAATCCCAATCCCAATGTTAATCATGGTACCAGTAAGTTCATTCCCAGTCCCAATGTTAATCCCAGTCCCAATATCAATCATTGTCCAAGGAGAATAACTCAATTCTTATTTCTTCCCTCTCAGTCGCAATAAAATTATGTATCATTATCCCACAGCTGAAAATGACCAACCAGATCGCAGACTGTAGAGATGCGTTGGTAATTATAAAAATGTAATTATTATTTAAAAATCTTACCTCTGTGAACTGTTTTTGAATGCATATGCAACGAAAACTATTCACTGCATTGTTTGTTCTTGAATTTTTGTCTGTATGATTTTCTCATATTTGTTATCTGTAATTTCTATAATAATAGAAATATAGACATATTATAATATGTTTATCTATTTGTCTGTAACCTACTATGGATGTATGTGTGTGTGCCTCTGTGTATGTGTGTGTGTGTGTGTGTGTGTGTTTCCCAATCAATGGGAAATTGAATTCAATGTAACCTTAATATATTTAGTTTAATAAAGTGTATCCTTCTGTTTTTAAAAGAAAGGAAAAGCAACTAGCAATTATTAATTTAAAGTAAAACAATAAACTATAAATATAATTATGCTCAATATAAGAAAATGTTGAATGATAGTTCTAAACTACTACCGCTAAACGTATTTTTGTCTTTCTTCTTAAAAATCAGAACATACCTCTCAATTATCTGCCAATGCTTCCAGAATGAAATTGAAAGTTAACTTAAGAACATTCATAAACAACTATTGACAAACACACATACTTTTGTACCAAACAAAATGCAAATGACGATTAACTATTATATTTTTTTAATGAATTAATCTTTCAATTTAATTAAGAGTATGTCACATTCGTTGTTTTTATATTTCTTTAGAACCGATTTGCTAAGACAGGGTACGAAAGAAATGTTAAAGTGGTAGTTAGGAGTTTGGATAGTCTAGTCTGGCCATGTTTACGTAATCAACTCTACGTAGTGTGGTCATCTGACGTAAGTTCTATAGGTCCTCAGACATATGTGAGTAGATACAAGTTGCCTGCAGTCATTTTCAGAGACATCTCTACACTGTGCAAAATTAAATTCCTCTTCATATCTAACTGAAGAATGGAAATGCTGGCCCATGTTGATCAACAGTATACACGAGAAATTTCAAGATGCCTCCACTCCAGAAATAAACAATGAAAATATGACCAGAGGATTTTACTTGGGCCAAGTTAATCAAAAACGATATTTATTCCCACTAGAACAATGCAAACACAGGCACACTTATATACTGGGCTTTAACTCAGGCTCGTCACTTGCTTGCTGAGAAGTAGTCCTGATCTTTGAATGCATGAATTGGTAAAGGGTGCCAAAGTCTGATATTTGGGGGGAATGAATAATTAATATTTCCCATACACTGAAACTCTTAGTTAATTTTTTCTTGCATTTCTTTTTAATTTGAAATGATAGAGTTGAATTGTTTATACTCTGAGATCTGAGGTTAAACTGTTGTAAGTAAAATTGCTTAGTCAAGTTATAGTAAAAGATACTTGCTTGAATTTTTTATGTTCAGGATATCCATCAACTGTAATTTTTGGAATGGAAAACGTCATTAGATGAAGTGTTATATTTGTCATATTTAGAATTCTTTGTAGCTTCTCATGTAGAAAGTTCTAAATTGTATTTTTGTTATTCATTTTAAGAATATATTGATTGTACTTTTTTCATGGGTTCTATGTGTGGGGAAAAAAGGGTTTTTTGTGTGTCTTTTGGTTATTAATTAATTATATGACATTTTACTCATAAATAATGCATATTAATAATTCTCTTTTTTCCAATCACTCTCAATCACCTAAAGGGTCTTGTCATGCGGTCAGAGAGTGACTAGGTCAAGCCCTGAGTAGTCCGTCAGCTAGTGACCCTCTCCTCAAGTGTTACCTGTCTTAGAATAGCGAATTCTACTGAGTTTATCTTGTCAGTCGTTCTATCACTATTCTAGCCCTTCCACAAATCTCTCATCGTCGATAACGGGAACTATGCATGTGCATAGACCGTCTATTATTCGTTATTACGTCATTGGCAGAGCCCCCACCCATCATCAGTTTTACATGTACTCCTCCTCCAAGAATGAGAGAGTAGATAGTTAAAAAATAACAAATTTATTGAAAGAAAAAATAATAATAAATTCAAATTTCCACTTAACGATATTTGAAAATGAAGGCCAGGCTTAGAGATCACAGATCTCTTAAAAGCTTATTAAGAAAAGAATAGTTATCATCAATTAGTCCTTGGAACAATTACTAGGACTACAGACAGAAGAAGAATATTAATTCTTCCTAGAACAATTACTAGATGAAAATAGCATCAATACTTTCTAGTTGAAGAATGAAGAAATGTATAAAGAAACATCAGAATAGAATAGGAAGTTTACATTAAATCACAGAACAGCTTACAGAATGTACAATGAGTGAGACACGAATTCACCTGATTTTTCATGCATAATTCTCTGTCCAGGCAGCTTGTATTGGTCGACGCAATGCTAGTCGTCTGCATCAAGTCTGAAACAGTGTCTTTATTCAGCACTTTGCTAGGATGTTCACACAAATTCAGTTCCTTTAGAATTCTAGTTAACTCAGGTACTGTTACTTAACATATTCACAGTTACTGTAAACAAAAGAAGAATGTCCGTAACACACTTAACACACTTTTACACCGATGTAGAAAGATCAACGTTAATATGTAACTTGCGATACTTTAGTCACTGTTTTGTTATTGGTATGTCCATTTGTTATTGGTATGTCCATTCATCAGCCTTCACTTTACAGAACTTTATCACAATTGAACTATAAACATTCTTTGGTGGGGGTAATATTTAATTGTTCTTAAACATCAGATAATAACATATCTTGGGAAGTGTTCCACTAAGTTGTGAGATAGTTTGTGGGCCAGAATTTCTATACTGAAAGAGAGATGGATCAGTGCACAAGCTGGGATAGGAATTCTGAACTGGTAGCACTTAGAGACAATAGATGAAATAAATTAAATAATGGTTACTGTCGCTGAGGCCTGACCGAGTATCTCTGACTGCATTTACAATGACCTATATGGTGCAATTAAGCAGATTAGGTGTTTGTGTAGTATAATCTGTTAACCTGCCAACCACACACATACACACACACACACACACACACACACACACACACACACACACACACACACACACACACACGCACGCACACACATAATTATGCATCTATATGTCTATTTATGTCTATCTAACTATCTGTCTGTCTATCTATCTAACTAATTATCTATCTATCTATCCAACTATCTGTCTGTCTGTCTGTCTATCTATCTATCTATGTTGAATTTTATATTTTATATAAGATTGTAAAGCAGAAATATTAGTCGAATGTGGTTTCATGGAAATATTGATTGCAAGTAATATTTTTCACACACATATATATAAATGTATAATATGAGTGTTGATTTAATAAATGTATTGATAAATTTATTGACCTTCTTGCACACATTGATAACCTTATGTTGGAGAAGAAAGTGGTGGATGTAGGCTCGCTAAATACACGGACAGATTTGTCTTCTCCTTTAGTAAGAAGTTTTTCCCCTACGGAAATATTGCGTGATGGTAAATGTCTTAATGTTGTGTAAGAGAGAAAACGTATACAGCGTCCACATATCCGCCAAGTGGGAGGAAAAGTGGTGTCTGCTGGAGAATTATTAGTAACATAAATTAAGATTCTCATCGCTTGGAATTTGTTATGAAAGATTAATTAATAATAATAATCATAAACAGTAACTAGGTGGCGTTGGCGTCACACTATCTATCTGCATATCTATGTTTAATTATCACGCTTAACGTATTCTAGCAGTAACACCTTCCTCTTTCATCTCTTGATGACTTGTCTCATGAGTGAAAGCAGAGAACGACTCCACTTGGAGAAAAAGCTGTGTTGGGATTTGAATACCTGTCTGCTTAGAAACGTGGCCTGTATACTTTAGAAGCCATATTGTGAAGACAGCTCTGGTCGAGTCCGAGTTTTGGAATGTGAGTTGGTCTTGTTCAGCACACTCTTCACTTTCACGAACTTTAAAGTATGCTAGAAAAACAGCCATTAACTCACTAATTATTGCTAGAAACACAAATACGCCCCTCAAGTACACATGCAAAATAGTACATTTATTCATCTATAACTACACACCCGCATACAAATATATAAACACATCTTTATGCATAATACAAACACACACACTCAAACGCGCAGTCACACTCGTTCAAATGCTTGTGCGCACACAATCATACCAAAAAAAAAACAACAACCCGTACATACAACGCTCACACAATCATACACAAACAAAATCCGAATATATAGCGAGCGCACAATCATACAAACACACAAACACTACCGGTACATACAGCGCGCACACACAAGACGCATTCAAACATTTCAAATTCGTTTAACTTAACACCACCTTAGACGACCGCCAGGATCGCTAAGACTTTCCTCTGTCATACTTGGTGTACACTGGTTCACGTCATCCTTTTGTCTTCAGTGGCGTAGTCAATTAGATCCCAGTATGAAAATATTCTCTTTTCGGTATAATTAAAGAACTTATCTTTGAATAAAAGAGAGAATAAGTTCGTCCGGTTAGTTGGTTGAATTTACAGGTTTTAGGCACTTAGTGTTTGGTTCCGTCCATAAACTAGTGATAACCAAAAATATTACAATGGATACATGACACGATTTTATAAATATTCAGTCTGCATACAGTGTAATATAATATTGCAATATAGCACACTACTGCAAAATCTTGTGCATTTTAATATTACTCCTTGCACATGGCTCTGTCCGCTCCACATTACATAAAAACTATATTAACACAACCCTCCCGCCACCTGTTGGTCTTCTAACTTCTTATTTAATTACAGTAAGGTAAGGTCATTTCTAAGAAACCTAAGTGTCAGAGTAAGGGGCACTTTATAGACATAATGGAGAGAATTAGTGCGCGATTATTTAGACATAAACAAGAATTCTTTAGGGGAGGTAATCGATTACGTCTATAAACCCATGGTGAGCAAATAAAGTGATTGTTCCAAGAAACGAACGTGAATATTAAAAGGTCCGCATATTTGATAGAAATAACTTCCCTCACCAGAAAGTTACATACATATTTTCAGTTGTATTTTCACATACAGTCTATCATCACAGCACAGTGACATTCCTTACTAAAATTGCCATCTCTCACTCCCGCACTGTCAACTATTCTGACATAAACACTGTAGACGCTCACAAGTGTACTGCCAAACATCATGATGTAGACACATTAGTCCGTCATGACTGTACTAAATCCATCACCTGGATATCGCCATCTCTCAACAAACACTGCAATATCTAAACCCATTTAGCAATTGCAGTCTCCATGAGGGGCCGAATTTTTGTTTTACTCACGGTTGTATAATATCGCCTATTCAAATTCGTATGAGTTGATGGCAATATTACTTCAAAATTAATTTTATAGTTGTTCATTTTACATTTAATTCACAATGTTTTGATATCATAAATACTACTTGTCCAAAACATTTGTGTTATCATAAATTCTACCCAAAATGGAAACCAAAGGTATTTCCAACAACGTCTAAAGGTCTTTTGCAAAATGACGTAACAACATGACTTTTCTAGTAGTTATGACAATTTTGTACCCACAGACTTGATGATGCTCTAAGAGCTGTGCAACAATACTACGCATTAAATACAATATATATTTATGTAAAATGCCCAAATACCCATGATAACAAAAAGTAATCCATCTATATTAGGAATTAATAAGAAAGATATTTATGCAAAATTCCCATACACACATTAAAACCAAAAGTAATCCAACAACATTTCAAATTAAATAATAAAGATATTTATGCAAAATGCCCATTTAGCAATAAAAACAGAAAATAATCCAACAATATTACAAATTAAAAGCGAAAAATATTTATCAAAATGCCAATATAACAATGGAACATAAAGTAATCCGACAATATTATAAATTAAATACGAAATATATTGATGTCAAATGCCCAGAGTAAATTTGCGTCTCCCTAATTTAATTTTAATTGTTATATAAATTGTAAAATTGTCAGAGTAAACCGACTGTGGGGACTCCATTCCTTATGACGGTATTATTAAAAGTGTTTGCATTTGAAGTAAACGCAAGAATATTCTAGATTTGCTGATGTAATGCAAACTAGTAAATAATATTTTTTTTTAATTTAGGCAAGAATATTCTAGATTTGCTGATGTAATGCAAACTAGTAAGTAATATTTTTTAAATTTATTAAGCAAATTATGTTGTTTATAAAATATATTTTTCAAAATTTTTAATCATTCATATTATTAACCATCTCTACTGTCTGTATAATTTATTAGGAGACTTCCGTTAAGCAATTAGGCTTTGCTGATGCAACAAACTTGTTTATGCGTTAGAGAAATGTAGAGCAAGCCAAGGGTTAATGGAAGGTTGTTAGCCAGATATGAGATACCCATATTTGGTCATCTGTGTTCCGTACCGTGACATAGTGCTGATCCACTGGCTGACCTCGATTCATTCATATATACGCTTGAATAAATCGAATTCGTCAGATGCACACCAACATTCAGGTATAGTGCCCACGTCCAGGGGTAAAAACAGATCGCGTCCGCCATTTTTGACAGTGCATAACTTCACATAGTGGTAAATATAATTGGCTTCTCTAAATCATATATTCCTCACTTGTAAAACTGATGTTTTTCTATAGTATAAATATTGCGTAAAATATTTATGTGATTGCTAAATGATTGTTATATTTTCCTTACAGAAGCTAAGTGGCGTTAGCGATTATTACACTTGTAAAATGATCAAGTAGAGTAACCACGTGTTTGTAGCCATGTTTCTGTTGATTAATTGTTATCATGGGGAGCACTAATGATAGTTAACATGAGCTGCATGAACCACAAGCTAAATTATGTTATAATTATGATTGTATTATAATGAAGAAAATATATTGTAAAGAAATAATTTATTCATTTGAAAACTTTCATTAATTCAAAACTATGAATTAGCTAAGGTAATTGGTGGAGTTGTAAAGAGTAATCTATCGCTCAGGGGTGGGAATTGTACGCCTAAAGGCGTAAAAGCGCCCAAATCATTTTCAGTTTACGCCCATTGTTAGCTCAGTACGCCCA
This sequence comes from Sinotaia quadrata, assembly GCA_028829895.1. Lineage (NCBI taxonomy): Eukaryota > Metazoa > Mollusca > Gastropoda > Architaenioglossa > Viviparidae > Sinotaia > Sinotaia quadrata. The sequence continues at coordinate 61,955,459 of CM054181.1, forward strand.
AAAAAAAAAGTAAAAAAAAAAAATAAAAAAATATTCCCATAATGCGCATCCTCAAATGGGCGTAGTAAACAAAATTTAGCTTAACTTTGAGTAAAATCCGCCATATCCAAATTATGGCGTCAAACTAGGTAGAACCAGCCTCTACGATAGCGGACAACTACTAAATTCCGAAAAATTTATCATTTTGCCACAAGTGCTGTGTTTATGTTCCGTATTTATCATGCTTGTGAAATAGTTTGTTGAGCTTGTGAAATAGTTTGTTGAATAAAACTATCTTCCAACTTTTCATTAATGTATTTTTTATTTGTGAGAGAGTGAATGGAAGCGTGTACGATCGCATTAAATTAGGTACGGTTGGCGTGTTTCGATAGCCGTGGCAAAAATCTCAATTTCCGGTTTTACCATCGTGTTTTTATATACCTTGCAAACACTAAAACGGACTCCGCTACGATTGTCCTCAGAATGTATCTTATATCAAATTAAAGAAAAATGAATGTAGAATGCAACCGTGCTAGTTTCAAATCTGTATTTTTATTGTATGTAAAAGTTGATTGAAAAAAACCTATTTTTTAAATTACGTTTTTGCACGGTTATTTCTGAAAATATAGATTTTTGTCTTATATCAATAGAAAGTAGAAAATATCTTCTTTAAAATGATATATAGCATGATAAAGTGGCATATTCGTAGCGGAGTCCGTTTAGAAAACAAGTGTGTACCCTAAGCACGCGCGAAGACCTAAACACGAGGAAACGTTGTTCACGAAGCGTTGTTTATTATGGAGTCGCCGGCTGTGCTTGTTTCAGTGCTGCGTTAAGTAATTCACTAAGCTTAATTTACTATAGCTCTTGAAGTTGTAAAAAAGGTTTTATTTAATTGTATGGACGATTCTTGTTTTTTTAACTGCTATTTGTCGGATGTATAATATACTATAGATCTGTACTGTACACCGTAGCGGTATAGACGGTAGCGATCGAGATCGTCATCGGTCATACTCATAGACGTGAGAGTAGACAAGTGAATTGAAATAATACTATATTTATACATACAAGGTATTATTGCATTAAACAATAATTATTTACAATTTCTGCTGTAATTTGTTTAATAATTTTTGATAATCTCTTCACTTTGGTTCACACCATATGACAATCTTAGATCGTTTTCCCCCACAATAAGTTACTGATTTATTTTCACTGTAACATGTTTAGTATGTTATAATGGCTCACAAATGACACTTTTTACAGCTATTTAATGGTAGCGTCAATAGTAACAGATTCAGATACACATTAATTAGTTATTAGCCCGATTACTAATTTCGTTTTCGTTTGTGCAGATTTTCGGGGGGGGGGGGGGGGGGGCGCTGACTATGGCGGATTAGAACTGGAGAAATTATTGTTAGAGTTAATTTAATTGTAGAAATTGGCCAAGACTTTGAGGAACCCTGTGTCAGAATAATCACAATTATAGTATCCTAGATTCAACCACGAAATAAGGGTAGACCATTTGCCAGTTTATCACAGCTTCCAAGAGTACTAAATAATAGACTGCTGTGTAGATGTTCATAATCAACTGTCACTAGTTTCATTCACCCCTCAACCCTTTTAAATCATCATAAATTTTAAAACATAAGACATGAATAAATGCATTTTAACATAAAATATCAGATATTTTAATTGTTATTTCATTATAATTACTTAAACAAGTCAAATGGAACTCAAAATAAGCAAAAAAGCATTAATATCATTCATTTTCAGTTTTGGCTCAAAATGCCGTTGCACAAATTGTGTTTTTTCTCATTTTTGAGAATCTATAACTCAAAAAATTACAAAGCTATCACCTTAAAATAAATCAGGCTTCCTGTCAGCATTGGATACTTGAGGAATACAAATATTTAGCCCTGTCAGATAGATAGTTTTTACTTTAGGGTGCATGCAAAATGGCAAAATGTAAAAAACGTGAAAAAAGCGTTTTTTTTTCCATTTTTCAAAATTGCATTAAAAAAAAACTATGAAAGATTAAACAACCATCTTTTGTAAATTGACTTCTTTCACCATGATAGATATATAGTGTAAATTTCATTCATTTCCAAAGACTTTGAAAAAATGGCTGGTTCTACCTAGTCAAACATGTCGAACGTTGTTCAGCGTGGGGAAAGCTTTGACGATTCTGGTTGCCGCTACAAATGGAATTGGGATTGGGTCGATCAAGACTGGGTGGAAACTATCGATGGGGAAAAAGAATCAAAAGTAATCAGGAAAGTTCGGTTCAGCGAATGGATTCGAAAGTTGTCAACCTCTGGTTTTGCCTTCTGCGAGCTGTGCCGAGCAGAGATTAAATACACAAACCGCGGATTTGGTGCCTTGCAGAAGCATGCGACACCAACGGACACCGTCAACTGATTGATATTCGTGCAACAAATTCATGCATTCCAGGTGAAAAAAAGCCCCCCAAAAACACGAGCTCAAACAAAAACACCCTTGTTAAAGCATACTATTAAATTGCAATTGAGAAAATTAGTCTTTTACTTGGAATTTGGGAAGCAGATTGTGTGGCGATTTCTAAGCTCAGGTGGCACCAGATTGCACCATTTTGCTTCTTTAGACACAAAATTTTTCCGGGGGGGGCATGCCCCCGGACCCCCCTAGACTTTCGTGGCGCCTTCGGCGCCGTCACTTGCCAGTAAGCCCAAAACACTTTCACCAATTCCCACCCCTGATCGCTGTTGCAATAAAGCCCATATAGTTGTTATTGCAACACGATGCTGTAGCATGATATTGTTTGTTACAGCTGGTCTGAGGTCAGGAGTTGGAGCTCGGGAATCTACAGTCCTACAAAGAAGGGAACCCAGAGGAAAACCTACCTGAACTTGCTATCTGAAAGCATTGTCTGCAGTCTACGCCAGAAGTCGTAAATGGACAGTGATATGCCACTTGAAGATATTCACTGCGTGACGTCAGAACCACACCGAACAATCGAAGACAACATATTCAACTATTACCTGAACATTAAAGATAAGTTGCTATACCCATCGAGAGACAGAACTAAGAAATGTGTGCATAAACTATTTGGACAGCGGGATTATATACTCTTTTAGTCGCGATTCACAATTGTTCTTTTCTCTTTTTTTATTTAATTGAATTGTTATTAAAGTTATTGTTATCTTACCTATTGTTACGTAAATGTTTGTAAGCAACTGGATAGCTAACTGGGGGCCGAGTCGTAATTAAAAGATAAGGAATTATAAATCTTAATTTATAAATAAACGGTAGCTAAGGGAAGTAAATTGATTTATCTAGTGCCACGAGTACTTGCTTCAGTACTGGGGTATTTTCGAGGTGGGTAATTCAAGCCGTCCGGCTGTCGCTATTGTTAGGAATTATTCCCTAATAAACCAATATTGATAACTATATTCTAAAATAGGATGGAATTGTTAAACATAAACCGGACATGTCACATTCTTTATAAGTGTTTTCGCTGGTTTAGACTGGTTGCCGGAGACGTTGGACTGCATAATGGCAGCTAAAACTATATTGTTGTCCTTTATTTTTCTTTCTCTGAGCTGTGCACTTGTTAACTCCTCACTAGGTTGTCAGCTTGCAATAGATTCGTCGTTAAGAAATTCCTAAACTCCTTGCTTCAAGGGATTCCAGAATAATGTTTTAATCCAAATTAATGAAAAGTCAGAAAAAGGAAATAGAGAAATAGAAAGACTGGATGATGGAGGAATACTAACAAACAGAATTAGAGAAGGAGAGAAGATAAATAACAGTCTAAACAAATGAAAATCTTGGTGCAAATATGCTAGTGAAAACGAGAAACAAATCAGTAAATTCAGGCCAACAAAGAAAACACTAGAGAATGTATATTTTGAACTACCTTTATGAAATCAGAATGCCCCAGCAACTAAACAAGACCAGCGAAAACAATTATAAAGAAAATGAATTAAAAAATATTATTTCTCTTGACGTAGGGGTAGAGAGGCAGCATATCGTTTCATTGATTCATATTTACACTCTTAATCATGGACACTTAAATTAATTTTACGTGTGGTGTGCAAAACTATTCTACACTAACTATCGCCATTGTCTACAGGCACTCTAACTTTCCCTCCCTAACATGCTTTCTTTTGAACTCCCGTGTGTGTTTGGTCTTTTCACAATGACTTGCACATTAAATGCTTTCTTTTGAACTCCCGTGTGTGTTTGGTCTTTTCACAATGACTTGCACATTAAATGCTTTCTTTTGAACTCCCGTGTGTGTTTGGTCTTTCACAATGACTTGCACATTAAATGCTTTCTTTTGAACTCCCGTGCGTGTTTGGTCTTTTCACAATGGCTTGCACATTGATGCTGACCAAAAATGGAGAATATTGGTCTCAGGCTGTCGTGGCCACAAATTACAGACTGACAAATATGGAAACGGCATCAAGATCTAAAGATGGTTTATACTCTGGCCAGGGAAATACAGTTTTCGGTAACCATAAGCTTAATATACGTCTTTACTTTTATTTCTTTGCTGTTAGACTAAGGTTGATTGATAGTTATTGAGTATTTATGGAAGGAATTTGTTGACTGCGACGAATTGCTTTCGTTGTCGTCAAGTTGAGCACTTGAAGAACACTTGAAGACTCTTGAGAATGCTAAATGTCTGACTGCAAATGTAGGAATGATTTTGCTGAATTAGGTGCCTGTAGGTGGTGTCTGATAGTCATTGCGGAATATTTTCACACACGAAACTGAAGGATTCTGTTTGTACGAGGATAATAAGTGTCTGCTGATGATAAGATTTCGTGTGGCCATGGATTACTGGACTTGATAGAGAGTGCCACCTATTATGCACACGAAACTGAAGTTTTGATTTTTTTGTGTTAGGAGTCCGATAGCAAATGGAGGAATAATTTCATACGGGACAATTACAATTCAGCAGACCTGTGGTAATAATTGTCTGATAGGAAATAATTTTGCTCACGGCACTTATGATTTCATTGTGTACAGTGAATAGCAATTGTCTGGCACTGAATGCAAAAATAAATTTCCCCAAAGCCCTTACAAATTCATAAGATTATTTATTTACAAAGTTTCGTATGCCTGTAAAATAAGTGATTGCAGATAATGTCTACAGGAATATATTTCTATATATAATATTGAGATTTAATTGTGGCCGTCAATAATGTTAATGTTTCGTGATAAGCGTCGAAATAATTTTGCACACGACACTTAAAATTAATTCGAGTTCCCAGGACTAAGTGTCTAATGGTGAAATTAGGAATGAATCATACTTCCTCCTTTTCTAGTGAAGTAATATTCTTAATTTAATGTTTTATTGTGTTGACCCTTTTCGACTGGTTGCTGGGGAATTCTGACTCCATAATGGCAGCTACTTTTTTTTCGTGCATATGTGGACATTGTACATAAATATATTTCGTATTTAATGTGTAATATCGTTGGATTACTTTTGTTTTCGTGGGTATTTGGACGTTGTACATAAATACTTGAGAAAGGTCTAAGCGGTTTCCAATAATATTTCGTATTTAATGTACAATATTATTGGAAACCGCTTAGACCTTTCTCAAGTCTGTGTGCTGAAATTTGTCTTAAATACTAGAAAAGGCATGATGGGGGTCGAATCTTAATGACCTTCATGCCAGGTCACGCCAATTTATCGCAGCCAACCACTTACACCAAAGTATTATTAATTATACAACAGATTCAAGGTATTATAATGGGTTGAATATTGATATCACAAATTGATTGTTAATATGACAATTCGTGCTAATGGTATCGTAAAAATTGTGAATTTAAATGTAAAACGGCCAATATACAATGAATTTTGAAGTAGTATCACCATCTACACAAAATAATTTGAATATGTGGTATAATACAAACTGAAATGTAATAAAACCGTAAATAAAACGAAGAAGGCCGCTCAGAGAGACTACAATTGCTGTACGGGGTTTTGTTGAGAGTTGGCGATAGGGCAGCATGGTTGTTAGTGCTGTGGTGAAGGACTACAGTGTTTTACGTCAGGATGGTTGGCATTTTAGAAATGAGAGATGGCAATTTTAGGTGCGGAAATGTCAGTACCGCTGTGAGGGTTGAAAGTATGTAAAAATAAAGCTGGAAATATGAATTGTCAGTACCGTAGTGAGGGTTGACAGTATGTAAGAGTAAAGCTGGAAATATGAAATGTCAGTACCGTAGTGAGGGTTGACAGTATGTAAGAGTAAAGCTGGAAATATGAAATGTCAGTACCGTAGTGAGGGTTGACAGTATGTAAGAGTAAAGCTGGAAATATGAAATGTCAGTACCGTAGTGAGGGTTGACAGTATGTAAGAGTAAAGTTGGAAATATGAAATGTCAGTACCGCTGTGAGGTTGTAAAAATAAAGCTGGAAATATGAAATGTTAGTACCGCTGTGAGGTTGTAAAAATAAAGCTGGAAATATGAAATGTCAGTACCGCTGTGAGGTTGTAAAAATAAAGCTGGAAATATGAAATGTCAGTACCGCTGTGAGGTTGTAAAAATAAAGCTGGAAATATGAAATGTTAGTACCGCTGTGAGGTTATCTAAAAATAAAGCTGGAAATATGAATTGTCAGTACCGCAGTGAGGGTTGACAGTATGTAAAAATAAAGTTGGAAATATGAAATGTTAGTACCGCTGTGAGGTTATCTAAAAATAAAGCTGGAAATATTAAATGTCAGTACCACTATGAGGTTATAAAAATAAAGCTGGAAATATGAAATGCAGCTTTATGGTCAGGGAAGCTGTTTCAGTCAATGATGGCGGACCTTTTGTTTCATATTTCGACCTTGCTTTCTTGGAACATGCACAGTATGTGCTCATCGTGAGTGCATAGACGTAATCGATTACCTCCCTTAAAGAATTCTTGTTTATATCTCTAATAATTGCGCACACAAAATCTCTCCATGATGTCTGCAAAAAGGTCCTTTAACTCTGACACTTAGGTTTCGATCAGAAATGTCTTCACTTTCATTAGCAACATAGTAAATGAATATGAACAAGTTAGAAGACCACGCATGGGGGGGGGGGGGGTTCATATGTTTGTATGTAGTAGGGAGTGTACACAGTCTTAGCTGCAGAGCAGAATGTAAGATGTAATATTAAACATCTACAAGATATTGCAGAGCAGTGAGCAGGAAATAATACCGAACGTGTACAAGATAGTGTAGAGAAGTGTGAAGGAAGTAAAATTGAACATGTAGAATATATTGTAGGGATGTGCTCTAGGGTACTGTCATAGTGCTCTGTAAGCAGATTAAATATACATCACATCTTGTCATGTATTCTTTATAACTTAACCTGGTTATCGTTTGTTTATGAATGGACCCAATTAAAAATGTCTAAAGCCGGTAAATTCAACAACAAAACCGCGGAAGAACTTTTTCTATCGTTTATTCAAAGAGAGTTTCTTTAATTCTATAGAAAAAGAGAATTTTTTTTTTTTTATACTGGGGTCAAATTGACTACGTCACTGAACTCAATGGTGACGTGAACCAGCACTAAGTCTGCGTAGGAAATCCCTGGCGATGCTTGCGGCCGCGCAGGTGGTGTTGTCTGAAATGAATTTGAAATGTATGCATGCGTTTGAATGTGCGATCGGGTATGTACGAGATGTGTTTGTGTATTTGTATCATTGTGTGTGTGCGCGCGTTTGAACGAGTATAAGTTTGCGTTTGAGTGTTTGTATTATGAATTAGTGTATTTATGTATCCGTATGCGCGCGTATATTTATAGATGAATGTGTATATCATTTGCATATGTACGTGAGCGAGCGTATGCGTGTGTGTTTGTTTGCGATAATAATTAGTGATTTAATAACTTAAACTTAAAGTTTCATGAAAGTGAAGAGTAGGTTGAACAAGTCCCACTCACATTTCAAAACTAGGACACGACCAGCGCTTCTCACTATGGTATTTTACGTATGCAGCTCACGTTTTAAGTAGACCAGGTATTTAAATCACAACACAGCTTTTACTTCAAGTGGAGTCGTCCTCTACCTTCACTAGTACCCTCCACTTTCATGAGATTTGTCATCACCCATGATAGTAGGGGACGTTACTGCTAGAAAATCTTGAGCATGATAATAGAACATAGATAGATAGATAGATAGATAGATAGATAGATACTAACTTCTAACGAGCGGCTAAAAACAAATATACTTTCTCAGTAACAAATCCACAAAGGCCTTGGAATTTATCAACGTCACCGACCTTGACATATATTTTAGGTAAGGTCGGGAGAGTCGTGCTTAGGAGATAATTTGTACTTTCATTCATCAGGAATTAAGGACTGCAGGAAATACTGATTTGGCAGTTCATCAAAGTAAGGAAACCAACCCCAGCATCAGAATCACACACACATACACACGCGCGCGCGCACACACACACACACGCGCGCGCGCGCGCACACACACACACACGTGTATATATATATATGCATTTGTGTGTGTATTAGTTATTTATGTGTGCTATTTTATTATTTTTCATTTTAATTCTGGAAGCAGTGGCAAACAATAGAGAAGAGTGTTCCAAATTTTACGGAAGAAGATAAACATACACTGGCAGACAATAGAGAAGCGTTTACAGTAGGAAAACAAACATAGCATTCAAAACAATAATTAGCATTCTTTTAGAAATTACGAGCCTTCGACATTTTGTTATTTTCGGCTCAAATCCTCTGAAATTTTCTTAATACATTTTGTTTCCTTTTAAGTTAATAATTACTAGTTGTCTTTCCTTTCTTTCCTTGTAAAATAAAGTTTGTGTTTTATTAAATTAACTGCATTAAGGGTATACTGAATTTAACTGTCAATTTTGCTGGGACGCATATACAGTAGATTAACAGACAAATAGACAGAAAAATTATAGAAATTAGATAAATTATACAAAATCATACAGACACAAAGTTCCGTTTTTACAGTTTATTAGCATGAAGAAGAATGCAGTGTCCTGTCACAAGTTCAGTTTAGGAACACGAAACAGCATGTAGTGTCCTGTAGTGCAGTTCAAGGACAAATAATACTTTTGTTGCCATTGCGTTCAAAAACAGTTTACAGAGGAAAGATTTTAAAATTATAATTATTTTTAAAAATATCTACCCATCTCTACTCCTGCAATGTGATGGTCGTTTTATAGCTGGCTGGGAAAGCGATCGCTAATTGTATTTTTATAGGCGAGGGAAGATATAGAGATTGGGATTGGGATTCACCACTTTCTACGGGGACAGTGAGAGCCTTTGGAATCGGGATTGACATTGGAACCGGGATAGACGTTAGAACCGGGATAGACATTAGTACCAGGATAGAAATTATAACCAAGATCGAAACCGGGATAGACATGAGAACGAGAATTGAAATCTGGATATACATTAGAGTCAGGATTGAATCCGGGATAGACTTTAGAACCAGGATTGGAACCGGGATAGACGTTGGAACCGGGATAGACAATAGAACCCGGATTGAAACCGGGATAGACATTAGAACCAGGATTGAAACCGGGATAAACATTAGAACCAGGATTGAAACCGGGATTAACATTAGAACCAGGATTGGAACCGGGATTAACATTAGAACCAGGATTGAAACCGGGATAGACATTAGAACCAGTATTGGAACCGGGATAGATGTTGGAACCGGGATTAACATTAGAACCAGGATTGGAACCGGGATTAACATTAGAACCAGGATTGAAACCGGGATTAACATTAGAACCAGGATTGAAACCGGGATAGACATTAGAACCAGAATTGGAACCGGGATTAACATTAGAACCTGGATTGAAACCGGGATTAACATTAGAACCAGGATTGGAACCGGGATTAACATTAGAACCAGGATTGAAACCGGGATAGTCATTAGAACCAGGATTGGAACCGGGATAGATGTTGGAACCGGGATTAACATTAGAACCAGGATTGGAACCGGGATTAACATTAGAACCAGGATTGAAACCGGGATTAACATTAGAACCAGGATTGAAACCGGGATAGACATTAGAACCAGGATTGGAACCGGGATAGATGTTGGAACCGGGATTAACATTAGAACCAGGATTGAAACCGGGATAGACATTAGAACCAGAATTGGAACCGGGATTAACATTAGAACCTGGATTGAAACCGGGATTAACATTAGAACCAGGATTGGAACCGGGATTAACATTAGAACCAGGATTGAAACCGGGATAGACATTAGAACCAGGATTGGAACCGGGATAGATGTTGGAACCGGGATTAACATTAGAAACAGGATTGAAACCGGGATAGACATTAGAACCAGGATTGGAACCGGGATAGATGTTGGAACCGGGATTAACATTAGAACCAGGATTGGAACCGGGATTAACATTAGAACCTGGATTGGAACCGGGATTAACATTAGAACCAGGATTGGAACCGGGATTAACATTAGAACCAGGATTGAAACCGGGATAGACATTAGAACCAGGATTGGAACCGGGATAGATGTTGGAACCGGGATTAACATTAGAACCAGGATTGGAACCGGGATTAACATTAGAACCAGGATTGAAACCGGGATTAACATTAGAACCAGGATTGAAACCGGGATAGACATTAGAACCAGGATTGGAACCGGGATAGATGTTGGAACCGGGATTAACATTAGAACCAGGATTGGAACCGGGATTAACATTAGAACCAGGATTGAAACCGGGAATAATATTAGAACCAGGATTGAAACCGGGATAGACATTAGAACCAGAATTGGAACCGGGATTAACATTAGAACCTGGATTGGAACCGGGATTAACATTAGAACCAGGATTGAAACCGGGATAGACATTAGAACCAGGATTGGAACCGGGATTAACATTAGAACCAGGATTGGAACCGGGATAGATGTTGGAACCGGGTTTGACATTGGAACCGGGATAGACATTGGAACCGGGATAGACGTTGGAACCGGGTTTCACATTAGAACCGGGATAGACGTTGGAACCGGGTTTCACATTAGAACCGGGATAGACGTTGGAACCGGGTTTCACATTAGAACCGGGATAGACGTTGGAACCGGGATAGACATTGGAACCGGGTTTCACATTAGAACCGTGATAGACATTAAAACCGGGTTTCACATTAGAACCGGGATAGACATTGGAACCGGGTTTCACATTAGAACCGGGATAGACGTTGGACCCGGGATAGACATTGGAACCGGGATAGACATTGGAACCGGGATAGACGTTGGAACCGGGTTTCACATTAGAACCGGGATAGACGTTGGAACCGGGTTTCACATTAGAACCGGGATAGACGTTGGAACCGGGTTTCACATTAGAACCGGGATAGACGTTGGAACCGGGATAGACATTGGAACCGGATTTCACATTAGAACCGGGATAGACATTAAAACCGGGTTTCACATTAGAACCGGGATAGACATTGGAACCGGGTTTCACATTAGAACCGGGATAGACGTTTGAACCTGGATATGGATAACCTTGAAACTGGGGATTCAAATGTGGATTGGCTTGAAGTATTGTCCAAGGATCTAAATTCGTACCCGGGAAACCATGGTGACAGAAGCCGTAAACAGAACACATTTGAGAGCAGCAATTGTGGTTGTACTTGCACATAAATCCATTTTGTCGGCACTTCGAACACCTGAATATACACAAGACAATATTTCAATCATCAATATTTCTTAACAATCATCACTAAATTTGTAAATGTCATTTAGTTTAACACTTCCAACTACGACAATGTAAACCATGTGATGGAGACTCTCGTGGTAAAATTTTAATAGCAATTGAAAACATCTGACTTGAAACCGTTTCCGCATGATGGTCTAGATTTCGCGTTCACGTACATGACTGCTTGAGGTGTCCATATTTCTATAAATAGATTCACTTCTTCACCGATGAAACCATGCTTACATTTCTAACTAGTCAAAGCTCTTTTTCATATTTTTACATGATCAAATTTCTAACTACTTCATATCTCTACTTAATGAATAGGATTACTTTTCTGAAAATAATCATTTCACATTTCTATCTTGCAACCGCTTTCACATTTAAATTTAATAACCATGGTAATTGTTTTTATAAAAACTGACAAAAATGTTACCGTGTAGTCATAAATGATTACCTACGAGACTAGGTATGCGAACAAATTTTACACTGCTTATCTTTTTATAATGACTGTTTAATAAGTATGGTCGTTTTCAAATTTCTATCGACTAGCAAGATCAAATTTTCTAACTAATTACCTTACTCACATTTGTATGTTACAATTATGTATATATATTTACTGAGTGCCATGATCAAGATTCTAAACAGACATCGTATTTACCTGTCTAAGTAGCAACTATATTAATATATCTAACTAGAAATATTATTTCATAAACTCCAGGTGTAATGTGTTTCTAAAAGTAACTATATAACATGTAACAATAAATACATCATGCTTCCTCAAGTAACTACATAATTTATGAAATGACATCATATTTCTTTAAGTAACTTTATCATGGTTTCACACGCAAAGACATCGTGATTCTATACGTGACTACATCACGTTACTACATGTAACTATATTAGATTTCTACAAGTTACTATAATATGCTCCTGCAAGTAACTACATCATGTTTCTACAGGTAATTGCATTATGATACTACAAGTAATACATCAGGTATATATCGTGATTCTACAAGTAACTACATCATGTTTCTACAAGTATCTAATTAATGTTTCTACAAGATTTAAGAAATAGCTATATCAATTTTCGACAAGTAAATATTTCTACAAGTAACTACTTAATGTTTCTACAAGTGACTACTTAACGTTTCTACAAATCAATACATCACGTTTCTTCAAGTAACTAAATACTTTTTCTACAGGTAATTGTATCATGATTCTACAATAACTACTCACATGTCTACAAGTAATTACACCATGCTTCTAAAATAAAACTACATCATATTACTGCTACTTACCTCTGCAAGTTTGTATCAGATGTTTCTACATAATGTTTCTAGAGGCAATTACTTCATGTTCATACACGTAACTACATCATATTTCTACATGTAATTACACTACGTTTCTACAGGCATTTGCATCATGATTCTGCAGATAATGACTAACTACAACATGCTTTCAAAAGTAACTACAATAAACTTCTACAAGACACTACATCAAAATGTTGCTACAGGGAATTACATAATTTTTTCTACAGATACTATATCATATTTCTACAACTAACTTCGCCATGTTTCTACAGGTAACTGCTTCGTGTTTCAGCAAGTATTCACCTCATGTTTCTACACTTAAATATATTGTTACTACACGGAATTACATCATACTTCTACAAGAAATTACAGTATGTTACTGCAAGCCACAGTATTGTTTCTACACCCAATGACCCTAATTGGTACAAGAACGAAACCATGCTTCTACTAGTAATTTCATAATGTTTGTCCAGGTAATTACAACATGTTTCTTCAAGTAACTAAATCAGGCTTTATAAGTAATTCCAGCTTGTTTCTACAACTAATTACGTCATGTTTCTACACATAACTACATCGTATTACTATAGGATACTATAACATGCTCCTAAAGGTAATTGTATTCGTGTTTCTACAGGTTATTACATTATGATTCCTAAAGTAATTACATCAGGCTTGTACAATTAACTACATCATGTTTCTTTAGAATATTCTATCATGATTCTACAAGTAATTACATCATAATTTAGTTCTACAAGTAACTAAATAATGTTTCTACAAGTAATTACATCATAATTTAGTTCTACAAGTAACTAAATAATGTTTCTACAAGTAATTACATCATAATTTAGTTCTACAAGTAACTAAATAATGTTTCTACAAGTAACTACATTATGATTCTACAAGTAACTAAATAATGTTTCTACAGTCTCTGTGATTTGTATTGATATTATTGTTGAATTGTAGGTTAAGTATAAGACTGCGAATTATAGAAATGATTAGATTGTGGTTTCATGGAAATAATTTATGTCAAGTAATTGTATTTATCATATGTATATTTGATTGTTGATTTAGTAAATATAGTGTTACATTTAGTTACCTTTTCATGCATATCGATAACCTTATCTTGGAGAAGAAAGTGGATGGATGGGGCTCGCTAAATATAGAATAAAACCGGATTTGATTTTTTTAGGAAGAAGTTTTCCACCCACGGAAACATTGTGTGATGGTAAAAGTCTTAATGTTGTGGAAGAGAGAAAAGGTTAAAGGTTACACAAAACTGTCTATCGGCACGGTACCTTAGTGCACCACAGTCCATTTTTAATTTTGTGATCATTCGAAAATAAATAATGTCCATCACATAAAAACTGTCCGTCCATATAATTTAAATAGATCTGCTTTAGGTCCTCTTTAGTCTAACCGTGATATGTTTCCTGGACCATTTTGTACTGCTTTCATATAGAATTTATACATACATATTTATTTGTATAATGGAGCTTACCTTTTAATTTGAGACAAGCTGAGCAAAATAAATTCGGGCATAAGCATTTAAAATTAATTAATTATTTGCGGGAATATAATCATATATCTGAGAGTAGAATTAAATATATTCTTTTAGAATTGAGCTAGGAAGATGTTAAATATATTATAACCGACTTCAATACCTCAACAAAAGCAAGTCTTTTACCTGATTGTGGGCGTGGTGACCAAGAGGGTTACAAGAACTAGGCACGCAGATGCCTTTGTCATTTTCTTTAATTTCTGGCACTGGTCAAACTCTACAGATAAAATATAAAAGAAATGTATGATGCATTATTTAACTATCTGGACATCCAGAGCGTATACGACAGGTAACACTGTTTATATAATGTTATTGCAAGAGAGTGTATCTAGGTGTAATATTCATTTCATAAAGCATTACAGCAAGGAAGAGCATATAATTTATAACATTTCTCTGCTTATGTAGTATTGCAACATAAGTTCATGTCATATATAATATTCTGTTAATATATATATCAGACATACAATGTGTGGCAGAGTAAATTGACCCTATATTAGGAAAATGAGGAATAAGGAAAACACATCCCCAAACAACATGACATTATCATCCACTTCCCTAACAGCACATCACTATACACTGCGGAATTCATGGCAAGCACCACAGCCTTAACTGCTCATGACAAAATCCGGAACAACAAAAGGACAAACTGCTTATAATCACAGACTCAACTCTCAGCAAATTGCATTCTATGGTAATTGTTTTCAGATGAAGGACAGTGATTAATGATGTGAGGGCAGGTGCGCGGATTGTGAGTGACATGTTGATTGTGTATGGGTGTTTCTGAAGCATACATACGGACTGGAAGATCTGCCCTTATTTTTTATCTACGTAATTTCTGACATTTGTACCCACGATGTATAACTTTAAATAGGGGGTCAGAACTCTGCGACAATACATACAACAAGAGAGACAAAGGACCATCCTATTACTCTGCAGAGAATCAGCAGAGACCCTTGGTTTTAGGACGTGGGCCACTTTAGGGTTGAACAGGACTTAGATTTAGATAGAGGTATTAGGCAAGTAGAAAGAAATAGCGAAATATGTAAAGTAATTTGAACAGATTAAGAAGCATTAGTATTGTGTTGAATTTTGAGTGATGGACCTGTGTAATTCTATTATTGTAACTTTGAAATCTGACTGTTTACATTTATTGATTGCTGCTCTGGTCCCGACAGTGCGTAGACTGGGTTTATAATCTAAAAATAAAGGATCGCTAAACTTGCGATTCATCTTCTTGATTATAGTGCTTATTCATTTCTGACACCATTATTCGTAATGTGGTAATCACCATGTACCGCACTCTTAGTCACCAGCCACGTTACATTTGGCGTCGTCGACGTATTAGCATCACCAACTTCTACCGCACTAATCTTCTACCGAGCCACCTCAATACACCGCCCTTTTACATAAGGGACATACCAAAAAGCAGACAAACTCAAACAGATAAACATAGAAACCAAACTAATGTGGGCACCCTCACATACAGAAACACCAAGCAACGAAAAGGCATATGCACTAGCCAAAAGGCCTTTACTGAAAATAACAGCAACGCAACATCACTGCACAAAGAAGACTTAGGATCATTCAAGACAGTCATTTTTACATCATGGAAAACACAAGACTTCAATGAAGCAATAGATGAATAAATTATGAACGATAGCCAAGTGCCAAACAAGAATATATAAACAGCAATAGGAGAGGATAATCTTTAATAACCAAATCAAGATTAGGCAGAGAAATAAGCAAATACAAAGACGTATGATGCCTGTGTATCCTTAGACTAAACCCCTAAACCCAAAGCGAAGAATTAAAGATAAGAAAGATAAGAATTTCAATGTATCTAGTTGAAAACGACATATCACTGAATGTTGTGAGTATTTTAAACCCACCTAAGTATTAATAGCATCAATCATCTAATTACTAGCGCAACTTTTAAATAAACACGCCGAAAAGAATAATTTATAAATCAAAAATCACGAAATAAATATTATGTGAAAAATAACAGTAAATTATAAAACAAAATAGGAAAAGTATCACAAATTAAACAGAGTACATCAAGACAGGAAACAAGTCCAAGAGGCTCTTGAACCCGACAGTCGAGGCACCTATTATCTGACGAAATTTGGCAGCACTGTTGGCTTTGGGGAGGACCTGGTGCATAGGTTGGGAACCAATGACAAAGATTAATTCCGAAACCTGAGAGGCAACGCAACTAAAGGAAAAGACCGCCTCCATACACCCAGTAAGCCAAGAATATTACTGAAGAAACGGCTCAGCAACACCAGACAGAAGCAGACAAAAGAGAAACAACACAACTACCACCACCACCACCACCACCATCGACGACGATGGGTGTGCCGGCAGCAAACAATATTATCTGTGGGATATTTTAATCACCTCATTGCTGACATTATCTAGCTACTGCTCGATCATCTGTACTGGCCGCCAGTACACAATCTACGGACATTCCAACGGACGCCGTGAAAGTGACAACATTAGTGAGGACAAGGGGGGGGGGCGAACATCCGGGGAGGGAGGGTATGCGCTAGGTATAGACTTGGTGCGCTACTAGCCAGGGCTCTGTAAAATGCTCCCACCCACCCTCTCCCCTCCAAAATTGGGAAGTAGGACTACGACAAAAGCAATACCAACCAATACGGGATATTAGCCCACAGACTACCGTGCTAATGTATGCCTCTACCTGCCAGACACGAGCACCACAAACAACATGCCACCATTCATCATCATCCCTCTCCAACTTTCCTGTCGACCACCCTCCACTCCGTCTTTCCCAATCTTCAAGTCTACCAACAGGCTGCACAATTCGTGCCAAGCAGCGAAATCGGCTGATAGATGGAAACAATTATCATCCTAATTTCAGTTCAGCTCTATAACCCTACCTGTCTAAGCATGTTTCAGAAAGGGAAAAGCATACACAAGAGCGAATTCCACTAACCCAGTTTTGATAATGTGTCCACTTTCCCCCTCCCACTTCTCCCAGCGCGAAATCGGCGAAAACATAAAGCACCCCCATACACTAGCAGCAGTAATGGGTTGCAGTTACACAAGCTTTGATAGGTTAACCATTATAGAATATAATTACGAGCTTAGGGCACAATGTAAAGAATCGGGGGGGGGGGGGGTCCAGCGAATACCAGTATCCTAGAAGTAATTATTGAATTGCAAGGAAATCCAGATCCGGTTTATTTTTAAAATCCTTAAAACACTGAAGTATTTTTTTTAATAATTTTTGTTGCCCCCTAGTTTGACTTATGTAGCTTGATGCTATTTAGTGTTAAAAATATAAGAAAAAATAGTTTATATTTAATATAGTCGTGTGTTCTGTCTGGGAGGTGTGGCCTTGATGAAAACTGAGTTTTTAATGCTTTATTTCACCTTCAGCACTTATTGAGTTTTAATTTCTTTCCAGCTAAGTAAAGGAAGGTCCGAGGGGGGGGGGCATCATTATTGGTCCGTGCTCAGGACATCAGCTGACCTTAAATTGGCCCTGGACACGGCAATAAGTTTTGCTTTTAATGGAAAATTTACCTACTTTTAAATGTACTGACGAGGTATATTATGGGATAAGCAGCCTATCTTTATTCTAGACCATGAAACCCACATATGTAAATAAAAAACATAATAATTTTATTATATGTATAGAAGTCGATTTTGTTAAATGGCATTTAGCATGAAAATAATTCAACATTAAGTACAACAGTTCGAAAAGATGGAAGTGAGAAAAAATATTCTTTTTCTATGTTAAATCTTACACGAATTATGAAATGAGAAAGAAGATATAGAAGTACATACCTGTTTCTCCATCCAAACTGAAGTGAAATAATTATGCCGACACAATAAAGTTGTTGTTTGTTCGGATTCGGCAACTTTATCAGATTTTCTTCTGTCACTGCACTCATTCACTGTTTGATACGTCATTATTTAGAAATGCAGGCCTGAAGTGTAATTAGATGCATCTCCCAAACTGTTATTTACACAAATTTATGGAAGCGCTTCCAGCGTATGCCGATTTCGCCTTAACAGTTACCTTGAAAGAAAGTTCTCGATAGATAATATTTCGTATTCGTTGTCAAGGACGGGAAGAGTAGACCAATGAAAACATTCGTCTCAAAATAAACAAACGAGCGAAATTGTTATTTGATTTGGTGGTTAAGTGAAGTCAAAGTGTTCCGGAATACGTGTATACGTTCACTTCACGCCACACTCACACGCAAATCACTTCGTACACACTCACACACACACACATACACACACTCATGCGCACGCACAAACACACACACATTCACCTTGACAAGTATACAATAGTATTTTCTTTTCATTTATGCATCCTTGCCTGTGCACATCAATCCACTCCTCTCAACAACATCATCTGTTACCAATCATTACAAGCTTGTCAGCAAGTTGCACATCAATGCAATATTTCATTTTATGTTTGTTCCTAGTCTTCTCGTTCGTTAGTCGGACTTTGTGGAGGCAATTCACACACGCACGCACGCACACGCACGCACATAATCACACACACACACACACACACACAAAGACACACACACATACACACACACACACATTAGCGCGTGTTCACAATCATGCAGTTTACAAGTCACTGTTTTTCCTTTTTCCACTGTGCCCCTTTTTTCACATTACACAACTGTTCCAGAATCTTCAATACGCTCACATAGCACACCGTAGAGAATCGTCCAGAATTTCAAATACACTAACAAAGCACAACACGAGGAGTGCTCCTTAATCTTCGTGTGCGCTACCCAAGCACTCCACGAGAAATATTCACAGATCTTTGTGTGCGCTACCCAAGCACTCCACGAGAAATATTTACAGATCTTTGTGTGCGCTACCCAAGCACTCCACGAGAAATATTTACAGATCTTTGTGTGCGCTACCCAAGCACTCCACGAGAAATATTCACAGATCTTCGTGTGCGCTACCCAAGCACTCCACGAGAAATATTTACAGATCTTTGTGTGCGCTACCCAAGCACTCCACGAGAAATATTTACAGATCTTTGTGTGCGCTACCCAAGCACTCCACGAGAAATATTTACAGATCTTTGTGTGCGCTACCCAAGCACTCCACGAGAAATATTCACAGATCTTCGTGAATTCTCAAGACCAAATTCGAACCTCAATTCCCAACATATTGGTTCACTAACGAAATTCACAAAAATCAACGTTCATCAAGACATTTACTGATAAGTTCGATGACAACATTGGACACACACATCAACGAGATCTGGTAGAGCACAGTAATCACTGTAGTCTGAAGTGGAGACAAGCTTACCAAAAAAAAATCAAAGATGTCAAAATGAAAGGGCACACCACTTTCTGCAAAAATCAAATTAAGGGCAGTGCTAAGTTTGAGGCATATTTCATTTCTAAACTCCTTTCTTTCTTACACACTTTCTCAACTTACAAATCCCGCAATGATATCCATTAGCCGGAAAGGCACACATCATAAGAAGTATAACTTTGATCAAAATACACAAGCATATTGCACAACATAGTCATATTAGTGAACGTAGAAATAATGGTTCAGTTACATAAAACATTCTCCAATTCAAATCATAGATCAATAACGAACATATTCGAAATATTTCTAAGTTCATTTTTTTCTTTATCAGTCAGTTAACTTACCAGAAGCTAATGATTTCCTTTATGACCGGACTTGAGTTACGTCAAAATCAAATTGATTAGAATATGATCCTTTCTTCAACAAAGTACTTTCAGTGTATCCCGATTGGATGAAATTGTTAAGAACAATTGTGAGACTATTTGTCAGAAAAAAAACCTACTCATCCGCCTGGAACTGGTTTGGATTGCTTCAGCACGTTCTTACATATTCTCCACCAGAGTTGTTATTTTAACTCTGGTATTTACAAAAAATATCGTCATGCGAGGTAACGAAGGTCATGTCACGTTGACATATAACAAATTATGTAACAGTTAAGTTTAGAAATAGTGACTGGTATATTTACTCTGCCACATTAAGGTTATACAAAGAAACTTAAGCAACGGACCAAAGTTTTCAAGTTCTGCAGATCTTATTTTACTTAGTTTAAATGCATCTTTCTAAATTGGCATATTTTCCGCATTTCGATTAATTTTAATTATTTTATATTGTATAATCTGGTATCCGGGCTCCTCATATATAGAATTAACAAGTTACTTAAAATATAGAAGATACTTACGAATTGTTGATGGTTTTAGATTAATATAAGTGAAATTTAATTTCGTGGGGAGCAGCGGGAGTGGTGGTGGTGGTGGGAATGTTGGGAAAAAATATAACATACTACACACACATACTTACACGTCATACATACCACACACACACACACACACACACACACATCATACATACCACACACACATACACACATCATACATATCACACACACATACATCATACATATCACAAACACAATATCACATCATACATACCACACACACATACACACCATATATATCACACACACATATACGCATAATACATATCACACACACACATCATACATATCACAAACATATCACACACACACACACACACACACATATACGCATAATACATATCACATACACATAACACACACACACACACACACACACACACACACACAATCATATCATACATACCATACACACTTTTCGTAGCGATTTGTAGCAGGACACACAACCGAGAACCGAATATACTCCACAAATATTTTTTTAATACACCTCTCCTCCCTCGCACTCCTTTACAAAGAAAAATAAACGAATAAAACGAAAACAAGCCCATAGGCAAAAATATTGCAGATTACCAAAAGATGCTTTCTTTTGAATTCCCGTGTGTGTTTGGTCTTTTCATAATGACTTGCACATTAAATGCTTTCTTTTGAACTCCCGTGTGTTGGTACCCGCTACTTGACGTTACGAAATACACAACAATTTTTGAAGTCGTCGCTCCGTTGGCTCGTGTAAAGCCCCCAGAGGTTCGAACCTCACATTTAAACGATAAACAGGACGGACTAACAAACACACTGACAACGGACAGACAGACCGACGGACAGACAGAGACGCTATGGCTACAATAAATGAATTTTAACACGAAACGAAAAGAACAAGAATTGACACAAAGCCGATGAACATTAAGAAAATATTTATATAAAATAAAGAACGAATTAAAAGAAATAACAATACACTGCAATTATATTTATGCTGAGCACCAACCTCGAAATCTAATCAGAGAAATTAGCTTCCCCCTTACTGTCTCTGAGTCTCTATGGTTTCTTTTTACAAAGTTCGGTCAAGTTCCCGATTTTCTTAAAGAGTTAATATGTATCGTTGCACACTCCTGGCCAAAGTACTTTGTTACTTAACTGGGAGGAGTTGAATAGTGCAAGAAGCGTCCCAGGTTGATCACACAGCAACCAAAGATTCAGGTTGATCACACAGCAACCAAAGATTCGAGTTGATCACACAGCAACCAAAGATTCAGGTTGATCACACAGCAACCAAAGATTCAGGTTGATCACACAGCAACCAAAGATTCATACGAAGAATAAAATAAAAATCCTGTAATATATAATATAAAAGGGCTCAGAGACTACTAACATAATTTTTCCTATATTTACTAATTAAAAGCTAATCATTTCTCTGAGTACAATGTCACTAAATGAAATAGAATGAATTAGTTTTACATATCAATTCTTTATCAAATGACATTCTATACATCAATTATTAATTCAAAGTGATGTAAAAGCAGTCAGCTTACCTTTCGTTTTCGGCGAAAAACCAAGGATTAAAGAAAAACTGTAATGGTGTAATGATACACTCTTTTCAGGCCTTCTGCCTGTTCTATACATAATAAATTTTTAACAGTTATTAAAACTGGGCCATCCCGACACTCTATCAGCGTTGAATCCGATGAGGGTGTCCTTGTGTGGAAAAAAGCAAAGTGAGTGGGAGATTTTCCCTATTTATAGTTTTTGTTTTGTTTTGTTTTTCTGACCTCAGGGTCAACCCGCCCACGCTTTCATTCGTAGGAAGGATAGGTACTTCCGAATTCCTTCCGTTCCATTCTCCATTCAACTCCTACGCTAAGGTCACACTTCCTTCCGCTTTCATTCATCTTCCTACGTGTTTTTATTTGACAGGTCAGACTTCCGGACTGAACCAGAAAAACATCCTGTCCACGCTTTCATTTATGCAATACGTGCGAAATCCGTACAAGCTTGTTTTAAACTGTCATATTTAGATCTAGTTTTCTCACTTATTCTTTCTTATATTTAATTTTTTAATATTTAGCTGGGATCCGGGCGAGATTTACAGAAGATCCTGACACTGTGTGTGTTTGGTCTTTTCACAATGACTTGCACACTGATGCTGACCAAAAAATGGAGAATATTGGTCTCAGGCTGTCGTGGCCACAAACCATACAGACAGACAAATATGGAAACGGCATCAAGATCTAAAGATGGTTTATACTCTGGCCAGGGAAATACAGTTTTCGGTAACCATAAGGTTAATATACGTCTTTACTTTTATTTCTTTGCTGTTAGACTAAGGTTGATTGATAGTTATTGAGTATTTATGGAAGGAATTTGTTGACTGCGACGAATTGCTTTCGTTGTCGTCAAGTTGAGCACTTGAAGAATACTTGAAGACTCTTGAGAATGCTAAATGTCTGACTGCAAATGTAGGAATGATTTTGCTGAATTAGGTGCCTGTAGGTGGTGTCTGATAGTCATTGCGGAATATTTTCACACACGAAACTGAAGGATTCTGTTTGTACGAGGATAATAAGTGTCTGCTGATGATAAGATTTCGTGTGGCCATGGATTACTGGACTTGATAGAGAGTGCCACCTATTATGCACACGAAACTGAAGTTTTGATTTTTTTGTGTTAGGAGTCCGATAGCAAATGGAGGAATAATTTCATACGGGACAATTACAATTCAGCAGACCTGTGGTAATAATTGTCTGATAGGAAATAATTTTGCTCACGGCACTTATGATTTCATTGTGTACAGTGAATAGCAATTGTCTGGCACTGAATGCAAAAATAAATTTCCCCAGAGCCCTTACAAATTCATAAGATTATTTATTTACAAAGTTTCGTATGCCTGTAAAATAAGTGATTGCAGATAATGTCTACAGGAATATATTTCTATATATAATATTGAGATTTAATGTGGCCGTCCATAATGTTAATGTTTCATGACAAGTGTCGAAATAATTTTGCACACGACACTTAAAAATTAATTCGAGTTCCCAGGACTAAGTGTCTAATGGTGAAATTAGGAATGAATCATACTTCCTCCTTTTCTAGTGAAGTAATATTCTTAATTTAATGTTTTATTGTGTTGACCCTTTTCGACTGGTTGCTGGGGAATTCTGACTCCATAATGGCAGCTACTTTTGTTTTCGTGCATATGTGGACATTGTACATAAATATATTTCGTATTTAATGTGTAATATCGTTGGATTACTTTTGTTTTCGTGGGTATTTGGACGTTGTACATAAATATATTTCGTATTTAATGTACAATATTATTGGAAACCGCTTAGACCTTTCTCAAGTCTGTGTGCTGAAATTTGTCTTAAATACTAGAAAAGGCATGATGGGGGTCGAATCTTAATGACCTTCATGCCAGGTCACGCCAGTTTATCGCAGCCACCCACCTACACCAAAGTATTATTAATTATACAACAGATTCAAGGTATTATAATGAGTTGAATATTGATATCACAAATTGATTCTTAATATGACAATTCGTGCTAATGGTATCGTAAAAATTGTGAATTTAAATGTAAAACGGCCAACTATACAATGAATTTTGAAGTAGTATCACTATCTACACAAAATAATTTGAATATGTGGTATAATACAAACTGAAATGTAATAAAACCGTAAATAAAACGAAGAAGGCCGTGCAGAGAGACTGCAATTGCTGTACGGGTTTTTGTTGAGAGTTGGCGATAGGTCAGCATGGTTGTTAGTGCTGTGGTGAAGGACTACAGTGTTTTACGTCAAGATGGTTGGCATTGCAGAAATGAGAGATGGCAATTTTAGGTGCGGAAATGTCAGTACCGCTGTGAGGGTTGAAAGTATGTAAAAATAAAGCTGGAAATATGAATTGTCAGTACCGTAGTGAGGGTTGACAGTATGTAAAAGTACACTGGCAGACAATAGAGAAGCGTTTACTGTAGGAAAACAAACATAGCATTCAAAACAATAAATAGCATTCTTTTAAAAATTACGAGCCTTCGACATTTTGTTATTTTCGGCTCAAATCCTCTGAAATTTTCTTAATACATTTTGTTTCCTTTTAAGTTAATAATTACTAGTTGTCTTTCCTTTCTTTCCTTGTAAAATAAAGTTTGTGTTTTATTAAATTAACTGCATTAAGGGTATACTGAATTTAACTGTCAATTTTGCTGGGACGCATATACAGTAGATTAACAGACAAATAGACAGAAAAATTATAGAAATTAGATAAATTATACAAAATCATACAGACACAAATTTCCGTTTTTACAGTTTATTAGCATGAAGAAGAATGCAGTGTCCTGTCACAAGTTCAGTTTAGGAACACGAAACAGCATGTAGTGTCCTGTAGTGCAGTTCAAGGACAAATAATACTTTTGTTGCCATTGCGTTCAAAGCAGTTTACAGAGGAAAGATTTTAAAATTATAATTATTTTTTAAAATATCTACCCATCTCTACTCCTGCAATGTGATGGTCGTTTTATAGCTGACTGGGATAGCGATCGCTAATTGTATTTTTATAGGCGAGGGAAGATATAGGGATTGGGATTGGGATTCACCACTTTCTACGGGGACAGTGAGAGTCTTTGGAATCGGGATTGACATTGGAACCGGGATAGATGTTGGAACCGGGTTTGACATTGGAACCGGGATATACGTTGGAACCGGGATAGATATTGGAACCGGGATAGACGTTGGAACCGGGATAGACGTTGGAACCGGGTTTCACATTAGAACCGGGATAGATGTTGGAACCGGGTTTGACATTGGAACCGGGATAGACGTTGGAACCGGGTTTCACATTAGAACCGGGATAGACGTTGGAACCGGGTTTCACATTAGAACCGGGATAGACGTTGGAACCGGGATAGACATTGGAACCGGGTTTCACATTAGAACCGGGATAGACATTGGAACCGGGTTTCACATTAGAACCGGGATAGCCATTGGAACCGGGTTTCACATTAGAACCGGGATAGACGTTTGAACCTGGATATGGATAACCTTGAAACTGGGGGTTTAAATGTGGATTGGCTTGAAGTATTGTCCGAGGATCTAAATTCGTACCCGGGAAACCATGGTGACAGAAGCCGTAAACAGAACACATTTGAGAGCAGCAATTGTGGTTGTACTTGCACATAAATCCATTTTGTCGGCACTTCGAACACCTGAATATACACAAGACAATATTTCAATCATCAATATTTCTTAACAATCATCACTAAATTTGTAAATGTCATTTAGTGTAACACTTCCAACTACGACAATGTAAACCATGTGATGGAGACTCTCGTGGTAAAATTTTAATAGCAATTGAAACCATCTGACTTGAAACCGTTTCCGCATGATGGTCTAGATTTCGCGTTCACGTACATGACAGCTTGAGGTGTCCATATTTCTATAAATAGATTCACTTCTTCACCGATGAAACCATGCTTACATTTCTAACTAGTCAAAGCTCTTTTTCATATTTTTACATGATCAAATTTCTAATTACTTCATATCTCTACTTAATGAATAGGATTACTTTTCTGAAAATAATCATTTCACATTTCTATCTTGCAACCGCGTTCACATTTAAATTTAATAACCATGGTAATTGCTTTTATAAAAACTGACAAAAATGTTACCGTGTAGTCATAAATGATTACCTACGAGACTAGGTATGCGAACAAATTTTAAACTGCTTATCTTTTTATAATGACTGTTTAATACGTATGGTCGTTTTCAAATTTCTATCGACTAGCAAGATCAAATTTTCTAACTAATTACCTTACTCACATTTGTATGTTACAATTATGTATATATATTTACTGAGTGCCAGGATCAAGATTCTAAACAGACATCGTATTTACCTGTCTAAGTAGCAACTATGTTAATATATCTAACTAGAAATATTCTTTCATAAACTCCAGGTGTAACGTGTTTCTAAAAGTAACTATATAACATGTAACAATAAATACATCATGCTTCCTCAAGTAACTACATAATTTATGAAATGACATCATATTTCTTTAAGTAACTTTATCATGGTTTCACACGCAAAGACATCGTGATTCTATACGTGACTACATCACGTTACTACATGTAACTACATTAGATTTCTACAAGTTACTATAATATGCTCCTGCAAGTAACTACATCATGTTTCTACAGGTAATTGCATTATGATACTACAAGTAATACATCAGGTATATATCGTGATTCTACAAGTAACTACATCATGTTTCTACAAGTATCTAATTAATGTTTCTACAAGATTTAAGAAATAGCTATATCAATTTTCGACAAGTAAATATTTCTACAAGTAACTACTTAATGTTTCTACAAGTGACTACTTAACGTTTCTACAAATCAATACATCACGTGTCTTCAAGTAACTAAATACTTTTTCTACAGGTAATTGTATCATGATTCTACAATAACTACTCACATGTCTACAAGTAATTACACCATGCTTCTAAAATAACTACATCATATTACTGCAACTTACCTCTGCAAGTTTGTATCAGATGTTTCTACATAATGTTTCTAGAGGCAATTACTTCATGTTCATACACGTAACTACATCATATTTCTACATGTAATTACACTACGTTTCTACAGGCATTTGCATCATGATTCTGCAGATAATGACTACAACATGCTTCCAAAAGTAACTACAATAAACTTCTACAAGACACTACATCAAAATGTTGCTACAGGGAATTACATATTTTTTTTCTACAGATACTATATCATATTTCTACAACTAACTTCGCCATGTTTCTACAGGTAACTGCTTCGTGTTTCAGCAAGTATTCACCTCATGTTTCTACACTTATATATATTGTTACTACACGGAATTACATCATACTTCTACAAGAAATTACAGTATGTTACTGCAAGACACAGTATTGTTTCTACACCCAATTACCCTAATTGGTACAAGAACGAAACCATGCTTCTATTAGTAATTTCATAATGTTTGTCCGGGTAATTACAACATGTTTCTTCAAGTAACTAAATCAGGCTTTATAAGTAATTCCAGCTTGTTTCTACACCTAATTACGTCATGTTTCTACACATAACTACATCGTATTACTATAGGATACTATAACATGCTCCTAAAGGTAATTGTATTCGTGTTTCTACAGGTTATTACATTATGATTCCTAAAGTAATTACATCAGGCTTGTACAATTAACTACATCATGTTTCTTTAGAATATTCTATCATGATTCTACAAGTAATTACATCATAATTTAGTTCTACAAGTAACTAAATAATGTTTCTACAAGTAACTACATTATGATTCTACAAGTAACTAAATAATGTTTCTACAGTCTCTGTGATTTGTATTTATATTATTGTTGAATTGTAGGTTAAGTATAAGACTGCGAATTATAGAAATGATTCGATTGTGGTTTCATGGTAATAATTTATGTCAAGTAATTGTATTTATCATATGTATATTTGATTGTTGATTTAGTAAATATAGTGTTAAATTTAGTTACCTTTTCATGCATATCGATAACCTTATCTTGGAGAAGAAAGTGGATGGATGGGGCTCGCTAAATATAGAATAAAACTGGATTTGTCTTTTTTAGGAAGACGTTTTCCACCCACGGAAACATTGTGTGATGGTCAAAGTCTTAATGTTGTGGAAGAGAGAAAAGGTTAAAGGTTACACAAAACTGTCTATCGGCACGGTACCTTAGTGCACCACTGTCCATTTTTAATTTTGTGATCATTCGAAAATAAATAATGTCCATCACATAAAAACTGTCCGTCCATATAATTTAAATAGATCTGCTTTAGGTCCTCTTTAGTCTAACCGTGATGTTTCCTGGACCATTTTGTACTGCTTTCATATAGAATTTATACATACATATTTATTTGTATAATTGAGCTTCCCTTTTAATTTGAGACAAGCTGAGCAAAATAAATTCAGGCATAAGCATTTAAAATTAATTAATTATTTGCGGGAATATAGTCATATATCTGAGAGTAGAATTAAATATATTCTTTTAGAATTGAGCTAGAAAAATTGTTAAATATATTATAACCGACTTCAATACCTCAACAAAAGCAAGTCTTATACCTGATTGTGGGCATGGTGACCAAGAGGGTTACAAGAACTAGGCACACAGATGCCTTTGTCATTTTCTTTATTTTCTGGCACTGGTCAAACTCTACAGATAAAATATAAAAGAAATGTATGATGCATTATTTAACTATCTGGACATCCAGAGCGTATACGACAGGTAACACTGTTTATATAATGTTATTGCAAGAGAGTGTATCTAGGTGTAATATTCAATTCATAAAGCATTACAGCAAGGAAGAGCATATATAACAGTTCTCTGCTTATGTAGTATTGCAACATAAGTTCATGTCATATATAATATTCTGTTAATATATATATCAGACATACAATGTGTGGCAGAGTAAATTGACCGTATATTAGGAAAATGAGGAATAAGGAAAACACATCCCCAAACAACATGACATTATCATCCACTTCCCTAACAGCACATCACTATACACTGCAGAATTCATGGCAAGCACCACAGCCTTAACTGCTCATGACAAAATCCGGAACAACAAAAGGACAAACTGCTTATAATCACAGACTCAACTCTCAGCAAATTGCATGCTATGGTAATTGTTTTCAGATGAAGGACAGTGATTAATGATGTGAGGGCAGGTGCACGGATTGTGAGTGACATGTTGATTGTGTATGGGTGTTTCTGAAGCATACGGACTGGAAGATCTGCCCTTATTTTTTATCTACGTAATTTCTGACATTTGTACCCAGGATGTATAACTTTAAATAGGGGGTCAGAACTCTGCGACAATACATACAACAAGAGAGACAAAGGACCATCCTATTACTCTGCAGAGAATCAGCAGAGACCCTTGGTTTTAGGACGTGGGCCACTTTAGGGTTGAACAGGACTTAGATTTAGATAGAGGTATTAGGCAAGTAGAAAGAAATAGCGAAATATGTAAAGTAATTTGAACAGATTAAGAAGCATTAGTATTGTGTTGAATTTTGAGTGATGGACCTGTGTAATTCTATTATTGTATCTTTGAAATGTTACTGTTTACATTTACTGATTGCTGCCCTGGTCCCGACAGTGCGTAGACTGGGTTTATGTTCTAAAAATAGAAGATCGCTAATGAAAAGAACCTGCGATTTATCTTCTTGATTGTAGTGCTTATTCATTTCTGACACCATTATTCGTAATGTGGTAATCACCATGTACCGCACTCTTAGTCACCAGCTACGTTACATTTGGCGTCGTCGACGTATTAGCATCACCAACTTCTAGCGCACTAATCTTCTACCGAGCCACCTCAATACACCGCCCTTTTACATAAGGGACATACCAAAAAGCAGACAAACTCAAACAGATAAACATAGAAACCAAACTAATATGGGCACCCTCACATACAGAAACACCAAGCAACGAAAAGTTAGATGCACTAGCCAAAAGGCCCTTACTGAAAATAACATCAACGCAACATCACTGCACAAAGAACACTTAGGATCATTCAAGACACTCATTTTTACATCATGGAAAACACAAGACTGCAATGAAGCAATAGATGAATAAATTATGAACGATAGCCAAGTGCCAAACAAGAATATATAAACAGCAATAGGAGAGGATAATCTTTAATAACCAAATCAAGATTAGGCAGAGAAATAAGACGTACAATGCCTGTGTATCCTTAGACTAAACCCCTAAACCCAAAGTGCAGAATTAAAGATAAGAAAGATAAGAATTTCAATGTATCTAGTTGAAAACGACATTTCACTGAATGTTATGAGTATTTTAAACCCACCTAAGTATTAATAGCATCAATCATCTAATTACTAGCGCAACTTTTAAATAAACACACCGAAAAGAATAATTTATAAATCAAAAATCACGAAATAAATATTATGTGAAAAATAACAGTAAATTATAAAACAAAATAGGAAAAGTATCACAAATTAAACAGAGTACATCAAGACAGGAAACAAGTCCAAGTGGCTCTTGAACCCGACAGTCGAGGCACCTATTATCTGACGAAATTTGGCAGCACTGTTGGCTTTGGGGAGGACCTGGTGCATAGGTTGGGAACCAATGACAAAGATTAATTCGGAAACATGAGAGGCAACGCAACAAAAGGAAAAGACCGCCTCCATACACCCAGTAAGCCAAGAATATTACTGAAGAAACGGCTCAGCAACACCAGACAGAAACAGACAAAAGAGAAACAACACAACTACCACCACCACCACGACCACCATCGACGACGATGGGTGTGCCGGCAGCAAACAATATTATCTGTGGGATATTTTAATCACCTCATTGCTGACATTATCTAGCTACTGCTCGATCATCTGTACTGGCCGCCAGTACACAATCTACGGACATTCCAACGTGAAAGTGACGACAACATTAGTGAAGACGAGGGGGGGGGGCGAACATCCGGGGAGGGAGGGTATGCGCTAGGTATAGACTTGGTGCGCTACTAGCCAGGGCTCTGTAAAATGCTCCCACCAACCCCCTCCCCTCCAAAATTGGGTAGTAGGACTACGACAAAAACAATACCAACCAATACGGGACATTAGCCCACAGACTACCGTGCTAATGTATGCCTCTACCTGCCAGACATGAGCACCACAAACAACATGCCACCATTCATCTTCATCCCTCTCCAACTTTCCTGTCGACCACCCTCCACTCCGTCTTTCACAATCTTCAAGTCTACCAACAGGCTGCACAATTCGTGCCAAGCAGCGAAATCGGCTGATAGATGGAAACAATTATCATCTTAATTTCAGTTCAGCTCTATTCCCGGACCTGTCTAAGCATGTTTCAGAAAGGGCAAAGCATACAACAGAGCGAATTCCACTAACCCAGTTTTGATAATGTGTCCACTTTCCCCCTCCCACTTCTTCCAGCGCGAAATCGGCGAAAACATAAAGCACCCCCATACACTAGCAGCAGTAATGGCCTGCAGTTACACAAGCTTGGATAGGTTAACCATTATAGAATATAATTACGAGCTTAGGGCACAATGTAAAGAATCGGGGGGGGGGGGGTGTCCAGCGAATACCAGTATCCTAGAAGTAATTATTGAATTGCAAGGAAATCCAGATCCGGTTTATTTTTAAAATCCTTAAAACAGTGAAGTATTTTTTTTATAATTCTTTCTGTTGCCCCCCTAGTTTTAAATAATTATTTGACTTATGTCGCTTGCTGCTATTTAGTGTTAAAAATATAAGAAAAAATAGTTTATATTTAATATAGTCGTGTGTTCTGGCTGGGTGGGTGTGGCCTTGATTAAAACTGAGTTTTTAATGCTTTATTTCACCTTCAGCACTTATTGAGTTTTAATTTCTTTCCATCTAAGTAAAGGTAGGTCCGAGGTGGGGGGGCATCATTATTGGTCCGTGCTCAGGACATCAGCTGGCCTTAAATTGACCCTGGACACGGCAATAAGTTTTGCTTTTAATGGAAAATTTACCTACTTTTAAGGTTACTGACGAGCTCCATTATGGGATATGTAATGATAAGCAGCCTATCTTTATTCTAGACCATGAAACCCACATATGTAAATAAAAAAACAATAATTTTATTATATGTATACATGTCGATTTTCGCATGCACATAATTCAACATTAAGTACAACAGTTCGAAAGATGGAAGTGAGAAAAAAATATTCTTTTCCTATGTTAAATCTTACACGAATTATGAAATGAGAAAGAAGGTATAGAAGTACATACCTGTTTCTCCATCCAAACTGAAGTGAAATAATTATGCCGATACAATAAAGTTGTTGTTTGTTCGGATTCGGCAACTTTATCAGATTTTCTGATGTCACTACACTCATTCACTGTTTGATACGTCATTACTTAGAAATGCAGGCCTGAAGTGTAATTAGGTGCATCTCCCAAACTGTTATTTACACAAATTTATGGAAGTGCTTCCAGAGTATGCCGATTTCGCTACCTTGAGAGAAAGGTTTCGATAGATAATATTTCGTATTCGTTGTCAAGGACGGGAAGAGTAGACCAATGAAAACATTCGTCTCAAAATAAACAAACGAGCGAAATTGTTTATTTGATTTGGTGGTTAAATGAAGTCAAAGTGTTCCGGAATACGTGTATACGTTCACTTCACGCCACACTCACACGCAAATGCACTTCGTACACACGCACACACACACACACTCACACACACACACACACACACACACACACACACACACACTCACACACACACACTCACACACACACACACACACACTCATGCGCACGCACAAACACACACATTCACCTTGACAAGTATACAATAGTATTTTCTTTTCATTTATGCATCCTTGCCTGTGCACATCAATCCACTCCTCTCAACAACATCATCTATTACCAATCATTACAAGCTTGTCAGCAAGTTGCACATCAATGCAACATTTCATTTTATGTTTGTTCCTAGTCTTCTCGTTCGTTAGTCGGACTTTGTGGAGGCAATTCACACACGCACGCACGCACACGCACGCATACAATCACTCACACACACACACACACACACACACACACACACACACACACACACATTAGCGCGTGTTCACAATCATGCAGTTTACAACAAGTCACTGTTTTTCTTATGGGGACGTGCCCCTTTTTTGCACATTACACAACTGTTCCAGAATCTTCAATACGCTCACAAAGCACACCGTAGAGAATCGTCCAGAACTTCAAATACACTCACAAAGCACATCACGAGGAGTGTTCCTTAATCTTCGTGTGCGCTACCCAAGCACTCCACGAGAAATATTGACAGATCTTCGTGTGCGCTACCCAAGCACTCCACGAGAAATATTCACAGATCTTTGTGTGCGCTACCCAAGCACTCCACGAGAAATATTGACAGATCTTCGTGTGCGCTACCCAAGCACTCCACGAGAAATATTCACAGATCTTTGTGTGCGCTACCCAAGCACTCCACGAGAAATATTGACAGATCTTCGTGTGCGCTACCCAAGCACTCCACGAGAAATATTCACAGATCTTTGTGTGCGCTACCCAAGCACTCCACGAGAAATATTCACAGATCTTTGTGTGCGCTACCCAAGCACTCCACGAGAAATATTCACAGATCTTTGTGTGCGCTACCCAAGCACTCCACGAGAAATATTCACAGATCTTTGTGTGCGCTACCCAAGCACTCTACGAGAAATATTCACAGATCTTCGTGAATTCTCAAGACCAAACTCAAACCTCAATTTCCAACATATTGGCTCACTAACGAAATTCACAAGAATCAACGTTAATCAACACAAATTTACTGATAAGTTCGATGACAACATTGGACACACACATCAACGAGATCCGGTAGAGCACAGTAATCACTGTAGTCTGAAGTGGGGACAAGCTTACCAAAAAAAATCAAAGATGTCAAAATGAAAGGGCACACCACTTTGAGGCATATTTCATTTCTAAACTCCTTTCTTTCTTACACAATTTCTCAACTTACAAATCCTGCAACTTACAGATCCTGCAATGATATCCATTAGCCGGATAGGCACACAGCATAAGAAGTATAGCTTTGATCAAAATTCACAAGTATAATGTACAAAGTAGTCATATTAGTGAACATAGAAATAATGATTCAGTTACATAAAGCATTCTCTAATTCAAATCATAGATCAATAACGAACATATTCGAAATATTTCTAAGTTCATTATTTTTTCTTTATCAGTCAGTTAACTTACCAGAAGCTAATGACATCCTTTATGACCGGACTTGAGTTACGTCAAAATCAACTTGATTAGAATATGGACCTTTCTTCAACAAAGTACTTTCAGTGTATCCCCATTGGATGAAATTGTTATGAACAATTGTGAGACTATTTGTCAGAAAAAAAACTACTCATCCGCCTGGAACTGGTTTGGATTGCATCAGCATGTTCTTACATATTCTCCACCAGAGTTGTTATTTTAACTCTGGTATTTACAAAAAAATATCGTCATGCGAGGTAACGAAGGCCATGTCACGTTGACATATAACAAATTATGTAAC
Source organism: Sinotaia quadrata (assembly GCA_028829895.1). NCBI lineage: Eukaryota > Metazoa > Mollusca > Gastropoda > Architaenioglossa > Viviparidae > Sinotaia > Sinotaia quadrata. Next base: position 61,990,341 of record CM054181.1, read on the forward strand.
AGTTAAGTTTAGAAATAGTGACTGGTAAATTTACTCTGCCACACTAAGGTTATACAAAGAAACTTAAGCAACGGACCAAAGTTTTCAAGTTCTGCAGATCTTATTTTACTTAGTTTAAATGCATCTTTCTAAATTGGCATATTTTCCCCATTTCGATTAATTTTAATTATTTTATATTGTATAATCTGGTATCCGGGCTTCTCATATATAGAATTAACAAGTTACTTAAAATAGAGAATTAACAAGTTACTTAAAATAGAGAATTAACAAGTTACTTAAAATAGAGAATTAACAAGTTGCTTAAAATAGAGAATTAACAAGTTACTTAAAATAGAGAATTAACAAGTTACTTAAAATAGAGAAGATACTTACGAATTGTTGATGGTTTTAGATTAATATAAGTGAAATTTAATTTCTTGGGGAGCGGCGGGAGTGGTGTTGGTGGTGGGAATGTTGGGAAAAAATACAACATACTACACACACATACTTACACGTCATACATATCACACACACATATTTACACGTCATACATACCACACACACACACACACACATACACACACACACATGCACGCACGCACGCACACACACATCATACATATCACAAACCCATATCACATCATACATACCACACATACATACACACATCATACATACCACACACACACACACACACATCATACATATCACAAACACATATCACATCATACATACCACACACACATCATACATATCACACACACATAACACACACACGCACACAATCATATCATACATACCACACGCACTTTTCGTAGCGATTTGTAGCAGGACACACAACCGAGAACCGAACACACTCCACAAATATTTTTTTTTAATACACCTCTCCTCCCTCGCACTCCTTTACAAAAAAATAAATAAACGAATAAAACGAAAACAAGCCCACAGGCAAAAAAATTGCAGATTACCAAAAGATCAAGTTTCCATCACGCTTTTGTGTCTGCAGTTACAAACTTTTCTTCAGTTATTATATAAAAGGAAATACAAAACTACGCATGAAATTTGATTTTAGAGATTAAAATCGCATTTACATACTTTCAATAAAGCGGAGAGTCTTGCCTTACTGGTAGCTGGAGATTATTTTGAAAGAAAAGAACCACCTTTTTAATTTAAAGAAAGAAAAAAACTTACGCGAAACGAAAACCAATAGCCTCGTGCCATTTAGAAAAAGATTGAAGTCTGCGACTCCATTTGAATGTAGGTGGTCTTGAACTAATATCCGGGTTGCCTAGGAATGAAAATGTTCTGCTAAAAAAAAAAATTAGGAAAGAAAAAGAAATGTAATCGGTCATATATTGACAGTTGAAGTAATTCAAATTAGAATCAGTCAGCGTATAGTGTTTAAAAAATGTTAACTCTTTCTCTGCTGCCAAACACATACAGATGTGATCTTGAAAGGGTTAAAACTTGCAAGTGCAGAGAGCGGGTAGAGATAGCAATATGTGTCTCGTTTTCTGTGGAAGAGAAAGCGAAGGGCGAACCATGCAATTAGGACTCTAATTCCATAATACAAGCTTCTGAAATCATATACATGGCCACGTCCCTATTTCCCAGACATGCCTTGAGGGTCCGCAAGAATAGATGCATATGGCTTGTCAATGCTCCACTGGAATTTGACCCACAAATAAATAGACAAATGCATTAAAAAAAAACAGGAAACTTTAAACTTACAGATACATTAACATACAGCCATTACACATTAATTACGCTTTATAACTACATTAATAAACAGCCATTACACATTAATTACGCTTTATAACTACATTAATAAACAGCCATTACACAGTAATTACGCTTTATAACTACATTAATAAACAGCCTTTACACATTAAGTACACTTCATAGCTTCAATAATAAAGAGCTTTGACACATTAATTACACTTTATACCTATATTAATAAATAGCCTTAAAACATTAATTGTACTTTGTACTCTGGATAGTTCTGGAGGGATTTGGTTATCATCACTATGTTCTGGGGTCACGGCACAAAGGTTCTGTGTCGAAACCCACCAAAAGAGGAGTGTATCAAACGTTTCCATTAGCTTCCGAAAGACTTGCAGATTCATTTAATTATGATGTATAGTTTTTTTGGTTTGATGTATGTTGAAGACGTTTGCATAAATACCTTCTAGATTTTAATTGTAATTACTGCTAAGCGCTTAGAGATTTATAAGAATGTGCTTAGCAAGTCTTCTTTATTAGTGGTATCGTCATCGTCGTTATCATCATCATCATCATTATTATTATTATTATTATTATTATTATTATTATTATTATTATTATTATTCAGCCTCTCTCCACGACTTCTGTTTGAATGTCGGTTGTGATCCAAGGTCTCGGAATCTTACCAGGATTCTGGGAGATCCAAGGTTTTACGGAGGATGTGGGCACTTCCGAGGAGCGCTGCTGTGGAGCGAGTCTGTGGTTTCCAGGGAGTTTATTCAGGTAGCCTTCCAATTCAGATGTTATGTTCCCCAAGGCTCCTATCACTATAGGTATCACTTCTACTTTTACATTCCACAGTCTCTGAATTTCTAATCTGAGGTCTTGGTATTTTTCTATTTTTTCACTTTCTTTTGTTTTTATGTTTCTATCACTTGGAACAGCGACATCAATGATTGTTACTGTTCTGTTGGACTTACTGAGAACTGCAATGTCTGGTCTTCGTGCAGGAATCACCCGATCTGTTCTTATCTTAAAGTCCCACAGTATTTTGACTTCTGTTTCGGTGTCTGCTTCTGGTTGGTGCATCCATGCTCTTCATGGGGATTTTATGCCATAGTTCTCACACATATTTCTATGTATGAGTTTTGCCACTTCGTTGTGTCGTTTGGTGTATTCTAGTTCCCGCTAGAATCTGACATCCAGATAGTATGTGCTCTCATCCATGGTCTTGCAGAGTCTATATTTGGAATAATTTGAGATTTTCATGATTTTCGTTTTGTGTGATTTGGTGTTGCAGAACAGCAATGGTGATAGGGAATCACCTTGGAAGATTCCACAATTTATTGTTATGTCTGCAATATTTGCGTTGTTGCATGTGAGGGTGGTTTTCCAGTTTTTCATTGACTCCCGAATTAGGCTCTGTATTGATGGCGCTACTTTGTACAATTTTAATGTTTCAATTATCCATGAATGTAGGACTGAGTCATAGGCTTTTTGATAGTCAATCCATGCCATTGCAAGATTTGTTCTTCGTTTCTTGCTGTCAGTAAATATTGCCTTATCAATTGCCAATTGGTCTTTTGTTCCTCTGCTGCCCTGTCTAGCACCCTTTTGTTCATCGTTTAGAAGTTTGTTTGTTTCAAGGTGAGTCATGATTTTGTCAGCTGTAATTCCTGATAGTAACTTCCAGGTGGTTGATAGGCATGTGATTGGACGATAGTTGTTTGGCGTTGTGCATTTCGCTAAATATGAATTTATTGTCTCCTTTGACAAGACGTTTTCCACTTACGGGAAAATTGTGTGATAGTAAATGTTTGTCTTTAATGTTGTGGAAGAGAGAAAACATTTACAGTGCCCGCATATCCGCCAAGTGAGAGAGACGGGTGGTGATTTCTGGAGAATTATTAATAACATAAATTAAGATTCTCATCACTTGTAATTAATTATGGATGAATCATCATCACCATCATGAACAACAACAGCAACAACTAGGGTGGCATTGTGTTACACGTACATGCACTCATACATACTTATACAAAACATACATACACACACATAGGTAAACACACGCAAACACACCACCACTTTTAAAGAAATATACAACAACACCTATTTAATACTTGGCCAAGACTCTGTCATCATCCTTATGTTAGGTTCTGTCATTATATTCTTCATTTATTCAAACAACAAACTGTTTTTCATGTAAATTTGCTTCTATCCCTTGTGCCCTTTATTCAAACAACAAACTGTTTTCATGTAAATTTGCTTCTGTCCCTTGAGTCCCTGTCACCTTCCACTCCCCAATGAGTGTCGTTACAAACACCGCCTCAGTCTATGACGTTCCTTGGATTTTGTGTGTATTTTTCCTTTTACTGAAGTTCCTTCTGTTCGAGTCACGTACACACATAAACGCGTACACAACCACATGCACACACATACAGTTGAACACACACACACACACACACGCACACACGCACGCACATATATATCCACTTGCGCACAGACAAGCACAGTTTTATATGTATATTCAAGTACAGAAAAACGCACGCACATTCGCGCGCACATAATATGAACATTGTCGCACACACAGGCTATATGCGCACACGATCATATTCAAGCACACTCGTACACACTCACACAATGTTCCATTCCCCCACCCCATCCATTTCTCTACACATCGACACTATCCTGGAGCTAGAATCTTCGGCCCTCAAATATACTCTCATGTTCGAAAATACCATACATCATAGCCATGACGTCATTCATTGCAATTTGTTTTGCACATTTTCATATGGAAGAAAGCACGCGATGTTCAACCTATACTTATAATCTGAAACGAACGCTGGTCACATCGAGAACTGCATGAGGAGGACGACAACGACTGTGGAGACTTTGCTGAGTAACAGTTAGCTTTAGTTGAAGGTGCATTAGTCATGACCATAATATTAAGTTTCTCTAACCTCTTTTTTTCAAGTTCTCTGGCGGATTCACTTGCATTCACTTATATGTATAGTTAGAGCTGAGTAACTTATTTGTACAGAGAAAACATGGTGATTTATTTATATGCTCAGAACGTGTTGACTTATTTGTACATTTAGATCTTGGTGGCTCCTTCGAACAGTAAACAAATGGTGATATTTGGTCAGAGAAACCTTAGTGACTTATTGTACAGTTAGAATGTGGTGACTTATTGTACAGTTAGAATTTGGTGACTTATTGTACAGTTAGAATTTGGTGACTTCTTTGGACAAAGAAAAATTGATTAATTTTTACAAAGAAAACGTGATGGCTTATTCTAACAAAGAAAAATTGATGACAAAGAAAATTGACTTATCTTTGAAAGAAAAAAACTTGGTGACATATTTGTACATAGATAGCTTGGTAACTTATTTGTACAGAGAAAACATGGCGAGACATGACTTATTTTGGACAGAGAAAACTTGGCGATTTATTTATATAGAGAGAACTAGGTGGCACTGCTATAGAGAGAATTCGGTGACTTATTTTGAAAATTGGTAACTTATTTGTTTCGAGAGAACTTGGCGACCGATTTGGTTCGATTATTTTGGGTGACGTGATAAAAAAATGTGATGACATAGTAATACTAAAAATGTAAGTAGGGGAACCTGGGGTAAAATGAGATAGTGGGGTAAAACGAGAAACACGAATTATTGAAACACAGAGAGAGAAAGCTCTTCAGCAAGGAGTCTAATAAAGAGATCACGTGGTACTGCCTTGCCGGCAATGTCCGATTTGTTTGTTTGAGCTGCGTGCATCGGCGAGAGGTAAATATTTCAATTTTATCTTTTTTGATCTATTTTTATGGTTATGCTGCAATCGTGTTCATTAGGAAAAAAGGTACAGATTTGTCAGACAAGAATTAACATTCTGAGAGATATTTATATGGGCAACGGTAATATATTTATCAGTTTGACCTACTTAAGCATGGCAGTGTGTGGTTTGCAGGCTTTGTGAAAAAGCATAAGTGGGGTAAAACGGGACAAAACAATAGGGCAAAATGAGACGCTGTCTCGTTTTACCCCTAATGGTCACAAGGTCATTAAATGTGTATGATTGCATGGTTTTTAAATGAAAAAAAAATTATCAGAATTATTTCTTATAAAATATTCTCTTTTTTTCAGCCCTTGGATCAATTGCAACTGTCTTTACAAAAGAGGAAGAAGAGGAGCTTGTCAGCTATGTCCAGCAGATGGAGAAAATGCTCTTTGGTCTTTCTTCATACGAACTTCGTAAACTTGCCTATGAGCTTGCAGAAAGAAACGGAAAGGCCAACAAGTTCAATGATGAAAAAGGAGTCGCTGGCTACGACTGGTACAGAGGGTTTATGGCCCGGCATTCAGACAAGCTGTCACTTCGAAAACCTGAAGCAACTTCAGCAGCTCGAGCCATGGGCTTCAATAGAGTTGCAGTCACATCTTTCTTTGACCTACTTGAGGATGTGGTGGATAAATACAAGCTGAGTGGAGACAGGATCTGGAATTGTGATGAAATGGGTGTTTCCACAGTTCCAAAGTCTCTCTCAAAAGTTGTGGCAACCAAAGGGAAGAGGCAGATAGGTTCGGTCACTTCTGCAGAGAGGGGGCAGCTTGTAACTTCGGTAATATGCTGCTCTGCTGCAGGACAATACATGCCACCAATGCTTATATTCCCTCGAGTACGCATGAAACCTGAATTGATGGATGGTGCACCACCTGGAGCATGGGCTGAGTGCCACCCAAGTGGATGGATTCAAACAGAACTCTTCATCAAATATATAAGACAGTTCATACAGTTCACCAGAGCATCAAAGGAGAAGCCTGTGCTTCTGATTCTAGATGGCCATGCAGCACACACGAAAAGCGTGGAACTGATTGACATTGCAAGAGAACATGGAGTCATTCTTTTGTGCCTTCCACCACACTGCACGCATCGACTGCAGCCGTTGGATTTAGCTTTCATGAAGCCACTCAGCACATTTTATGACCACCAGGTTCGGATTTGGTTACGCAATCACCCAGGGCGTGTGGTGACCCAGTTTCAGATCCCAAACCTCTTCGGGAGAGCATACCTACAGGCAGCAACGATGTTAAATGCAATCAATGGCTTCAAAGCTTCAGGAATATGGCCCTTGGACAGAAGCGTTTTTTCCGAAGCGGACTTCATTGCAGCTGAGGCAACTGATATTCCTGTTGCTGCTGATGACCTCAACCTCCAGACCACCACATCAGCTTCCAGCCATCCTACTGCCTCAACCTCCAGCTATTCCACCACCTCAGCATCTAGGCCTCCCACTGCTTCAACCTCCAGCACTTCTGCTGCCTGTACCTCCAGGCCTGCTGCCTCAGCCTCTAGCTATTCCACCACCTCAGCATATAGGCCTCCCACCGCCTCAAAATCCAGCACTACTGCTGCCTCTACTTCCAGGTCTCCTGCTGCCTCAACCTCCAGCTATCCCACCACCTCAGTTTCCAGCCATCTCATTGCTTCAGCGTCAAGGCCTCCTACTTCCTCAACCTCCAGGCCTTCCCCTACCTCTACCTCCAGGTTTCCTACTGCCTCAGCCTCCACATCCAAGCCTCCTGCCGCCTCTACATCCAGGCCTCTCATTTCTTCAACCTCCACAGATTCACGCCGTCCCACTGCCTCAACTTTCATCAATGCTACCACCTCAGTTTCCACCCCAACCACTTCACCACAAAAACAAGACGAAACAGCATTTGGCATTTCCCCACAAGCCATCATACCCTTTCCTAAAGCAAACATTACTAAACGCGTGTCACGGCAAAGAGGAAAGACTGCTATTCTCACATCTTCTCCATATAAAAAGTCTCTTTTGGAGAAAAAGGAGAAGATAATATCAACAAAAACTCTAACCAAGGGTAAGGGTAAAGGTGTCAGCTCATCTGGAAAGCCCATTTCTTCATCCCAGAGCCAGTGCCAGGAACAGGATGCACAGTGCCTGTACTGTGATGAACTGTACTCCGAGAGTGCAGAAAGCTGGGTAGCCTGTCAAGGTGACTGCAACAGGTGGACACACTACAGCTGTGCAGGTCTTGACGAAAGAAACAAGGCCCCAGTTTTCATCTGTGAACTCTGCGATGACTAACTTTTGTTTTATGCTACCTCCAGTGTATGTCTCGTTTTACCCCAGCTTATGTCTCGTTTTACCCCAGGCATGGGGCAAAATGGGACAATATGATTACCTCAATAAATCGTTAGTGTTTCTTTTGCAACAAATAAATTTCATCTTTCTTTTGTTGTGTCATTGTTGTCCATCCCTTGATTGTTTAGTACACAGAATTTCATTTACATGTAAATGTTATCTTTGATACAGCAGGTCTTTTTTCCTTAAGTATCTCGTTTTACCCCAGGTTCCCCTATAGGAAACGATAAAGCATATAATCTTGTACAGGCTATAAACGCTGTACAATAAATATATATATATATATATATAATACAAATGATCGTAATATACAGTTTGTGATTTTCCTGGATAGTAAGAAGTCAGTGACTGATGTGGATAGTAACTATTTGTTGATTTATTTTGATAGATAAGAATTGGGACTTGGAGAACTAAGGTTCGTAATTGGCAGAAACCTTGATGACGTATCTGCATTATTGTAGTCATTTTCGGAACGATGTTTAGCAAATACTTTCTGCAGCAATGACCCGTTGGCGTCCTGGCAAAACGTAGCAATATTACTAGTTACACCAATGTTCCTTTGGCTGTCTGGCACAACCTACCAATGTTACTAGTTATACTAACGATCCTTTCGCTGTCCGGCACAGAAATAAATATTAATGTTTTGCAAGAATCTTAATTGAAAAAAGCACACATACTTAAATCCAAATGCCTGTCCCCTCTGTAATAGGAAGCGCGAGACACATCATAAACGTGTAAATTATTGACACAACTAACTCTCCCGTGTAAACACATATACATACATACACATATATATCTTCTCTCTCGCGCGCGCGCATTAGACAGCCTTTCGCTGTCAATTTTTATAGTTTGAAACGCCAACAACCGCCCCCGCGTTAGCTGTCGAGGTACCAGACTATTCAGACACAGCCCATTATGTTGTATATTTTTTTACTACACGAGAAAGTCCATAATCTCGCTAGTATGTTTATCAGTAATCCTTGCTTTCATGTGCAAAGCTCAAGCGTCTCACGGACGCATTCACTGCCAGGTGCATTTCGCGTTAACGTGTCCATTAAAACAAAACCCAAACAAGCAAAATACTGAGTAGCCTAATAGTGTAAGTAATAATTCCGAACTGCCACAAGATATAATAGCTATTGTGATCCTGCACGACGTAATAACTATTATCATCCTGCACTACGTGATAACTATTATAATCCTGCACGACGTAATAACTACTATCATCTTGCACGACGTGATAACTATTATAATCCTGCACGACGTAATAACTAGTATCAACGTGCATGACGTAATAGCTAATATGATCTTGCGTGACGTAATAGCTTTTTATGATCTGGCAGGATGTAATAACTATTATGATCCGGCATGAAATAATAGCTATTACGATTCTGCACGACGTAACATCTATTATGATCTTGCATGTCATAATATAACTACGTTGGTCCAACCTTTGCTCACCCTCCAAATATAAATTCAAATGTCGCTACTAATAATATGAATTAAAATATTTCATTTTAAAAAAAAAAAAGAGAAAATAAGGAAAGCTCGCCCTCATCTGTCAAACCAATGTTACGTCTGCACGAAAGTAATTTGCGCATGGCGAAACTCCCCACGCTGGTTTCCGCGAACACACGCACGTGAAAACCACGCATGCGCGAGCATACCCACATATGGACTCTACCCACGCAGACAGGCTGTGTAAATATATTGACCAAGGTCACTAGGACAAACATATTCCTATGAAATGTAGAGACCAGCTTCTTGTCTTCCTTCTCTCCCTCCTACATTCTTTCTTTCTGTCTGTTTTCAGCTCGTTTTGGCCTGTGCTTTTCCTTGGCTCTCGCTATTCTCGGGGTGATAGCAGACGTCGGGGACAACTAATGAGTACATTGGTGTACTTCGTAGCTAGAGGCCTTTGTGCGCAAAGCCTGAAAATATCCCACCTCTACCGGTGTGCGCCGCTGGGTCAGTCCTAATGAGCGGCTGCTATGGGGGTGCACGTGCAATTAGGACAAGAAGAGTGGTTATCAGTGTGTTCAGGAACTGAGCTTCTAGGCAATGAATAGTATGATCCAAACATTGTTAAAGAGGCTGCAGTCTGTTCGGCAGTGTGGCCAGGAATTGAGTTCCAGACGATGAATGGTGTGGTCCAAACATTGTTAACGGGAACACAATCCGTTTGACAGTGTGGCCAGGAATTTAGTTCCAGACGACGAATGGTGTAGTCCAAAAGTTGTTAAGGAGAGTCCAGTATCTATGATAGCGTGGTCATAAGTTTCGCTCCTGTGATGGCACAGAGTCTATGCGAGAGTGTATCAAGGAATTTACATTCTTGTCGTTGAAGATGCAATGACTGCAGTGAGAGCAAATCGGGAATGCCGCAAATCTGACAGTGTGGACTGGATGCTACGCTCGCTGAACTTGAACTGTGTGACAGAATATTGAAATAAAAATTATGAAACACTTTTTAAAAGTGTGTACTAGAGGATAATCTTACTATTGTCGAACTGATTCAATTGTGGATCAAAATATTAAATAGCATGGAACGAGGGAACACTTTTTGACAGCACGCAGTAGATGACAAACTCCTAGACAGTGAGTTGTGCGAACCAGACGCTAATAGATTAGAGAGGAATGTTTCGTTGCTTAAAATGTTCCTAGACACTAAATCGTGACATCTAAGGGTAAACTAGGAAGCTGAATGAAACCCTATTTCACTATTTGGAATACACTTCCTAGAATTTAAGCGGCCTGTTTCGTGTTAGAATGAAGGTTTATTGCGTTCATCCGCAATCCACTGGAGCAAAATCTATTTACGTCTCGTCATCCATTTGGAGTATTTCTATATTGAGGTCAAGGTTCATGCCATTAGGTGTCTGCGGACATACCACTCAGAAAGACGTTTAAAAGAAATATTTATACAGATCTCTTTTTCTTACTTGTTTCATTCTATTTTAGTTTACTGAATGTTTCAAACCAAACCACAAATACTGTTGCTCTCACCCCTTACCCAACATGTTGCGCAGTATTATTTTACTTTACTGAATGTTTCAAACCAAAGCACAAATACTGTTGCTCTCACCCCTTACCCAACAATGTTGCGCAGTATTATTTATTTCACTTGGTAAGAGTTTCAAGAAATAAAATAGTAATGACCTCTTCCTCCTCCCTCCCACCCACCCTACCTCACATGTGACAATCATAACGGACACATCAGGTAAAACAGTAAATGAGAATCTCTCCTATGCTCTGTTTTACCGAAGTTCCTGCTCATATTGCAGTTAGGACAAAAATAGTTTAGTTACAGATGTCTATCGCTTGGAAAATTCTGCTACTTATTATTGTCATGGATACACGAAATACACAAAAGGCTGTTTTCTTGGTTCTTGTTTTCACAAAGATAGAAGAAATTATCGACTTTGAATAAAGAAGGAAATAGCCAATCAAAGAGGAGGTTCAACGACCTTTTGTCTACTCTGGGCTCAGATCAATAATTCTGTTTTCGGTTACTGTACAGGAGGGAATGTACTGTTTATTATAGCATATTATTGGAAAGGCAAGTCAATTTAGTCATGGCAGTACATAACAGTTTACTTAATTAGTAGGGTGAGGGGGGGGGGACAATAGGAGTAAATCCCTTGAATGAGACAGAGATGTCGTCCGAATCTGTCACTTTAAATCAGTCTGTAGTAGTCCCACATAAGCTATGGGTAAAAACTCAGACTTAATGTTGTACAGTATTTATTCAAATAGAAGCGCTTACACACACGAACACACACTTACACAATTTGCACGTGTTCATGCAAACACGTACCTACTCGCACACACATCCACACATGTAATTACACATACATATATACAAACTCTCACACACAAAATACACTCAACATATACATACAAATACTTATACATACTGACGTATACACGCAGTTGCATACGTACGAAACACAACTACATAATTATAAGCTTGCACAAAACTTTCCCACCTGATGCAGAAGACGAAGGAGCGAGTACAGTAAAATCGATTTTATCTGTCAGTTTAAAATTACTTTGCAGAAAAATTGGCTTCATGTCTTATCTCCATCAAACTCAACCTCTCGTTAGTTGTACTGCGTCTTTTCAGAAGAGAATTGTAATCATTTCTTGGACGTTGACTATCATTAAAGAAAGCGGTGAATTGCTTTCTGAAAATCGATTAGTGAAAGGTAGAGTTATCTCGGTTGCCTACAGGAATTTTTACATACATTACCGAGAAAAGTGTTCTCTTTGATCAGAGGGAGGTAACCCTACATATTGTTGTTTGAGAGTCATGTGTGTGTGTGTGTGTGTGTGTGTGTGTGTGTGTGTGTGTGTGTGTACGCTAACAATTCGCCACTGGGCTTGCATGGGCCATTTCGTCTTCAAACCTTATCTGTCCTGGGAAACTCCAGTGGGACTTGTCCCCCTCACTTGGATCTGGGGTGCGGGAACTGTCATCGTTCCTGTAATCCGTCATTGTCGTCCGTTTCGGCTTTTACTTGAATGCAGTTATTTTCGATTGTAGTTCTTGTTCGCTTGTTGTGGTCTGATTTCGTTGTGTTGTAGCCCTGTTGTGGTATGCAGGTTTTATTTCTTATGTCTGTTGACTGTGACTGTGAGGGTTTGTTAACCATGTTGTTTGTCGGGAGTAGAGGAAGCAAAATCTGAGTCATTTCAGGACACCCCAGCGGATTCTATTGATGGTTCTTTTCCGGTACCGCCCGGCAATAAATAAATGAATAAAGTTTTAAAATATCGAAGGGGAGAATTAGAAAATGCTTAATAACTGAGTCGAACAGTTGCAGAGCTACGAGTAATTTCACATCAAGTTTCAGATTCCTGAGGTACAACTGTCTTCGATGTGGGAAAAAAATCTTGTAATACCTCCGGGATCCGTAGAGGGCTGGCTTGTGAAAGTCGTTGTGCCAATGGTGTCCTTTGGGCTGGGGTCTAGTTGTTACTTTGATGTGGAGTGTAAGACATTTATGAGCCACCATAGCAAGCCTGAAAATGGTGATTGTCTGAGTAGTGTTGTGGTTGTTGTCGTAGGAGTGGTGCTGGTTATATCTATCGGCTTGGGCATATTGCTTTTGTTGCTCCCTTATCCATTTGGGAGGCCTTTTCATTTTGCTTTCTGTTTGCATGTCTGTCTTTGGGAGGCCTTTTCATTTTGCTTTCTGTTTGCATGTCTGTCTTTGGGAGGCCTTTTCATTTTGCTTTCTGTTTGCATGTCTGTCTTTGGGAGGCCTTTTCATTTTGCTTTCTGTTTGCATGTCTGTCTTTGGGAGTTACCCTTAACGTCGGTTATTGATAATGCAAAAACGTATGCTGGTCTTTTGTGAGATGCATTTATGTTGGTCATTGTGAGATACTGTTATGTCTCTGAGAGGTATGCTTTTATCTCTTATTGAAAGGATACGCCTATGTTGGTCCTGAGGGATACGTTTATTTTGTCGCTAATTTAGAATTAGAAGCACTTGTCAATCATATGAAAGATATATTAATATCGGTAAGGCGGCAGTTATGTTTATAAGTTGGTTTAGAGAGATAGGTTACTGTTGATCAGTAAGAGATAGAGGTATATGTCGATTTTTTTAAATACCGGTAACTGTGACATATGTGGTCTTGGAGAATGTTTGTGGTTAAGCACGCTATTGTCCATAGCAAAATACACTAATGTTCATGAAGAAGTATGCTAATATTCGTGGAGAAGTACGCTAATGTTCATAATGAAGTATGCAAATAGAGATCAAAGAGAAGTACGCTTATATGTATGTAGTGCAACGTCTTTGGACGAATCAATTATTTATTTTTAAGTTATGTGGATCTATATGTGTAAACTTTGAAAAAATGTCTTAAGAATAGCCTTTACATGTCTAACATTAAGCATTTTAAAGTCGATGATGTTTTTACTGTACTATAGATTCGTTTTCTAGTATTAATAAATGGCCTACTGAGCCTCCATCTGCCTTGAAGTATTATGGTATTTCTACTCTGTACCCGCTTTATCATGGAAGTTCCACCATCCCTATCCCTCACTGTTATGAAATTCCACTCCGTCCCCTGCTATCATGGATGTTCAACCCTTTTCCGGATACTAATCCGAGTTCATCCTACAAGAATTCATTAATAATTTAGTTTTCTCTCCTTGCTTAAAGAATAGAATTTGAGGTACAGTTCTTAGTTCTTGAAGTGTTAGTTTTAATACTCACTAAATTATATTCTTATGCCATTGTTACTATAAGTCAACATAGACAATCAACACGGAAGGTTATCAAGATCACAGAAGTAAGTAAAGGAAATATAAGAGAGGTATTTAAGGTACAAGACCTGTGCGATTATCTCCCTTGATGCACAGCAGGTGACAGTGTAGAAATGTGTTGGTTGTCTCTTTAACAACTGCTGTTCTTTATTCAGGTTGAAGAAGAATTGAAATCATCTTGAGCAAATTAGACGAAGGTTGATTGCAGTTGATCACAAAAACAGGTACACATCGAGGAATGGAGTTCAAGAATGGAACCAACAAAAACTGGAAGGTGAAGACGAAGAAAAGACGAAAGGTTAAACACTGTTACTATTACTGTAATGACACAGACCTGTCTTGTAAAAATCTGGCATAAATCACATCATACAGCTTGGTGATCAAACGTAAGTTCTATAGGTAATGAATCATGCTTCAGTGGTTGCAACATGCCTGCAATACGTCTTAGGCCATCTCTACACCTGTTCAATCTTAGGTGGCAATAATTGCCAGGCAGCAAACATATATTCTAAACAAAATAAAATGCAAATAAAGAAAGCAATCGATCACAGAGTTAGTAAATTGCTAATATGCGGATGACAGTAGCAGTGGAATTCTTTTTCAAATTTAAATGTAAAGAAAGATTCAAAAAAATGTAATTTGTTCCTTGTTCCATTTTTCCCCCTTCGGGTATTCTTTACCGTTTTCCTTTTGCAATAGTCTCCCTTGGCAAGAGTGGCCTTTATTTTGTTATAATTCAATGACATGCAACAATATGTTGAAACACATTTTCAAGTAAAGTGATTGAAAATAATATTAAGAGTGTCTGAAAATAGAAGAAAGGGAAAATAATATTAAGGTGTCTGAAAATAGAAGAAAGGGAAAACATAGACATCACGATAACACTGGACCTGAACTTGTGCACAGCAAATACACATCTTTCCCGCCAATTAACATTAGATTTAGGATATAATTAGACTTCCTGTCAGCCTGCAAGTAGATCTGTCTGCAGGATGTTTTGGTTTGCTTCATTGTTGTCAACATGACATGCCACGCCTATATCTATTTCGCTGTTGCCATGGCTACTGTGTAAATGCGTCCGTCGCAATACCCTTTTCGACACGGAGTAATTTTCCACTTACCTGACGAGAAATCAGAGAAAACTGGATGGTTTTCTGAGAGGGAGAAAGAACAAGCTGCTACGAACGACTCCAAAACGTCAATGTGGGTGTGTGTTTGTGTGTGTGTGTGTGTGTGTGCGTGGTGTGTGTGTTTGTGTGTGTGTGTGTGTGTGTGTGTGTGTGTGTGTGTGTGTGTGTGTGTGTGTGTGTGTGTGAATATATAGGTTTACTATTAGAATGAAAAACATAACCATGTAGTGAAATATCTATTCCTGGAATTACATATAATGTATACATAGTAGATCAATTTAATTTCAAGCTTGTGTTGATGTCATTTTATGCAGGACGTGTTATCTCACTTTCTTTTCAAATTCTTACAAGTAATCAGAGCTGGAGAGTTTCTTAAATTTTAAATGTTAGTTTGACACAATGCAAATACGCTAATGCAGATTGATTCACTCGTCTTTTATAATTACAATAAGTAAATGCTTGAAGGAAAACTCCGGCAAGAAAAGTTATAATGTTGTCGTCATTTCTTAAAGTGCCTATGTTCTTTCTATGCAGTCGCCAAAAGATGCAGCGTAGAATATTGTATTACGATATAATAATTATAACAGAAATAAAAGCTATAATACTACTACCACTACTACCACTTCTACTACTACTACTAAAATAAACGCAATTTTTGCTAAAGTAAACTGAAATATTCCTGTAATGTCGCTGAAAGTATGATTACGTACTAAAGTTTGGTTGCTAATTTTACAGTAGGGATAGCGTGATCTGTATGTCACTTTTTTTTTTTAAATGGCGAATTTAAAAGGATGTATGGTGTTATAAAAGTGCAAATCAAAGTTACCTAAGTGATCTGACGGCCTGTAATTCTACGTATCAGTAGACAGACAGACAGACAGATATATAGATAAATAGCTAGCTAGCTAGCTAGCTAGATAGATAGATAGACAAACAGACAGACAAACAGATAGATAGATAAACAGACAGACAGACAGATAGAAAGATAGATAGACAGACAGACAGATAGATAAACAGACAGACAGATAGAAAGACAGACATACAGACAGATAGATAGATAGATAGATAGATTGATAGATAGATAGATAGATAGATAGATAGATAGATAGATAGATAGATAGATAGATAGATAGATAGATAGATAGATAGATAGATAGATAGATAGATAGATAGATAGATAGACAGACAAACAGATAGATAGATAGATAGTGTTCCTACTCTCTTTTTTCTCTTTACACACACACACACACACACACACACACACACACACACACACACACACACACACACACACATACACACACACAAGCATACACATAAATGTATCTATCTTTTGTTGCACTGATTGAGGAGGCTCTTAGACAACTTACTGGGCGACATCTGTTACCAGGCACTGAACACCACCATCACCATTCACACAGCATAATCTTATAGTGAACAGCATACTGATTGTTTTAACCACAGCTCTACTGATTGATTTGTTGACTAATTAGATGACTGATTACATATTTACAATCCTAACGTTTGTCAAATGTTTGGCACTGCCCAGTAATGCGGCACTGCGTTTGTCAGTGATTTATTTAACTCGTGCATTTCTGGACTCAGACACAAAACGGTCGACATTCATTGATTGTCCTCGCCATTTAAGTTCTTCAAGTTGTGACCACATTAACCTTAGTGTATTTGAGGAAAGTCAGTTTTAACTCAATGAGTTTCATTCCACTACCTCCCCCACTGTCCACCACACACACAAACACACACACACACGCACACAGACTCACCTTATGCGTTCACCCTTTTTGAGTCGAAGGCATTTCTTAGATAAGACGCACATACCAGAAATTGGCGTTTGTAGCAGTCTGCACAGTCTCAACACAAATACAGGAAGCCAGTGAACTAAAAGTCAATGATTTCCTCGTGATTGAGCCATGTCTGCTGTAAAAGTCCAAAATTGTTGTCCGACGAAAGAGACCCTTCAGGTAGCGAGCGCCCTCTAAGCGTTTAGTTGCCGTCCTTGTGAGACCTAATTTTGCGACAGCTAAAATAAGCGTATTTTGCGACATCCATTGGGCCCTTAAAAGCCGGAAACACTTTATTCAGCGCCGCATAGCGTTTTCCGGTTTCTGAGAAAGCAAGTTACTCCTCGTGGAGATGTTATGAGTTGCCGCATCACTTTGGTGACTTAAAAGAGCTCTTTTGTGATTCACACAGTGGAAATTGACTTGGAGGCGTGTACCTCTAAGATTGTTTCATTTTTTTCCCTTTTATTTTCTAGCGGCCTACCTCTGGTGTGCCTGCGTCCAGCCGTCTAACAGAAATGGGTTTGTTCACTGTGAATGGAGGTTTAATTACTGTACACATTTTTGAAAACAATTACTTATAGATGCACGTTTTAAATTTAGCGAACCGAATTGAACACATATCAGGTACAACAGTTCTCAGAAAATTGTCCCTGCGTATTATGGGCGTGACCACTATATTTAAGCGCATAGTTTGTAATCTGTAAAATGGCAATTATTGTATATTCTATATTATTTTACATTTTGTGAATTTCCTGTCAGTAAATGTCTAAGTATGGGTGTGTTATTTTGGCCTAGATAGCCTGTACGAGTTCAGAGGACTCCCTGGCTAGCGTTGTGTCATGATGCATTCAGGGAGAAATAGATTAGCCAGAGTGAGTAAGATTAGTAAGTTATGACTCACAGGAATGATGACCCCTGAGTGACTTAAAGTAAGTAAGTCTGACTAACAATTAATAGAGTTTATAGAACCTACAAGTTGAACAATGACCAAAGACCGAATACTAACTTTGACCAATTAGAAAGATTTAGGATGCAACATAAAGTTTGATATTAGAGACAGCTAATTGCATAAGACAATTACAGAAAGAGGAGGTACTGAAAAAATATTATTAATTTCAGTTTATTTTATGTCGAAGATACTGCAAGACGGGAGAGTACACCCTGTGCTCTGCAAAAGTCTGACTGGTTAGCCCTCTCAACCAGCAGAATTCATCCTAAATATTATATTTACTACTTTATTTGTTTGGTCTTATTTACAAAAGCACAGACGCCCAAGGCCATCATCGAGAAACAAATGCTATTTCAAATTAGCGTTATAATAATTTTAATTTTTCATTTGTTTCTTTTTTTTTTTTCGGTACTGACAAGCTACGGAATCATCCGACTGGAGTGAAATTGAAAAGATCCGGATTTTCTACATTTTCTACATGCACTCACATCAACCAACTGCACAACAAGAAACAAAATTAAAATTAAAAATTCCATGCGACGACGGATTACAGCAACGACAGCCTTCATAAGCTTCCCCGCCATCACCCCTCCCGAACCAAGCGAGGGGAGCGAAGCCCTGTCTGTTCACCTCCCCACACACCCCGAGGCGAAAACGTCTGGTGACGAAAACCTCAATTCATGCACAGGCACGGAGAGAAGTTAACACTACAACAACAACAACAATCGTATAAACTTTATTCTACTCTGAGACTTCGCTAGAAGCATATGGCTAGAATTTTCCTCTAGAACGCTTGTGAAAGTTGTAGGTGTATTATGAATTTTGGAACACAAATGCGCATTCTTTCTTTGGCTGTGTCCTGCGCCCAAGTTCTTGTACAGCTATGTTCTGCTTCATTTGTTCTGCCCTGATGTCATGCGGCATTGACAGACGAAATTCAGTGAAATAAAACTGCCAGAACAATTGAGCATAGTTGACTAGTGACAAGAACGGAGCGATTACGAGTTTTAAAAAATATATTATCTATCTGTTTTCCTGTCTAGTTTGTGTGATGTCACTTGTCTTGAATGAATGTGATGTCACTTTGTCTTGAATGAATGTGATGTCACTTGACCTGTATGATTGTGACGTCATTAGCTCTGTATGATTATGCTGTACACTGCATGGCTTTTTATTTGATAGGACACAAGACTTTGGACTTGCATTCCTTAACCATCGAGACCCTGTTCTCAAGAAAATGAATTTATATTAATTGGCATTACTCGTTTAAATGTCATCATCACATTCTGTTCTAAACTGAAACAGTGTGTTTGTGTGTGTGTGTGTATGTGTGTGTGTGTTTGTGTGTGTTTGTGTGGGTTTGTTTGTGTGTGTTTGTGTGTGTGTTTGTGTGTGTTTGTGTGTGCTTGTGTGTGTTTGTGTGTGTGTTTGTGTGTGTTTGTGTGTGTGTTTGTGTGTGTTTGTGTGTGTGTGTATGTGTGTGTGATTTTAAATATTATCGGCATGAATTACTGGATACTTTTTTTACGCTGTCAGAAAAAGTGAGTAATAAACTTATTATCTGCGGTCCTGCTGTTCTAAGTCTATAAAATCAGCAACAACCTAGCATGAACGCTAATTAAAACCATCAGTAAATCTATAACGTTCATCAGTCAGTTAATAAGAGCGAATTAAATGAGGAAATGTGTGTGTGTATGTGTGGGGTGTGTGTAGGGGGTGTGTGGGGGGTGTCGGGGGGTTATGAGTTGAATGTATGCTTGTGAGTGTGACAGCGTGACGGAATGCGGGGAGGTGAGCGGTTTACTGTTTACAGAAATATAACGCTCTCAAAATATCAGCTGGTCTCTTCTCAGACTGATTAACTATATAGAGACCACTTTAAAAGCACCTTGACTGACACTTAACAATATCGATCAGACCAAAGCAAATAGATTTATACGTATGCAGTTCGTCCGATTCTTGACCTTGCAGATTTAATATGTAAGCAAAAAGATGGGTATCTAAATAGATATATTTACATCTTTATATTTACATTACAGCAGTCATTTTGCTATATAAAGAAACACATTAACACATAATGCACGTGCTAAAGCAGGCAGAACTTTGATTATAAAGACATTAATATTATCTAACTAGAGAGTCAGTTACCTCATTAGATGGAAATTGTTACCAAAGTAGACTCTTTGATTTTTAAGGAGATGGACGGTTTTTTTTTTAATACTGCTGTGAGCAGGGTTAATAGACTAAGACTCTAGACTAATTAACCCCTTTAACCCCGCCTGTAAAGGACTTTATAAAATGCTGACGACATACTCGGTCAAACCTCTGGCCTCAAACTTGATTACAATAACATTTTCCTTCCGCTGAGTGGTACCGGTTCAAAATCAATATTCCAGTTTGTGGACCTTTATGCTGTACTATTGCCTATTTTGATTTTGACCTTCACACTTTTTATTACATTGACGAGAATCACACTTAGTATATGCTAATGTCTAACTTACAAGTAAACAAAAAATTGCCCAAAACAAGACATAAGACTTTCCTATTAATTGTAAAGAATTTATTTACCAAAAGGAAATAAACAAATTGAAATTTACAATATGAAATTGATTTCTGCAGAAACAAAACGTCTGTCAGTAGCTCCAACAGAGGATAGCAAAACGTCTGTCAGTCTTGTCGAGCTAGCGATGATGAATGTTAATATTCCATAGATATACCTAATTAAGTCTCTCTCTCTCTCTCTCTCTCTCTCTCTCTCTCTCTCTCTCTCTCTCTCACACAAACACACACACAAACACACACACAATTTTCTATGTGGCTACAACTTTATTAATTGATGTAGATTATGTATAGTACATAACATACTAATGCACTCCAAGCAATTGGATTATTACAGTCCAATCGTTTACTAGGGTACAACGCCTTTAATCATAATTCTAATCAGACTGTCATGCTTTTCACAGATTATGTGATTAAAACTGAGGCATACTGTTTAATACTATGTACACAAAGTGTACAGGAAGTTATCTGTATTTAACAATGACAATGTCAGCACTATCTATGACGTCATCACGACAGCGTCATTTTTCATCAGGGAAGCGACAATTTTTTTTTTCTACAGGAATTGTGGAGTTATGTCTTGTGAGCCTGAATTTGTTTATCTTGCTCAATAGGAGTCATTGTGTCTTTTCTGAAATGGGTCTTTGTGTTCTTGTTCAATGGGAGCCATTGTGTCTTTACTGAAATTAATGGTCTTTGGTTTTTTGTTGAATGGAAATCATTGTGTCTTTACATAAATTGCCTTTGTTTGTATTTTTTGTTCAATAGGAATCAATGTGTCTTTAATGAAATTACTGGTCTTTGATTTTTTTGTTGAATGGGAGTCATTGTGTTTTTACTGAAATTAATGGTCTTTGTTTAATCAATGGAAGCAATTGTGGCTTTATTGAAATGGTCTTTTTGTTTTGTTGGTAGGAGCCAATGTGTTTTTACTGAAATGGTCTTTTATGTTTTTTTAATGGGAGCTGATTAGCTGATTGTGTCTTTACTAAAATGGTTTTCACTTTTTGTTTTAGTGGGAGTCATTATTGTCGCCGCTATACTCTGGGGTGACTTTGCAATAATGACTTATACCAACGCTGTATAATTAGTTATGATACAAGACATCTACAAGTGCCGGTGCAGAGCATGGGTCACTGGTTAAATATGTATATCTGCAACTGTTACGCTGATATACTGGTACGTCGCCAATTTGGCTCCGCCCCCAACTCAGATTCAGCTGAGATTTAATGGTTATGAATATTATATATATAATGATTACAATTAACGAACAGAGGACAAGACGTACTCATTACATTATCACTTGAACTACGAAAATAACGATAGAACTAACAAACACGCGTTTTAAAATAATAACAAGAAATTTAATAAAAAGAAAAAAGTTAACAAGAAGTTCATCCTAAGCCAGTTCATTGGACTGAAGTCACTGTCTGAATAGGCACTTAGCTTAAGCACAGAAATGACGTCAGTCTTGTAGACTTGAGTTTTGCCAGCCAATAGATCGGCACGTCCCAATTCAGCCGGGACAAGTAGAACGGTCACACAGGCACAGCCACACAGGCAAACAACAGGCAGCTATAAACGAGCAGCCGAGGATACACAATAACAAGGAAAAAAAACCCTGCAACACAAACAATTGCAAAGCCTAAGTGTCCAGTCCAGTGCTCGATTAATAATTACTAAGTTTGGCATAGGCCTCTGAAAGGAAGAATATTAATATATTCATAAATAAAACATAGTATATAACATCCTAATAAAACTTAACCATTCACACAAATACAAAGACGCTTTTACCTATATAGCCAGGGTTTTCTTCTCTCATATACGACCCAGTGTTGTTTTGGGCGGACTACCCTTTCAGTCGTCACCCTCAGACGATTTTTCAGGAAGTAGTGAAGATAACATTTTCACTGTGGTTTTTATTACCCTGCTTAGACCAGCTTCTGACCTGTTCAATTCATTAGCTCTAAGATGATTATGTCCCTCTAACAACTCTAACCACCCGCTAAGCGTACGCACTGACCACACGCTGACCGCCTCGCTCGCAGACTTCAAACACCGCAGACATCAAACGCCAGTCCCTAAATCTTCCACACATGTCTCTCATTCATTTCAGGGCTTCCCTTCTCTGTAAACAGGACGCAATACGCACTCATTCCACAAATGAAAATTTATATAAAATATATATGTGGGAATATTTTCCCATCATACAACAATTATGCGTTAATAAAATTTACTCTGTTATCTTGCCCAGTAGAGGCATTGTGTTTTATTGACACAATTATTCTCTGTTTACAATGGGAGTCATTATGTCATGAAAAGTGCATTCTTACTTTGTTCCTCAAGAGTCTTAGTTAAATGAATTCGTTACAACCTGAAACGTCAGAGTTCTATTTTGAAAAACTTGCCGGTACACTTTCCCTGACAATAAATAAATTGCTTGTCCTGTATGTCTCTTAACCATCCACGCCCTATTTATTGTCTATGGCTTTGTTTATTATTATTATTCAGCCTCTTTCCACGACTTCTGCTTGACTGTCGGTTGTGATCCAAGGTCTCGGAATCTTACCAAGATTCTGGGAGATCCAAGGTTTTACGGAGGATGTGGGCACTTCCGAGGAGCGCTGCTTTGAGTAGTGGAGCGATTCTGTGGTTTCCAGGGAGTTTATTCAGGTAGCCTTCCAATTCAGATGTTATGTTCCCCAAGGCTCCTATCACTATAGGTATCACTTTTGCTCTGGGTTTCTAATCTGAGGTCTTGGTATTTTTCTATTTTTTCTCTTTCTTTTGTTTTTATGTTTCTATCACTAGGAACAGCGACATCAACATTTGTTACTGTTCTGTTGGACTTATTGAGAACTACAATGTCTGGTCTTTGTGCAGGAATCACCCGATCTGTTCTTATCTCGGTCCCACAGTATTTTGACTTCTTCTGTTTATTATTAATATTATTATTATTTATTATTATTATTATTATTATTGATGCTATTATTATTCTTGTTGCTGTTGTTTTTATTATTAATAAAGAGATTTATCCTGTCAAAGTTGTATGTTCTTTACAACCATTGCATGTAAACTTCACATCTTTAGACATAAACAACACAAAATAATAATGCAAAGGAAACGGACACAAGGTGTGGATGGGGAGGTGACTAGGACGCTCATACCAATTTGACTGACATTTTTTTACAGAAAATAAATCCCATGTTCAACAATAGTCGTTTTCTAAAATAAAAAAACAAAAACAGAAAGACCCCAAACAACGAATTATTTTAATGAATCGACCTATCACAACTGTTCCCCATCTAAATCTTAAGTTTAAGTACCTAAGAAATATTTATGTTCGTTACTTGGAGACAAAATTCTAAGTATGTGCCGGGTGGTGCAAGAGCCAGAATTGTTTGGTGAGCTCTCTGGTTGATTGTATGAATGCCATTTGGACACGGAAAATGTTCTGTAATATTGATTAATTTTTTTAACGTAAAATATAAAGATTTTTGTTTCATTGAGCTTTTTCGTGTGTGGCTTGAATATAGGTTTGACTGTGTTCAGATGTTCTAGTATTTTGGAGAGAGAGAGAGAGAGAGAGAGAGAGAGAGAGAGAGAGAGAGAGAGAGAGAGAGAGAGAGAAATGCAGAAATTATTACACAAAGATATTCATACTTGCGCCCTAATTTTATGTTTCAAGGCAGTACAATCCTTATTTCTTACTCTTTATGTTGGCTTGAAGTCCCAGGTCACGTGTTTCCTGTGCACCTGCCTTCCTTACTGTTGTATTAAAAAAATCTCATAGGAATGAGTCCTGGTGAAAATTGATCTTGAATCAACTAGCAACTTTGTTGGTTGATGTTATGGCAGTGGAGGACCATTTTTCTCTCAATCACTTCAAATAATATAGAGTATAGTGTTATTCCTACAAAGGCAACTCTAGGGCGAGGTTGCGTCTTCAAAAGGGCAGTTAGCGGCAATATTTTACGTTTCTTTCTGCTTTAAGAGTGGTGTTATTGAGTAAAGGGAATTTGTGTTCTACTGTACTTTACAGTATAGTAATATTTTTACATAAATTCATATGATGTGCATACGTGTAATTGTCTGTGACCATAGAACCGCGACATGTTATATCCTCCTTGTTAACTGTTAAGACTACGTAAGTCTTATGTTTCGTTTGGGAAGGTTTCAACTGTTAGGACTATGTAAGTCTTATGTTTCGTTTGGGAAGGTTTCAACTGTTAGGACTATGTAAGTCTTATGTTTCGTTTGGGAAGGTTTCAACTGTTAGGACTACGTAAGTCTTATGTTTCGTTTGGGAAGGTTTCAACTGTTAGGACTATGTAAGTCTTATGTTTCGTTTGGGAAGTTTCAACTGTTAGGACTACGTAAGTCTTATGTTTCGTTTGGGAAGGTTTCAACTGTTAGGACTACGTAAGTCTTATGTTTCGTTTGGGAAGGTTTCAACTGTTAGGACTACGTAAGTCTTATGTTTCGTTTGGGAAGGTTTCAACTGTTAGGACTACGTAAGTCTTATGTTTCGTTTGGGAAGGTTTCAACTGTGTCGGGAACAAAACTTTGGACTCGAGAGCCCAGCATGCATTAAGTGTGACGTCACGGAATATACCACGAGCGTGCGAGATGAGCTAGGACTCATGCGACAAAATAAAACCAACACCCCGAGTTTTATAAATATAATATCTCTCTTCTTTATAATTTCTTGTGCGACAAAATAAAACCAACATCCCGAGTTTTATAAATATAATATCTCTCTTCTTTATAATTTCTTGTGCGACGATATTATATTATCTGTTGTAATTACCCATTAGTACTCTTTCCTAGCTTGAATTGGGTATTTAGATAACTGTTGTAATTACCCATTAGTATTCTTTCCTTGAATTGGGTATTTAGATAACTGTTGTAATTACCCATTAGTAGCTTGAATT
Source organism: Sinotaia quadrata (assembly GCA_028829895.1). Lineage (NCBI taxonomy): Eukaryota > Metazoa > Mollusca > Gastropoda > Architaenioglossa > Viviparidae > Sinotaia > Sinotaia quadrata. Next base: position 62,015,865 of record CM054181.1, read on the forward strand.
GGGTGTTCCTTTAGATAACTGTTGTGTGAATTTATTATTTTCTTGAGGACTAACTGCGTTTTTATTTTTCATGATTGTTGAGGTGAATATATTAGTGTTGTTCCTTGCAAACTAACTTCTTAAGCATTTAATACAGTATGAGTGCAAGAGAAATGGGTGAGGGCTGCCATATGATTAATTAAAGTCGGATCGAAACTTCTCCTTTCAGTAGCGTTACTTAAAATGCTGGGCCCTCCTTGCAAAATATCCAAAATGTCCGCCCTCTCCCCATTTTCTACACGCATCCTCTCTATCTCTCTGCTCCACAGAGGATCAGGGTGCCGTGTACCCTGCGAAAACTTGATCATGGATGTATATTTTTTTCAAATTTCAAATATAATTTATTTTGAAGGAACCAATTTTGGGCCTCATCTGTTGAAAGGCTCCAACCCAATGTGCTGAGGGTGGGGCGGGAGGGGGGAATGCAGGGTCAGTAGTTCTGATTCCTCAGGTAAGAAATTGCCGTCAGTAGAAAACTTGTGAGACAGTTGAATGCTTATGTCTGTTTCTATTGCAATATTTATGTGTGTGGTGTGTGTGTGTGTGTGTGTGTGTGTTTGTGTGTGTGTGTGTGTGTGTGTGTGTGTGTGTGTGAATATGATAAAGATATGCATTACATTATTGTAATCCAGTTTAAAATTTGTTTACTACATTTAAATTATTATATATAAAACAACACTTTATATCCGTGTGTGTGTGTGTGTGTGTGTGTGTGTGTGTGTGTGTGTTTGTGTGTGTGTGTTAGTCTTTAAGTGTATTTAATGACTTTGTTTCTTGATGAGCATTAAGACAAAAATAATTGATCGTTTTGATGAAGTGTTAAATTATCCAGATGTATAGATTTACAATCACTGAACAAAAACTATACCTGCACATCTAGATATAGTTTCTTGATCACTTTTAACCCACAGAAGTCAGTATAAATATAATGCAGATTTTTGTTGTACATTTCCATCAATCTGTACATGCTTAAATAACTACACATATATACATACCTATATTCCTATCATATATTTTGAAAAGATTTAAATACAAGTAACTAATCATACGTACATGTGTCTACATACATGTATACATACATATTTAAACACACGCACGTAGGCATACACATAGTGAAGCACACGTAAAATGTATACACGCTTATATACAAAACATACTCTTCCCAAGGTAGCCGCTGGACAGACACATCAATCTTGTTTAGAAATTGCTGTGAACTTCACACTTAATAGAGTTTTGATGACACGCACGGCCAGCCAGCGTGTATGATCGTGATCAGGAACCAAAACTCAGTTTGCACTTTGTCGATCCAGAGTGCTCGCCCCAGGCATATTAGATCAAGAATTGTTGTCAAGAATGTTTCCAAAAGAAAACATGTTCGGATACATCAGTCGAAAGTGCACACATGCAGTGCAATTCAGACTTAGCAATAAGTGCTCAGGTGTAAGTTGTTAGATAAGATGCAATCAATATACATGTAGCATTGTCACTTAAAGACACCATGGTTCTCCCTTTGTTTACATTGCGCATTAAACATGGATTACATTGATAGTTTCATGGCGGAAACAATATACTCAATATTCACAAGTGAGCACCTCTTGTTTAAGAAATATTTATCACTTATTAAGATGTGAAACGTCTTGTTTAAGAAATATTTATCACTTATTAAGATGTGAAACAAAATTCACAGAAATAAATCGCACGGCTCCACGTCAATAAAATGTGCAGAAGAATGTTCATTTTCGTGTGACATCACAAACTCAGAAAGAGGCTGAAGCTATTTATAGTGCTCTCCACAGTACCGACCGATGTTAAGATAGGAAAAGGGCTGTACGAAACAATTTTCTTAAGGACTCGACAAAAGAAAAGAAAGTGAAAGGAAAAAACAAATCCAAGAATATTTAGAGAGGGAAAAACTGAGTGCAGGGAAGAACTTGGATCAAGAGTTCTCGGTATAGAAAGATGAAGTTAACAGTTTTCTGTCTTTTGCTTAAATAAATTCTCTGTCTAGAGAAATCAGATACAGACAATCCAGATAAAGAGTTGTATACCTAGGGAGCTCAGATAGAGACAGTCCGGATAAGAGTTGTGTTACTAGAGCTCAGATACAGATAATCCGGATATAGAGTTGTATAACTACAGAGCTCAATACAGACAATCCGGATGAAGAGTTGTATAGCTAGATCGATCATTACAGACAATCCGGATGAAGAGTTGTATAGCTAGATCGATCAATACAGACAATCCGGATGAAGAGTTGTATAGCTAGATCGATCAATACAGACAATCCGGATACAGAGTTGTATAACTAGAATGCTCGAATTAAAATTGTATGCTGTATATCACACAGAGTTCTAAATCATGTGAAATGCTGCCCTCTCCACGATTTAGCTGCCAATTTCATAGACAAGTTTAATCATAGATCAGACCCCTCAACAACAGACTAAAAACAAACAAACAAACACAAACAAAATCGGTATTTTGGGGGATATAAGGTTTATTTTCCATTTTAGACTAACGTAATCATTGAAAATGTAAAACAAAAATTCAAGTTGGTTATTGTCAATAGCCTGCCAGTGGTAAAATGGATCATTGAAGTAAAATGCGTCAGCATTATTAAATTATCAATTATGCATTACTAAATATGAATTATTATTGTTTATGGAAACTGAACCTCACTAAAACTAATACTTTCAATGCTCTATCATTGTCATTTATTTTTCACATCAATAACTGCATATAAAATAAAGACAAAATCGTTTTGTGGTAGCACACGTAATGAATTTATTAATAGCAATAAGCAAACGTAATGAATGTATTAATAACAATAAGCAAACGTACTGAATGTATTAAAAGTAATAAGCAAACGTACTGAATGTATTAAAAGTAATAAGCAAACGTACTGAATGTATTAATAGCAACAAGCAACAATATGAATGTATTAAAAGTAATAAGCAAACGTACTGAATGTATTAATAACAACAAGCAAACGTACTGAATGTATTAAAAGTAATAAGCAAACGTACTGAATGCATTAATAGCAACAAGCAACGTACTGAATGTATTAAAAGTAACAAGCAAATATACCGAACGTATAAATAGTAATAAACAAATGTAATGAGTGTATTAATAGTTACAAGCAAACCTATTGAATGTATTAATAGTTATAAGCAAATTAAGTGATAAATTAACTCATTCCAAACAGTAAAAATGACCAAGTGAAATTATTAAGTATAGCTATCAGACAACCAAAAATGACGTTATTACTAGAACATCCAACCAGAATTTGTTTGACAACAAGAATCTTTAGGGACAACGGAGAAACATAACTTAAAAAGCAAAACAAACAAAAACCTTGAAGTCACGACACTATTACCGTGATAACCGTAACAATAATTATTAGAGACTGAAATTATAAGCATCTTCAAAGGTTTTAAAGGTAATTAAAACCTAATCTTTAGGTGTTGCTTTGCTGAAGCCTTTCTAGCTAAATAAACTGCAATAGCAAATTGTATATTTCATTACCTTTGTCCTCCAGCTCCTACTAATTCAGGTAAAAATAGTTATTGCGTTGTCACATGCTAAGTTCCCATCCAATCGTCAGATCTTATTCTGTGTTATGATCAGCTAGCACTAGAGTGATAAAAATACAGTTTATGTATTCCTGTAGGTGACAGCAGACATAAAAAAATTACAACAAAATTTACGTATCACATAATCATATTTCCCTTTCCTTTACTCTCGCTCCATCTCTCTCTCTCTTTTCCCTTCTCTCTCTTTTAACTCCGCTCTCTTTCCATCTGTCTGTCTCCTCTCTCTTCTTTTCTCTCTCTCTTCCATTGTGCCTGTCTTTTCCCTTCTCTCTCCCCTTTCTCTCTCTCCGCTTCTTACTTCTCTTCTCTCTCTCTCCTTCTGTCTGCCCCTCTCCTATCTCTCCCCTTCGCTCTCTACCATTCTCTCTTTCCTTCTCTCTTCATTTCTCTCTTCTCTTCTTTCTCTCTTCTCTTCTGTCTCTCCCCTTCTCTCATTCTGTCTTTCTCCTTCTTTATCTCTCCCCTTCTCTCTCTCTTCTCTTCTATCTCTTCCCTCCTCTCTCCCTTCTCTTCTGTCTCCCCCTTCTTTCTCTCTTCTCAATCTTCTCTTTCTCTTCTCTCTATCTTCCCTCTTTCCTTCTGAATTTTCTTTTAAATTCTCTCTCTTCCCTTCTTTCCAACCCAACCACCCACACACCCACTGTGGCGGAGTAAATTTCTATCCCTATTTCTAGACTTATTGTTATATAAATTGTCGAAGTGATCTCACTTACTTTTGTGCATTCCTTATACTGGTATTTTTGTAAGTGTCAGAGTTGGAGTAAACAACTCGAGTTGAGAATATGCTATAAATTGCTGTTGTAATCCAAACAAGTTCCAACTGGATGAGTATTTTTTTTTAATTATCCAGTGGTTAGGATTTTTACGAGAACGAGACCACCAATAGGCTGAGATTAAAGGTTTACATGCTTTAGAGAATTCTATTGTCTAATCACCTGAATTTGGAGTGGAAAGAAGTCCGGTCATGAAAGGCAGCCATTAGCTTAATGGTGAGTTAAGTGACTGATTGAGAGAGAACAGACATAGAAATATTTCATGCATTTTTGCTATTAATGCATTATACTTGTATTTTATTTAGAGATGTAATATGTGAGTAGACTATTATTTCTACAGATCCTTTAACTAAGATGCTCAAATATTGCAAACACCTGACATTGGTTCTAGTAATGCACTCGTAAAATTGATATGCTGTATTTATTATGTGTGTATGTATTGGGCTAATAAATACTGTTGCAGGAAACTGTAAGTTGAGTTTTGAATATAAGAGAGAATAGATTTAAAGATGAATAAACAGGTGCCTTAACATTTGTTCACTGATTATATTTTACAGGGAAAAAGCAACCTTTCCTTGTTTTACCTGAAACTCCTGGTTTGCTAATTATAAACTGCTACAACCATGTAAGAGCTCTGGTTACTTTCAAAGCCATGAAAGTAATTTTGTTATTCAACCAACTCTAGTAGCTCCAGAAATAATGAACCTTGTTTAAAACTACTTATCACTCTCACGTGCAGATTGTACACCAAGTACAACACTACAATACCTACAACACCTACAACCCAAACATCAGGTAGTCTCTGAAAGCACTCGCATTTCCATGGATGACGTATATTACAAATCCGGTGAGTCCTTACCGTCAGGTAGTGTTCCTTCGTTTGTACTTGAATGGCTATGCGAAGTACACAAGTGAATGAGTGTGTGTATGAATGAGTGTGTGTGTGTGTGTGTGTGTGTGTGTGTGTGTGTGTGTGTGTTTATGTATGCACATGTGTGTTTATGTGTATATGCCGGTGTGTTGGTGTGTCTGAATGTGTGTATGCGTGTATGTCATTGTATGTGTGTTAGGTTGTCTGTGCGTGTATAACTATCTGTATATATGTGTAAGAGATAGTGAATATGAAATGTGGAACAATGTGTATCAATGGCAGTTCATTTAGAAATTATAAGAAAGTCAATAATTTCTTCTCTTTTTTCCTTTTCGAGTGCTGTGGGAAGGCTAAGGGTGTGGGGAGATAGGTAGTGTTTGGGGGTGGAGTGGGTGTGAGGAGAGAGTCCCCCTAGGTCCCCTTAAACTGGATAACAAGTCGAAAGAGTCCGTTTCCAAAAACTGCCTTTCGTTTTTACACTGTGAGACATGTGACTAGCAACTTGATTCTCGTTTCGGTATTTACACCATATGCCACTCTTCTGTAAGGTCATCACCTCCACTTATCCCACAATGCTTTAGATGTCAAGATGAAGAAACTCGTAGGTTTACGAGTCCATCATGCTTTGTTGCTGACAGCATTGCTGTGGCTGCCAGTCGAACAACATGCTTATGAAGGTGAGTGGAGTGGTGGGTGGGTGAGAGAAAACACACCGACTTCTGACGTCAGAAACAATTTAGCGTTGCACAACATATTTTAGTTGCACGCAGTACATCTTATTGGAGGGGTGGGGGGAAACATATTTATGAGGCAGATTCATGTGTGGACACATAATTGCCTCTCGAAGATACCTTGACGTTGATCGAACTTTATTAAAAAGGATTTTACTATGCATGAATGTCGAGATCAAATGATTAATCTCTCTCCTTTTCAAACTAGTAGTAACAACAACAACAACAACAACAACACACACACACACACACATACACACACACACACACACACACACACACACACACACACACACACACACACACTCATGCACTCCACAATTACGTAATATAGATGCAAGTTCATTCCCTTACATACAGTCATACATACATATATTTATCAATCATTCACACATACAAACACACCTATAGTCATTGGATAATAACTGCTGTCACACACACACACACGCATACATATGTAAACGAGGGGTATAAATTATAATAATGCCTAATTATTAAAATAAATGATAAGAGAAGTTTTGAAAAGAAATATATTCATTTAATTTGTTAGAAACCAAACTCAGAAAGCAGGGGCTGCCATTTCTATAAATATATTACGGTAATGAGCACGAGCAATTTAACATATGCATTGATAACAAATGTAAAGATTTTATGAAAGAAGTAACCTGCCTTACCAAAATTACATTCTTTATAAAAGGAAGCCAGTGAATAAGGATAAAATAATATTTTTTCACAAGTCCACACATTCTCCTCTTGACAGCTGACATTTTCCCCACGAATTGTTTTCCTCAGTATGTTTTATGATATTGTCTATAAACTTCCTGAATTAAAGAAGATAAGGTCACTAGTCCTTCTACGTACAATTGTATCTTGTCACTAGTCCCTTTACGCACGTTTGTATCTTGTCACAAGCTCCTCTACGTACCTTACTATTTTATCACTAGTCCCTCTACGTATGTTAGTAATACATTATTAGTATCTCTAAGCAGCAGAGTATTTTGTCACTAGCCTCTATGTTCGTTTTGTTTCGTCATTAGCCCATATAGTATATGTTAGTATATGGTCACTAGTCTCTTCACGTACGTTAGTACCTCGTCATTAATCCATCTACGCACGTTAATATCATGTCACCTTTGATTCTATATACGTTAGTATTTTGTCACAAATTCCTCAATGTACGTTAGATTCTTGTACGTAATTCATCTATGTATCTTAGCATCTTGCACCTAAATCCTTCTATGTACATTAGTAGCTTGTTACCGGTTCTTCTATGTACATTAGTAGCTTGTTACCGGTTCTTCTATGTACATTAGTAGCTTGTTACCAGTTCTTCTATGTACAATTGTAGTTTATTAATGGTACCTCGGTGTACGTTAGTTTTATCACTTCCGGTGCCACAGGTGTTGGATGATTGCGACTAACTTTAATTAATAACATTATTAATTATATAATGTAGACAGAGCTCGTCATTATCTATTTAACTAAAGCTACCTTTACACACACACACACACACACACACACACACACACACACACACACACACACACACACACACACACACACACACATACACACACACACACACACACACACACGTACAGGACATGCACACACACACACACACACACACACACACACACATACACATGCATTCTTGTGCGCACATATCTACGTGTACGTACGCACACACACATACACACATAAACAAACACAAAATAGCAAATACTTTATGAACACACGATGATTAAAATCTAAAAGTAAATTGAACAATGCGTGTTCCTTTCTCCCTTACCTCAGTGAGTTCAGATTTCTGTTGTGAACAACTGCACAGAATACTTAACAGCTCAGATCACAACCGCTCTAGGTCATCCATCGCCGTCATCGAGAGTTACGACGATTACATGACAACATTGTTGTCTCAGAAATGCCAAGGTCTTATGATCATATCTAATTGAAATATTAATTTTTAAAACATTAGTTTCGCGCGCGCGCGTGCGTGCGTGCGTGCGTGCGTGCGTGTGTGTGTGTGTGTGTGTGTGTGTTTATCTGTATGCGTCTGATTTTGAGAGTGAATGGAATGTGTGGTGATTTATAATTTATGTGGTATTTTTAAGAATTTTATGACGTCATGTCTGCTGCTACCTACAGGAATGCATGAGCCGTACTTTTAACCCCTTAGTACTAATTTTTCATAACATAGGATAAGATCTGACGATTGGCTGGGAACTTAGTTTGCGATAACGCAATAAATTTTCATTCCATGAATTAGTAGGTACCGAAAGGAAGAGGTAATGAAATATGCATTTAGTTATTAAAGTTCACTTAGCGAAAAGCTTCAACGAAACAATTTCGTTAAGGAGATCCGCTGATAGTGTGTTTAGCTTCTGTACTTTATAAAATAATCTAACAGTAAACGATTAAAATGGTTTAATCACCTAAAGTAATGCCAGAACTATAGTTTGTACTTGGAATGGAAACGCAGTATTCTATTTTTAACTTTTGATTGTAAGCAAAGTAATATAGTGTATAGGGTGTAGATTCAATCAAATCAGAAGAGACAAATAGCAGTATTTTACTTTTAATTTTTATTTTAAGAAACATTAATGTGGTGTAAAGGGTGTAGAACTGTAGATCGAATCAAAGCAGAAAAGATAAAAGTATTTTAGTTTTCATTTAAATAATATTATTAGAGTGTAAAGGGTGTTGATCCAATCTAAACAGTAAATAAAAAGTAGTAGAATCAGAAAGTTGGTCTTGGGCAAAATAAAACTTTTAAAAAAAATTACCTTCCACGACTCTTAAGCCAACAAAATAGACAATACTAAGTGAAGGATTTTCCAGTGATCACTCATCAGGTTTTGAAACGTATGCACAGGTGTTCGAAAAATAAGTCGGTCTGTCAAATGTTCAAGTAGGTGCGCTATGAGCATTGTGAAATCTGTGTTTCCAGTTTTAAATGCAAAATAATACATTATACACCAACTTAATTGCGGAGCAAAGTAAATGAGTAAAATCAACATTTAGATTTGTGCTAATCCAAGCTTTTACATGTACCTGGACGTGCTTGGAATTGACCTCTGACACATTAGACGATTAAGACTGGAGGTGTGGGGTTCCGAGGATGCGCACTACAAAACTTGGAAAATACTTTTAATACACGAAATCCTTCCTTCAAATGCTTTACTTTTACTTCGGAGCTCACAAACTGCCATGGTGATGGGAGTAACAAAGATTTCTCTGTACAGGAATAGTCCTTTTGTCTTGCAACGTTCATATATATATATATATATATATATATATATATATATATGTGTGTGCGTGTGTGTGGTGTGTGTGTGTGTGTGTGTGTGTGTGTGTGTGCGTACGTGCATCCGCGCTCATATTATGTAATTTTCATTCTATTATTTTTGTGGGTGAGTTCAGAAACTATATGAGATATGGAGAAAGAAATGGAGAGAGACACAGAGAGAAACACATACACAGAGAGAAACACATACACAGAGACAAACACATACACAGAGAGAAACACATACACAGAGACAAAGAAAGAGACCAGAGGGAGTCTGATCACTTGTTGCACTCTCAGCGTTGCAACTCAACTGATTTTTTTCTTGGACACCTCACTGCAAGTCACAAGATGGAAATATTCTCACGTGTAGTCCTGTTGCTAAGAATGGGTTGCATGCTGAAAAATATTTTCTCATTGAGAGGACAGGCTCAGAGGAGGTAATGGCCTAAGAGACATTGATAGTTTTGCTTACTTTCCATTTAATAAAATTATTAAAACTGTGATCTCTTCCTCCACAGTACCCACCCATTAACGCACCTAAATTGTAATGTGTCTGTTCTAAAGTCATCTCACACAGTCCCAACCAAGAGGGAACTTTAGATCTGGAGACTGGGTCTAGAATGCTGCATGTGGATCAAAGCAGGACCATAAATTAAACAGAGGAAAACAAAGATGACAACCACCCTGCACTCAACAGATGCAGTATTAAATATTTTGCAACTGTTAATTAATCTTGAACATGTACCAGAGGCAGACCCTGTCAGTGACATAATTATTTCAGTGTCCTGGAAGAGAATTATAGATTAGAATATACATAGTGTTCTAGCTAGTATTATTACAATTTACAATACTCACATCTTATACAAAAAAATGGTGATAAAATTAGTATACTCTCACACACAATACTTAAGCAAATACTGCATCTTTAGTTTCTGCCAAAAAAAGGGTGAAAGAAGCAATATATTGATGATTCATAATTCAGTTTCATTCTTTTTTCAGAGTCCATATGACTTCCACATACACCAACATTTTATGATTTTTGATGAATCAGACTATCTTCGCTTCTAGGCCAGAGTCTAGGGTTTCTCTCAAAGATAATTAGGTTAATGATTTAATTTGTAATTGATATGTATTTTGATTTAATTATTTATTTTCTTTTATAAATTTTCATCATTAATTTTTGTGTCAATTCTTAACATCTTCACTCTATGTAAATTCATCCTGTAATATAAGTATTGTCTCTGTTTTGTTCTATATTTAGCAGGAGATACTTGTTTGGGGGCTTGAGAGTCACCAGGATGGTGTGTCACCTGAATGTCTTGTTGTCCTAGATTGTAATTAATTTATGGTGACCTGCATAACTATTCTCTCATATATACCATAATAGTTTGTGACTAACGCATTAATCTATCTGTTGAGGATAATATTGATTTTATAATGTTATAAAGACATTATTTATCCTTTCTATTATTGATGTCATAATGATCTTTGACAAAGACCTTTTTATTATTCTCGTCATAATGATCCTTTGTGAAGACTTAATACATTTGTAATGACAAACACTGGAAAAGTTATGATGATGGCATCTTAAAACCATACTCCTTCGTTTTCCAATGTTAAATTTCTTATAGTAATCAGAATCAGAATCACTCAACAATCTGGGCATCTTTATTACAGTTATATATAGCAGACAATGTTTTAGCAAAATAATGATTCATTAGCATTAGCGGACAGTAAATGTTGTAGGTTCGTGTTTAGCATGCACACAAAAACAGCTGCTAATCTGTTCAGGTTATAGAAAAGGGAAAAAGCTTAGAACATTTGCGTGATAGAAAAGTTGCGCAACGTTCTAAGAATTCCCTTGGCTGCTACGTAGCTAACAAATTCATATATATATATTCTCCACAACTTTGTGTTCTATTTTCAGGGGAAATCCCTCGACTGTTTCAAAGTTACGTTAGCAAATACAGTTATATATTCCCCATAATAACTTACTAAAAAATGAGCAAAGATATATTTATTTTTTCAATTATAGCTAAACCACAAGTGGGAAGATGTTTAATTTCACGATCCATCTAGATAAATTGAGATATTTGTAACTGCTATTTGATTGATGGGAAATGCATTAGCACAGCCGATACAGGGTTAAAAGCAAAACAAGTGTTTCGTAGACATCACATCATTCGATATCACAACTAAAATCAAAACATCTTTTCACTACACTGATCAGAATATAAATCAATCGTGTACATGTGAATGCATCATTTGTTGCATAACGTATATGACCAGTTATAACAATGTTTCCAGCTTTGGACAAAGATTAGTGCTTTTTGCCATATCTGTCAGCAAATAGTTCTTTTCAAATGAATTAACTGAAGAAAAGGCAGACTTTCTAGAACTCAGCTGACATCGAAATATTTTTTCCATATTTTATAGAATATACAGAAGTCTCATCTCTTTGATAACTGGGGTGATAATACTTTATAACCGTCGTCGACTTAACAATTGGACTGAGGACTATGACGAGTGCCTTTGTTCGTCTAATATTGTACAAGGAAAATGCACATTTCTGTTAGGATGGGTGGGTCGCTTACAACCTGTCTCCATCATTAAGACAACAAAGGCTGGAAAATTATGTTTCAACATATGTGTTAACATCTCTATGAAAGAAAAATGCATGTCTCGAGAGCAGGACAATATTTTTTCAGAGCTGACTTTTGCCGATGAGGAGAAGGTCATAATACAATTATAATGTGGGTCATTACAACTTCACTTGACGTCATTGGCTGGTGATTGTATCATAAATTGTTTCTGACGTCATTAGTGTTATAGGACGTTATCGTATAAACAGGCAATGAAGAGTGCAATCACATTCACATGAATTGTCGATTAATTCACTGGCTGTCGTAGTCACATCGTACGGTGAGCATCCACAACTGTTGAGAGATTCGACACTGTGTTCCATGTCACTTGACTAATTACAAACAGGTTAATGGCGATTAGTATATTTTGAGAAGTAGCATTCACCCCACTCACGCACACAATCTGAATGGTCGGTAACTGACACTTAAAACACCCCAAGATACTTCTCTCTCTCTCTCTCTCTCTCTCTCTCTCTCTCTCTCTCTCTCTCTCTCTCTCTCTCTCTCTCTCCCTCCCTCATTCTCTCTTCCCCCCTCTCACACACCCACACATGCACTTAGAGACATAGAGAAAACACATAGGAACTCACACTAAAACAAAGACATCATCCAAGCGTAGATGATTATGTACTAGCCCTCTGGGATCCATGGGTGTGCTCTACCACACCTCTCTAGCCACCAGGTAAAATGAAACACCTCTACAGAGTTGCGGGTGAGAAGATTTTTACCATTTTTCGTCAGTGATTGGTGCTTGAGAATAAGAAAGAAAGAAAGACAAGGAATATTTTCCCCAAGCTCTAAGAAGAATTGATTTTAGTCTCAGTGGAGTAGGATTGATGAACTGAAGCAGCACATCCAAAACAAAACCTACGCAATTGACTCGTTTAGTGTTCTTTTGAAACGTGTTATTTTTATTTCTGTTTTTCATGCATTATTGCACGTATTATAATGAATATTATTCCATCAAAGTGATGTTATGATATATTGGACTTTGGCAAGCAACAGAATGAGGTAACACCACACACTCTCTTGCAATATGGAAAGATAACTCCACGAACTTTTCCAACTGTAATGGAGAATGATACCTTCATAAATTTTCTGAAGTAACACACCAAAGTCGCGTTGTAGTGTGTTTGTCATGCGCTAAGGAAAGATATTCTATGAATTTCCAAAATAGAGATGTAATACTTCATGATATTGAAAGAACGATGTAACTTCATGTATACTCTCTCTCTCTCTCTCTCTCTCACACACACACACACACACACACACACACACACACACACACACACACACACACACACACACACACACACACACACACACACACACACACACACACACACAGGGTCTCTCAAATGGAGAAATCCTCAAACATACCAAGGTATTTTACAAATCAACAAGAACCAATCGTATCTTCACCATCATTAAGATCATGTCCCTTTACACCATCACCATCAACACAATTTTATGAACTTAACAAATGTATATGACGTAAAAGTAAGAAAAACACAGTTATGATTATATGTCTATCTCTGACTGAATTAAAATGTCCAATAGTAATATTCATAAAAAATAAGTTTGGTAGAATACTTATTACAACTTAAATATTAATGTATTGCATGTGTGTGATTTAAGAACTTTTTTCAACTCTGATGATGAGACACCCACAATGCCTCACTTTGAAATTAATGATTAATGAACCACAAATCGGTTTTTATATACCGACTTATTAAGTTCGAAAACACTGGCTAACGTTTACCATGTGATCCTTTATATCCGTAACAATTTGTGTATGTCGTTTCGTACTTAGTTATATTTATTATTCACTTCGTACTTCATTAGCTTCTGATTTTTATTTACTAAATTTATCGGGAGAATTTCCGGCCTAGGCCGATTTCGCGCTGGGGATTTGGGGATAGGGTGCTTCTGACTTGACACAATCCACACCTCAAGCAAACATGCATACTCATGTTCGAGGGTCAGGGTCATTGCTCTAGGTGAAGGTCAGATTTTAGACCAACATTCCCGCGCTATAATTTCTAATCGATACACCAAAAACCGAGTGATATTTTATTGTTAATGCTAAAAACTTTACAGAAATGCAAGTAAGTGCATATGTGAACTAGAAATATAAAATTATTCTGTAATACACCTGTGACCAAGGACTACGAAATTATTCTGCAATGTTTCTGTGACCTATATGAATATGAAATTATTCTGAGACGTTGTATTACAATCTCTGCTTCATTTCAATTGTTCTGTCCATTTGCAGAAATTTGGAAACGTCCGCCACTAGGGCTGCAGTGATAGATCGATCAACACATTAACACTGCTTCTATCATATGCAGGCCACAAATACGCAATCATCATACCTGACAACTGATCACCACTATATCACTATTACCAATATAACTAGTACTACTACCAAATCACTACTACTACTACTACCATCACAATATCTACCAACATTGCCACAATTATCACTATTATCATCACCATACCATAACTACCACAATCACTATTAGAACCATCACAATCACAATTTCACATTGGTCAGCGCTATAACCAGCAGTGCCACAACCAAACCACCCAAACTCTATTATCACTGCCATCACCAGTAAACTCTCACCTTTCTATCATCACTATCATGATACCACCATACCCAACACATGATAGGATCCCCAGCAATATCACTACCCTCACCACCACACCAACATCAATGCTACCACGACTAATGCCACCACAATCACTAACATTAAGGTGGCAACAATCACTATCACAATTCCCACCACTACATCCATCAATATCCACCACTGTCGTCACTATTCCCACTATCTTCATTATTACTTATCCATCAATGACGTCATCATTCCAACCACTAGGTCCATCCTTATCCACGACTGTCGTTACCTTTACATCCATCCTTATCCACCATTGTCGTCACCACGACCACCACTACGTCCATCCTTATCCACCACTGTCATCACAACGACCACCACTTTGTTACTTGAACATTTGTAACACACGCACAAGAAAACTCTTTTACCGTCAGGACTGAGAAAGAAATCAACTAGTCGAGTCAAGCCCAAAATATATTGACCCACTTGTTTCATATGCTCAGTTTTGAGCACATTATTCATTTTAGAGACATCAAACGTTGCTATAGGAACATCACCACTTCACTGAGCGGGGAGGCTAAAAATGTTTCTCACTCTTGTGCTTATGGAAGCATTCCTGTTGTAGGCAAGTCGTTGTTACTGGCGGAGATGGGAAGTAAGCACTCAGAACGCGCCGCACGTGCCGTCGAGGCCACTGTCTTCGGGATGCTTTTCTAATTTTAAATTTTTTCTGCGAAAATGCGGATTTAAAGACAATGTGGTCTACTTCTTAAAACTATCCAGCCTCAGGCATTATATGAAAGATAATGCAATAACCAAGATGTGTCCCTCAGGCACTATATGAAAGATAGTGCAATAACCAAGATGTGTCCCTCAGGCACTATATGAAAGATAGTGCAATAACCAAGATGTGTCCCTCAGGCATTATATGAAAGATAGTGCAATAACCAAGATGTGTCCCTCAGGCATTATATGAAAGATAGTGCAATAACCAAGATGTGTCCCTCAGGCACTATATGAAAGATAGTGCAATAACCAAGATGTGTCCCTCAGGCATTATATGAAAGATAGTGCAATAACCAAGACGTGTCCCTCAGGCACTATATGAAAGATAGTGCAATAACCAAGACGTGTCCCTCAGGCACTATATGAAAGATAGTGCAATAACCAAGATGTGTCCCTCAGGCATTATATGAAAGATAGTGCAATAACCAAGATGTGTCCCTCAGGCACTATATGAAAGATAGTGCAATAACCAAGACGTGTCCCTCAGGAAGTGGTGAAGTTGTGACGATGTCGTTGAAATTCTATATTGGATTTTTTCTTTACTCTTTAAAAAAAAATTACCTTAAATTAATTTCCTTTGCAATATTTGTCTTACTGTGTGTAGGAGTGTAGTGTTTCCATCTTCGATTGGGAAATCAGAAAATTGTGCCTGTAAGCACATGTTCTGGAAATTACATTACCGACAAAATACATAAGTTACTTAATGTGTACAGAGGTGCTTCAAGGAAAAATACTGAACGTAAGCAAAGAGGTACTGTAGGATAAAAATACTGACTGCAACAGAGAGATATATTTACAGACAAAAATACATAAATTACTTCAGGGATACTTAAATACAAATATGCTGAGAGTAGCGCAGATATATTTAAGACAAAGTTATTGAGCATAACACTGAACTATTGAAAGACACAAGTTGGTGAACGTACGAAAGGGCGACATCTTTAAAAAGTTACTAAACGTAGCAAAGAGTTCTGTAGGGAGATGAGATAACCTTTACTTTACTTTACCTTTAGACAAACACGAGGTCTGCTTTCAAACAGGATGCTATTATTTCTTGTTCTCTTAAGAATTATTCAAAATTGAACTTTCCGAACATATACATCCACATCACATGTACACCAGCACCCGGCTACTAACCAGTCGATAAATGTAATCAGTATTCAGAATCATATTTGGTCCATATTACCCGGCTACTAACCAGTCGATAAATCTAATCAGTATTCAGAATCATATTTGGTCCATATTACCCGGCTACTAACCAGTCGATAAATCTAATCAGTATTCAGAATCATATTTGGTCCATATTACCCGGCTACTAACCAGTCGATAAATGTAATCAGTATTCAGAATCCTATTTGGTCCATATTACCCGGCTACTAACCAGTCGATAAATCTAATCAGTATTCAGAATCATATTTGGTCCATATTACCCGGCTACTAACCAGTCGATAAATGTAATCAGTATTCAGAATCCTATTTGGTCCATATTACCCGGCTACTAACCAGTCGATAAATCTAATCAGTATTCAGAATCCTATTTGGTCCATATTACCCGGCTACTAACCAGTCGATAAATCTAATCAGTATTCAGAATCATATTTGGTCCATGTTACTGTTAAATACTTGTAATATCAACGCACTTTAACCAGCATCAAAAGGTATTGATCAATCAGTGAGCCCGCAGAGTTAATGCAGCCAACTATATAATTAGTGACAAATCAATAGAGATCCGAGCATTGCCATTGCATAAACAGTATTTTTACCGAATAATCTTGTGCAGTTAAGCTCTGCTGTAACAAACATGTTTATTTGCGAGTAAAACAGTTGAAGACAAGTGCCAGTGGACAACAGCAAGCAATTGATGGCCGTTGCAATCGACAGGGTTCTCAAGCAAACATCAAAATGTAATTATATGAATGTCCCTGTTAGCCTCCCCCCCAAAAAAAAAAAAGCAAGCAAACAATAAATCAACAAATAAAAATATGTCAATTTAGAAAGAAAAATAATATCTTCGTAAATAAGAACAGTTGGCAAATGTAGACGCCCACATATATGACAAGTCTTTAACAACATGCGGGCAAAGCCTTAAGTGATAAATGCAATTTTCTTTTCTCGTGCACAAAGGCATGGAGGAGGATGCTCCGTGCTGCTTTTTTGTGATGTTTTCCAAATTGTCAATTGAAATTTAGTTTTCTATATGAGCTCCAGTTTCAAAATCGTCGATTCCTTGACAAAAAGATAATTTATCTTAACTCTCGCATGTTTTACCCTACTCTTACTTTCTTTCTCTGTTCATTTATCTTTTTTCCTCAATCTCTTTCTTCTTTACTTGCATCATCCCTCCTTTCAGAATTTTTATTTCTTTCTTCTACATCCCCCCCCCATCCCTTTCATTCTTTCCTCGTTTCAATTCTACATTCCAAACTTCCTTCCGATCTGTCCTCTTTCTTGTCCCTTGTCCCTTGTCCCTTGTCCCTACCCTTTTGTGACACCTCTGGGCACCCTTCACTCGTTAAGATTATTATTTATAAAATTAATAACACATAACTGATTACAAGTGATCGAGAATCTTAATTTATAGTTATTAATAATTATCCCACAGACCAACATGTCTCTAACTTGGAGGAATATAATAGTGTTTTAAAAACTCTACTCTTTACACAATAATAAGATAGAAGTTGTTACTGTTGCTTATTATTTCTGGAGGTGGAAACTTCGTACTAAAGGGGTAATAAAAGTCCGTCTTTTATTTAACTTTAATAAGGCTCCATCCACCCACCATTACTCCAAATTAGGTTTTAATATATGTGCAAAAAATGAAAATAAATTTATTAAATCAGCAATTAAATATATAGCATATGAATATAATCAAAAGAGCATTGACATGAAAGCCTATTGAAAAAATATAATTACAGTGGAGAGATTCAAACAATCACTCTAGCCAATGATGTAAAAGATAAAGTACACATTGTGATGGTAGACATAGACAGTAAACTTTTGTGCAGATGCATTCAGGCTATATGTCTGAAAAAATTGTGTCGAGAGTGTGATCATGGGTTGCAAATATGTTGTCAGTGGCGATAATGTGTGTGTACTCATGCATAGTCAGGCATCTGCACAGGAAGTAGCAGAAAAAAAGATGCTTGTGAAAGGGCATGACAAACCAGAAATGATTAGTAACAGATGTGGAAATTATTCCACTGAACCCATCATTAGTGGAGCATGTCATCAAAAGTGGATTTGGTCATGGCAGAACAGGTAATTGTTCTTATCTGCAGATGGTAGTTAACACTGATGGGGGGAGAGCCCTACTCAGAACAGCACATTTGTCAGATAATTCTCTCAAGAAATATCACAAGAACACTAATCTCTCCAGGTCGTATGTATCCAAATCTTCCAGGAAAACTGTTGAATTTCATTGGATGGATGACCTCTAAATTCAGAAGCAAAAGGGGGCCAAGGGGAATCAGTTGGTGGTACCCCTGAGCTATTATTGAGTGAGCATGCTATGTTTGGCTCATGACACACTCAGTGCCAGTCATCTCGGACCAATCAGAACTTTAGATCATTTGAAGGTTGAGTTTTATTTGTAAGGCATGATGGGGACATCACGTGTTACTCTCAGTCATGCAATATATGTCGGTGAGTGGAAAAAATAGTCCCATTACTAAAAACTCTGACTATTGACATTCCTGCCCTCATCAGGTCAAGGTCATAGACAGATTCTCACCATCATTGATTATACTATGCAATACTCTGTGGCAGATGCCCTTAGTTCTATTGGTACTGTTTCAGTAGCAAATGCACTGTTCACCATTTTCTTACATGTAGGATTTCCAGAAAAATCTTTTCTGATAGAGGGACTCAATTTACTAGTGAGTTAATGACAGAGATTAATCAAGTTTTGAAGGTAAAGCAGTTTAGAAATAATCCTTACCAACTTATGTCTAATGGTTTAGTCAAAAATGTGAATGCTACTCTTACCAACACTGAAGAAATTGTGCATAAAAAACCAAGTGATTTGGTATGCTTTAGCCAGTACTTTTGTTTGCATTGTACAAAATACCACAAGATTGAACTCTTTTCTCACCTTTTATACTCTAATATGGTAGAGCCATTAAGGGATCCATGTCTCTGTTATGAGAACATTGGACAGAGAATGGGCTAATGGAATCTGTGAAAAGTATGTATATCAACATGTGATTGAACTTGCTAACTGTATTGACACTTCCTGTCCAATAGTATCAACAAAATGTATGCAAAATTAAGGCCAGACAAGCACATCATACAATCAAAAGATGAAAGTGTCTAACTTCAAAGTTGATACATGGATGCTGTTGCTATTACTGCTTCACCAAATTAAGTTAGAAGTATTGTGGCACGGGTCTTTTGATGCCATTGAAAAAATGAGTGGGTGTAATTTCAGAATTCAGATCAGATCTAAAGCAAACGTTTTCATGCTAATCTGATGAAGGTGTTTAGGGAACGCCCTGAAAACATTAAATATTACCATTATTACAGAGGATGATATCACTTCTGTGTACCCCATTCCAAATCTGTACCACAATCAGGCTTAGTGGATGCTGAAA
Source organism: Sinotaia quadrata (assembly GCA_028829895.1). Lineage (NCBI taxonomy): Eukaryota > Metazoa > Mollusca > Gastropoda > Architaenioglossa > Viviparidae > Sinotaia > Sinotaia quadrata. Next base: position 62,035,796 of record CM054181.1, read on the forward strand.
CTATTGTTGATATCATAAGCCCAGAACTACCAGACTCTGAAGCTCCAAAATTATGGAGTGTGATAAGAGAAGCTCACAACATTTTCTCTGATAAACCCAGTTAATTTCTTGTTGCACTATGGGATCATAATCTGATCAAAGGAAACATTATGTTCTACCTTATGCTAGGCGGGATGATTTTAAATGGGAAATCGACTCTATGGTAGCCCTAGGTATGACTGAAAAAGGCAGAGCCCCTGTATAGTTCTCATATAGCCCTAGGTATGACTGAAAAAGGCAGAGCCCCTGTATAGTTCTCATATAGCCCTAGGTATGACTGAAAAAGGCAGAGCCCCTGTATAGTTCTCATATAGCCCTAGGTATGATTGAAAAGGCAGAGCCCCTGTATAGTTCTCATATAGCCCTAGGTTTGATTGAAAAGGCAGAGCCCCTGTATAGTTCTCATATAGCCCTTGTAAAAGGAAGGATAGCATGCAACTAAATAAGTCAGTCATTTTTACACCCTGAACCAGAGCATCTGTTCTCTCAACTCAGATGATCTAAATATGTTTCCAATCTCGATCTTGTAAAGGGATTTTGGCAAATTCCAGTCTATGAGGCATACAAGCCTAAGTTAGTATTTAGCACACCTGATGGCCAAATCAATGGCGGGTGATGCTGTTTAGAATTCGCACAGTTTCAGCTGTTTTCATTAAGATGATGATGTTCATTGAATCCATGAAAGAGTAATCTGTAATCTAATTTCATGGATGACATATTGGTAACTACCAAGACTCTAGAGGAACACATCCATGGAATGGAAGTTATTCCAGTGTGTGAGAGAGTGCAACCTTACTGCTCGACTAACCAACTCTTTATTGGGATATTTTAAACTCGAATATTTGGGACACACAATTGGGCAAAGTCTCCTGTGGCTGGAAGCTTTGAAGGTATGGAAACCTGAAGTGATGGTGATGTACACTCAAAGACAAATGTTAAATCTTTTCTGGGATTGGATAGTTACTATTGGAAATCCATCCCCAAATTCAGCACTATTGCCAAATCACTCATTGATTTGATGAGGGAAAGGCAGTCCAGGGACACTGAGTGAGGAGTTTGAAACCAGTTTAACTAGTTTAAAAGACTATTTGTCATGAGCTCCTGTTCTTTAACTACCAGAGTTTGATAAAGAACTTGTACTCCAAACTGATGTGAGTAAACCAAGGCTAGGTGCTATGCTTATGCAAAAGCATAGTGATATTTTAAATCAGTAGCATACTCCAGTACATTAAACATGGTTGAACAAAATCATTCAACTTCAGAGAAAGAATGTCTCAAAATTGTCTGGGCTGTCCAGAAATTCCAGGCCTACATATATGGCAAGCATTTTGTCATTCAGACAAATATTTAACCTCTTGCCTGCTCAGCATATTCAACTAAAGCAAACAGGCATTTGACTAAAACAGTATTGGTATACTGAAGAAGTAATAAAAAGCACTGAAAAAGTAGGAGCTGATTATTTGTCAGGGCAGTACAAACAACAGAAGAATAAATATTCCATTGTTTGAATCTCCTTGTAAACTGCTTCAAATTTGTTTATACACCTGTGTTCCCTCATGCTGTAGAGAAAAGAAATAAATTTAAACATAATTTGTTTGTGTGTGTGTGTGTGTGTGTGTGTGTGTGTGTGTGTGTGTGCTTCTATGAAAAGAAGAAAAGAAATAATGACAATGATTTATGCTTGTATTTCCTTAAGTGAAGAGACATCATGGATCATGTCTCTAACTTATAAAAAAAAAAAGAAAATTAAAGTAATTTCTCATGATAAATTTTTCTTATATCTCAGAAAGTGTGGAGAAATGAAAATGGTCATTTTCTAACTTAAAATGATAGAAATTAATATGTTCCTTAATGTTTAATGTTAGTGAGTATAGAGGCATATTGGTTTATTATCTCTTATGTCGAATACTGTGTTAAATTAATTATTAGTTTGTCTTAAAACTGACAATATTTTGTCCTATGAATTAATTATTAATATGTCTTAAAACAGACAAAATAAAATGCTATCTTATAAATAGTTATTCATTTCGAATTTTGGTGGAAGGTTCGCCAGTAATGTTTGAAATTTAGTCCTAATAGAACAAATGATAATATGACAGTTAACATCTCAAGAAGGAGGGGGTTATATAATCCAACAGCCATTATGCTACTCACTGACTCAAATAGTTAGATGAAACATTATTTCCTCAATCCAATAGCCATTATGTTACTCACTGAAAAAACTAATTAGATGGTAGGAATTAGAATGTAGACGAGTTTTATCTAGATGAAAAGTTCGATTTATTCTCCCGTCAATTTTCCTGTTTCAACTCACTAATCTCACCCCCCTTACCCTATTCTCTCTCTCTCTCTCTCTCTCTCTCTCTCTCTCTCTCTCTCTCTCTCTCTCTCTCTCTCTCTCTTTCTTTCTTTATTTCTTTTACCTGCTTAATTTCTCGCTTAATCGCTTTTTTTCTTTTTTTTTTCTTTTTTAAAACTAAAACACTAAAACTTGCAATTTGTGGCATAACAATTCTTGCAGTGTGCTGAAAAAAAAAATGAATTATTGCTCATTTGCGAATAAAATTAAATTTCAACAAATAAATATATAATATGTGTGTGTGTGTGTGTGTGTGTGTGTGTGTGTGTGTGTGTGTGTGTGTGTGTGTGTGTATGTATGTGTGTGTGTGTTTGTGTGTGTGTGTGTGAGAGAGAGAGAGAGAGAGCATGTGGGTTGAAGTCGGAATGAGGAAGGAGGGGTCAGGGCGACAATACGACTGCCTTTGAAGCACTTAGGTCGCCGCCAAGAAAATGAGATCTCTCCACAAAAGTATCCCTGAAAATTATCGAACAGCCCGGAATGTTACTGAGATAATGCGCTCGCTGTAATATTAGCATTTTTATAACTTGGGAAGAGATGAGGCGAGCTCACAGCTTCCTCGCATGGTCTGCACAATATGTAATGGACATTTGCTCGATATCAACAAGTTTATGGGCGACCACTCTTGAAAGGTGGTGGTCGTGTGTGTCAGCGTGTGTATTTTGCCACATTTTGACGTCATTAACGCCACTCCAGCTGCAGACAGTCGTCTTCTGATGGGTTTTACAAATTTTATCACATCGATATTAGACTTGGAGCACTGGTTTAAACGGGAATATTATCGTAAAGGGAGGCGATCTGTGTAAATCAATTAAATAAATATTGAAAATAATAATATTAATATGATGCATCAAGGCAAACGGTTTTAATTGATGCCACTGAGGTTGTTTTATGTTTATGTTGTTCTTTGTTATCTATCTATCTATCTATCTATCTATCTATCTATCTATCTATATCTATCTATCTATCTATCTATCTATATATATATATATATATATATATATATATATATATATATTATATATATATATATATATCTGTCTGAAAATTTAGAGCATTATAACTGCACAATTAAAAAAGTGTTCCAAATTTACAAAGGACAAAGAAGATGATAAAGGATGAAGGTTAGTTCAATGGGGTCAATACCTGTACAAAGACACTGTCACAGATGCGTTTTGCTCTGGTAGTAAAATATCTAAGCTGTTTTCTTACTTAACTGGCTTGCATGCATTATATAACAAACACAAAAGTGCTCAAATCTTACTATTATTATTATAGATTACAGGACGCACATGCGTTGATATTATTAAGTGTTTTTTTTTCTTCAGGCACCCAGCACGTCAGCCATGATTTTATGCATACATAGAAGCAAACACATAGACACATAGGCAACGTGATGTAATGATTCGCAACACAACTTATTTTGACGTCATTACAATTCTTGTAAATTGCAAAGCAGATTGCAAGGCAAATGAAAATGCTCGATTATTCCTGAACTAGTGTATTAGGCTCCTTTTTTAATAGCGGGTTCCAGGGTTGCAAGCTTTCTAAGCAAATGAAAGATATATCTAATCATCCAAGCTATACTGCAGCAATTGCTGTAATTTTAAAGTTGTCTCTAAGTTGTGAGAAATAATTTCTGTTCTGTTTACCGTTCTGTACATTTTTGTTATTGCTGTTAAACGTGTTCTTTTTTTACACACTATTTTCAAGCAATATTTTTTCTCTGAAGTATGTTTGGCTTTTCTTTTTCTTTACATATTATTTGTGCGATTGTGTGATTGTGTGTGTGTGTGTGTGTGTGTGTGTGTGTGTGTGTGTGTGTGTGTGTGTGTGTGTGTGTGTATAATAGATTTACTTTTTGCATATGTTTGATTTTAATTGTGGACACTTAGCAGACAAGTTTTATTATTATCTCTGTATGCAGTACTCTATGTAATAACGAGACTTTATCTTGGCTTTAATAAGTATATAAATGAAATATAATAATTATTTTTTAATTATTACAGCTTATTAAAACAGATGTTATTGACTCTGATTTTTTCTCTTACAGAACTTTGTAGTATTGTCTAAACCCAATTTTATGACATTATGCATATTATCTTATGGCTGACTAGTTTTATTAATTCAGTCAATATTAGGTATGCATATGAGAATATGCAAGCTTACAGTGTGTGTGTGTGTGTGTGTGTGTGTGTGGTGAGACATTATACACTGTAAAAGTGTAGCATCTGATGAACTACACTCATCATTGGAAGTGTTGTTGTGCATAGCACTTAAAGTGGTACTGTGCATATTGTATAGTGATTTTTCTATATGGAGTTTTCTGCAGCTGGAATACTTACTGCACAAGTGTATACAGAAACGTTGGCTCCTTTATGGCCCAGCTCTGACTCACTGCTGCATGATACAATCCAGACTTGTGCTACACAATAGACTATGCTGTAGGTCAATCACCATTAGTCAGCATCCATGCCCAGTTAAGCATCCTCACCAAAACTACAGCTGTTCTAGAACCATCCTCCCTAGTGCAGAGTCATTGCAAGTTATTTATATTTGGAGAGTGAAAACGTTCTCGACTAGCTCTCGCCAACCAGTACTCACTCAAGAACACGAAAGGGGGGGGGGGGGCATTCATATTTGCTATAGCATTATTTAATAGACTGTATGTGCCTACTGTATCTATTATGACAATTGTAAAATGTTTCTCTTTCCTGCAGCATGTCTCACGCATACACACGTCGTCTTAATTTATCCCTTTGTTAAACATTAAATTTCACTTCATCGGTTCCTTCAGCACCTTCCTAGGCACGATCAAATGTGGCTCTGGGCGAATCATAAAGCTGTCTGGTTTGTGACCAATGAGGTCGATTTGTGATTGTGTACGAGCCTGAGCTGTGAAGGTGAGTGGAGTAAAAATGGCATATAACACCAACATCTCTAGATGCATTCACCCACCCTGCAACACAGATAGATTGAGTGACAGAGCAGACTTGTCTGTCCTTGTTTTTAATAAATATATTACTTGTTATCACTGTTAACGTGACCCGAACTTGGGTACTGATTATGATGGCATTTATTTTTTTGTAAGCGTCAGAATTGGAGTAAACAACTCAGGTAACGAATATGGTAGAACGTCTAATGTAATCTAAACCGGTCTTATGTGGATAAGTAGATTTTATTATTCAATGGTTAAGATTTACAAGAAGGAAACTAGCCAATGGGCTGAGATCAAAGAGTACCTGCTAAAATAATTCTATTCTCTAATCAATTTGAATTTGATGTGCTGAAGTCCAGTCACGAAAGGCGGCCATTAGTTTAATGGCGCGTAAACTGATTGATTGAAAGAGAATCGGCTTAGAAATGTTGTTTACTACTGATACATCATACTTGTATTATGTGAGTAGACTATTAATTTTTACAATTAAGAATTATGGTACTTGTATGTTACTGTTAAACACATGACACTGTTTCTAATGAACCTGATCATAAATTAATATTATGTTGTATTTATGATGTATTCATGTATTGGACTAATAAATACTGAGACTTGAATGTAGGAAAAAATGGAGTTAGAGATCATAAGCTGTAAACTTTTACAAAGCCTCTTTCCTAGAATTTTAGGAATTTCTAGAATTTTAGGAATTTCTGGAATTCCCTGGTTTGATTTGTAAACCCTTACGACCATGGAAGATTTGAGAAGTATCTACTCCAGTTTGTAAGTGTAAGGATACACTGCACACTGTTAATGTATGATGGCAAAGTATGCTCAACTACATCATGAAATTTCTGGTACAAGGAAGTTACTGGAAATTTCTACATTGTTTTCGAGTGAACTAATACGGCAAAGGAGTGCCAAGATTAGTCTCGATAGAACAGCAGCTCATGGAACATTCTACAGCAATGCTAGAAGAACACGTGAGGAATTTACAATATTACCGTGAACAATACACTTGTGACATTGTTAAGAAAGCGTGCAAATGACTATTGTGACATCATCATTGACAAGGTTATGTACAAACAATCATCGCTTATCTCTAATAACTCCATTTCTGTTCTTTGATAAGAATTATCCTGTGACTTGTATTGATACTAATCTGCTGAATTATGAGTAGGGATATGAGACTATATAAGTATTAAAATTATTCAAATGTGATTTCCTGGAAAAATACTGATGTCAAATAATATTTTCATTGTATTTGTAATATGTTTGTTTGTTCATTTAATAAATTTATTGTGAATTTATTGACCTTTTTACACATATTGATAATCTTATGATGGAGAGATAGTGGTGGAGGAATCTCCTAAATATAGATTAAGACGGATTTACCTTCTCCTTTGTTAAGAAATTTTCCACCTATGGAAATACTGTGTGACAGTAAATATTTATCTTTAATGTTGTGGAAGAGAGGAAACCTTTACAGAACATGTATATCTGCCAAGTGAGGGAGAAGTGGTGTCTTCTGGAGAATTATTAATAATATAATTTCAAATTCTCATCACTTGTAATTAGTTATGGATGATTAATAAGAATAATAATCATAACCAATAACTAGACTGTTAGTGTGTCACAGATAGATAGATAGACAGACAGACAGATAGATAAATAAATAGATAGAGACAGACAGACAGACAGATAGATAGATAGATAGATAGATAGGTAGATAGATAGATAGATAGATAGATAGATAGATAGATAGATAGATAGATAGATAGATAGATAGATAGATAGATAGATAGATAGATAGATAGATAGATAGATAGATAGATAGATAGATAGATAGATAGATAGATAGATAGATAGATAGATAGACATGCTTACATGTAAAATATTTTGCATAACTCTAACACATTCAGAAACATAAACGTTACTTATTAAAACTTAATTATACGCATGCCTATCATGCACTCATAATCATGTATTCTACAAATACTTGTAAAAAAATGTTATTATAATTTTATGGGAGAATGTGTTTTATCTGGTTCTGTTTGCAGTATTGAAATAAATTCCCATCTTCATACTGTTATTCAAATTCTTTCCGAAATTCACTAAGTCGTTTCGTTCCTAAATTGCTTTACTGTATTGAGCTATTTCTGCCTGTTTTGAAAGAAAATGTTAGTTGGTTTTATCCACAAGCACTATCGATTCCTGACTGTCGTTTTGCCCTTTGAAGAACTATTGATGTGTACGTTACGGCTTTTGTTCTTTAAACAAGGGAGTTAAGCCCTATCATTTTGCTAATGATGCGTACGTCAATCTTTAAACAGAGGAAGAAATGTTTCCATAACGTCAACAACAAAAAAGATTCTCTGTTATGTCTTCCCTTCGGAAAATAAATTATTGTACGAAACTGCAAATAAGCAAATAATATAAACTAGTAGTCTTCGATATAATTTTCGTGTGTGTGAGAGAGAGAGAGAGAGAGAGAGAGAGAGAGAGAGAGAGAGAGAGAGAGAGAGAATGAATAAAAAAGAGAAAAAGAACGAGACTTTGTGCATGTGTGTGTTTATATGCGTTTGCGTGTGAGGTGTGATTGTCAGCTTTAATGAAGGATGATATATTATTAAAATTACCAAGTATCTTAGAGAATAAATACGTCAATTTTTGGTCCTTAGTGCCTTGTGTTTTTTGCTGGCGATATATATCACTGCTTAATGTGTTTTTCTGAAAACTTTAAAGGTACTTAATATTTTTGCTGACTTATTTTGCTATAACTTAAAGGTGATGAGTATTTTGGTGACCTTTCCTGTGACATGTAGTCTAAACTTGTCCAATCCTTCTGGCTTCATGCTTTTTTTTACAAGGTAGTTTACATTTGTGCTAAATTGTTGTGTCATGACTTAGAGCTCATGACTTTAAGATAAGTTTGTATTTGTGCTACGTTATTGTGACCTGATTTGAAGTTAATAATAAGTTTGTATTTGTGCTACTTTATTGTGACCTGATTTGAAGTTAATAATAAGTTTGTATTTGTGGTACGTTATTGTAACCTGATTTAAAGTTAATAATAAGTTTGTATTTGTGCTACATTAATGTGACCGGAAAGGCAATTTGCATTATTGCTACTTGATTGTTTAATGAATTAAAGTTTGCGTATAATTGTGCTATCACATCGTGTCCTGACCAGTGGCGAAGCACGAGTGCGCCCCCTCCTGACTAGTTCTCATTAGTGCATGCCAAGACATGTTCGCGTTACTGCATACCAAGATATACTCTCATTACTGCATGGCAAAATATGTTTACATTATTGCATGCCAAGATGTGTTTTCGTTATGCATGCCAAAATATGTTCTCATTAGTGCATGCCAAGACATGTTAGCGTTACTGCATACCAAGATATACTCTCATTACTGCATGGCAAAATATGTTTACATTATTGCATGCCAAGATGTGTTTTCGTTATGCATGCCAAAATATGTTCTCATTAGTGCATGCCAAGACATGTTCGCGTTACTGCATACCAAGATATACTCTCATTACTGCATGGCAAAATATGTTTACATTATTGCATGCCAAGATGTGTTTTCGTTATGCATGCCAAAATATGTTCTCATTAGTGCATGCCAAGACATGTTCGCGTTACTGCATACCAAGATATACTCTCATTACTGCATGGCAAAATATGTTTACATTATTGCATGCCAAGATGTGTTTTCGTTATGCATGCCAAAATATGTTCTCATTAGTGCATGCCAAGACATGTTCGCGTTACTGCATACCAAGATATACTCTCATTACTGCATGGCAAAATATGTTCTCATTAGTGCATGCCAAGCGTTCGCGTTACTGAATACCAAGATATACTCTCATTACTGCATGGCAAAATATGTTTACATTATTGCATGCCAAGATGTTTTTTCGTTATGCATGCCAAAATATGTTCTCATTATTGAATGCCAAGATATGTTATCATTACTGCATGCCAAGTTATGTTCTCATTACTGCATGATCAGATACATATTGTGACACTAATGCCATTTAGGTAATGGTTTTATTATTATTAATAATAATTAATCAACAATAACTAATTACAAGTGATGAGAATCTTAATTTATATTAATAATTCCCCAGATGACACCACTCGTCTCTCTCACTAGGCAGATAGGCGGGTGTTGTAAACGTTTTCTTTCTTCCACAACCTTAAAAACAAACATTTATTGTCACACAATATTGCCATAGGTGGAAAACTTCTTACTAAAAGAGGAGATAATCTGTACTTTAATCTATATTTACTAAGCCCCCAATCCCCCACTTTCTTCTCCAAAATAAGATTATCAATATTTGTAAGAAAGTCAATAAATTTATTTTTAAAAAATTAAATCAACCAAAAAATATACAAAGAGCAAATATAAGGGTAAGGATTACTTGACATCAATATTTCCATGAAACCATGGAATAATTGTAATATCTATATAGTCTTATATCCTAACACATAATTCAACAGATTAGTGCCAATACAATTCACAGGATAGTTCTTATTAGAGAACAGAAATGGAGTTATTAGACATAACCCATAATAGTTTATATTTAACCTTGTCTAGGCAAAGCCACATTAGTCTTTTCATGACTTTCATAAAATGTCACAAGTTCATTGTTCACGTTATTACTGTCGGTGCCACGTGTTTCTCTTGCACGTTGAAGAACACGGATGAGTTGCTATTCTCTCAAGGCTAATCTGGTGCTCTGGTGTATTAGTTCCCTCAAGAGGAACAAAAATTGTAGCAATTTCCAGTAACTTCCTTGTACCAGAAATGTCACGATGTAGTCAGCATATAATTTGCCACCATACATCAACAGAGTGCAGTGTATTCCGTACACTTGCACGCTGGGGGTAGATACTTCTTGCACCTACCATGATCAGAGCAGTTTATAAATCAGGAAACTGGGAGATTCAAGAAAACGCTGCTTTTGCCCTGTACAGTAAAATCATGGAAAAACACTAAGTTTTCAGTTTATTCGTCTTTAACTGCATTCTCTCTTACATTCAAGACTCAACTTACAGTTTCCTGCAACAGTATTTGTTAGCCTTGTACACACACACACACACACACACACACACACACACACACACACACACACACACACACACACACACACACACACACACACACACAGACACATACACATTCACACACACATTCACATACACACACACACATGCACATAGACACTCACATACACACACACATGCATATACACACACTCACATACACACATGCACATACACACACACTCACATACACACACACATACACACTAGAACATTGTGAGGGGTAACTCTAGTGCCAGTCCACACTTTCTTCTAGAAAATTTATAATCATTAAGCATGACGCTTTTCAAGGTTCGACAATCTATGTTAGCGAAACGGTTTTTGTAGGATATGAATATTAAGGAATATATTTTAAAGTCAGTCACCCCGACAGACTCCTTGAAACGCACATTAAATAAATAATTGGCAAAAGTTTCAAGATGCTTTATTACGAAATGACAGACGATTTCGTCAGATTTAATAACTTGAAAATGATTGGCTCAGTCCATCTGTGGTTTTTCTTACTGATGTAATCATTGAATGGTAATGGCAGTAGGCGGGAGAAACAAGCTTACAAGCTGAATCAATACACTAAAACGGTACATCTTTAGAGACATTATGAGAACTCATCATTGTGTATGTACATGTGTGTGAGTGTGTGTGTGTGTATATGCATGTGTGTGTATGTGCATGCGTGTGAGTGTGTGTGTATGTGAGTGTGTATGTGCATGTGTGTATGTGCATGCGTGTGAGTGTGTGTGTATGTGAGTGTGTATGTGCATGTGTGTGTGTGTGTCTATGTGCATGTGTGTGTATGTGAGTGTGTATGTGCATGTATGTGTATGTGTGTGTGTGTGTGTGTGTGTGTGTGTGTTTGTGTTTGTGTGTGGAATTGTATATAAATATTTTAACTTAAATGTCTTTGGCATTAATATTTACGAGTATTTCCGTAGTCAGACCGGTACTGCGGCGAAAATGCAGTTGGTGAAGTCTGAATCCCACAGCGCCATGGTTAAAGGGCAGATAATTCCCGTTTAAGCTAGACGTTATTGCCTTTAGCCAGACACCGTTATTGATTCTTTGATTTCTTTCTGTAAAACGTCCACTTGGTTGATTTCGCGGACAGCACGTTACCATTATTCATCAGTAAGTCACACTGGAAACGCATTGACACCTGACCCCAGATCTCATTGACTCAACCCTGTCAGTAAAAACTCTTCGCTTGACTGGCGACAAATTACCTCAGTGAGTGGTGGGATTTCTTTTATTTTCAAAGCTGTTATCAGTGAACGGTTTCGACAGTTTGGAAAGTCTTTGTGTTGTCTTAGTTTAGTTCTGAGACGTCGGTGGGGAACCAGAAAATGTTTGGTTATGTCGAAGAGTGGAACTTTCATTACTCGCTACCCATTTCAATTCTTCCATTATATATGGATGCATCTCTCCCTCCACAAATCCCATCCAAGAATGCATCCATTTACACACCCGTTCATTGATCCATACGCATACATACAAATTCATATTATATATAGAATTCAAAAATAATTACTTTTCATAGTTATTGATAGCAAATAATATGTTCAAATTTATTATTTTGATTGAAATAATGGACGCTGTTTTAATTCAAAGCTATTGTATAACATTGGTGTGATTATCGTTTCTTTGTAAACAATAATATTTGACGCAATATGTAATTTATTGTTCCTTTAAAGCAGGGGTCACCAACCTTTTTGATACTGAGAGCTACTTCATGGGTACTGAGTCATACGAAGGACTACCAGTTTGATACACTCTTCTAGTTTGCTTTTATACATTATTAATAATGTGAAGACTTAGAAAAGGCCTGCGGGCGACTCATGTGGTCATTGCGGGCGACTTGGTGCCCGCGGGCACCGTGTTGGTGACCCCTGCTTTAAAGCTATTGTCTATTGTATTGAAGTGAATTGTTATTTTGTTTGTTCAAAACTATTATATTGTATATGTGCGTGTTCAGAAACATTAACACTTCGCTCTGTCTTTAGAATCATTATATTAACAATACTGTGAGTGAGAAAGTGTCTTGTGTGCGTATTTGTGTGGTGTCCAAAACCATTATATTAACATTGCTGAGTGCTTGTGTATTGTGTGTGCGTTCGTGTGTGTATATTTGTGTGTAGTAGTAGTAGTAGTAGTAGTAGTAGTAATAGTAGTAGTAGTAGTAGTTCCGTTAACTTCGTGTACTCCACAGGAATTGCATAAAAACTTCATCTTCTCGATGTTCTCGATTTTGTTTTGGGGGGACGGGGGAATTCATGTGTGGAGCCTTCCTCCCTTCTCTTGTAATCAGGGAGGGTAGTTAGAGGGGTGTTCTGCTGTTGGTTATTTTGTTTCTTCGTGCTTGTTTCTTGCTATGACTGTTATAGGGCCATTTTTTCCCTGAGATGTTGTTATCTTGATGTTGTGTCGTGCTATGACTGTTATAGGGCCATTTTTTCCCTGACATGTAGTTGTCTTGGTGTTGTGTCGTGCTATGACTGTTATAGGTCCATTTTTCCCTGAGATGTAGTCTTGGTGTTGTGTCGTGCTATAACTGTTATAGGTCCATTTTTTCCCTGATATGTAGTTGTCTTGGTGTTGTGTCGTGCAGATGATGGGTTCGGCTCTTTTCGGAGCCATTCCAGCAGATCCGGATGTCCTGCTGCTTTTACTCGATGCTTTTCTGTGAATGTTCCTTGTTCGATTTGAAGCAACTGTTGTGGGTCTTTTCTCTCCCCCCCTTCCCCCGCGCCATCGATACTATAAACAAGTGGGATGGTTGGTGGGATATATTTGCATTAATAGTATGTTCTGTGTTTGGTGTGAGCTTTTGATTTTGTTATCTTTGTTAAAGTAGTGTTTTTGTGAATTGGTTTTGGCAGTGAGTGTGTGTGTGTGTTCTATCTTACTGATGCTGTGATGAATTTTTTAATAATATTAAAAATATGCTTAATTATATGAGGTCATGTGTATTTGTTTGGATGAGGTGTGTGATGAGTGCTTGGTGAAGGGTTTTTTTGGTGGGTACAGTGGTGATTGGGTAGTGAATGGTAGTTGTAGTAGGTTTGTTATTGCTTCGATGATTTCCTTTCCTCTATGTAATTGTTACAATAATAAGAATGTAACTATGTACAATTCAAGTACGCGTCACGTACAATCAACGAAATCTTCTCGTCGGGTGAAACCAGTACGCTATCAAACAATCGCAGGTACGTGTATCGTTTTCGAAAGAGCAGTCTGCACGCGTTGTGATAACCTAGGTATAAACAGCAACGCTACACACTAAAGGAAGTGCGTTGTGACGATGACTTAGACACAAACAGCAACGCTACACACTAAAGGAAGTGCGTTGTGACGATGACTTAGACACAAACAGCAACGCTACACACTAAAGGAAGTGCGTTGTGACGATGACTTAACACGCTAAAGGAAGTGCGTTGTGACGATGACTTAGAGTTTAGACAGACGAGTCTACGCACGAAATGACACATGCGATTACAATCGGTATAAGCAATGACAACAAAACCATAGTCGCGTGTGCTCGTGGTCGCGCTTTACTGCTACAGTCAGTCTTTGGAGACAGTTCCACCCCCTACTCCCGTCTCCCCGCTGTGGTACTCTGTCACAGACGTCTCTGGCTCCTAGTTTAACTACAACACCGCATCAACGGCCGGCCGCATCAATCGGCCTGCAATTGAATAGACTCGTGAGGACTTGTTCATGTGCGAGACAAAACTGTCGGCTCACTGCCGGAATCGATTCACCGTGCAGTGATGACGTTGATTCTGTTCTTAACGCATGAAAAACAGCAAAATGCTTTCGTCGCTCATAGCCGCGTATTTACTGTATTTCCAGAAAACGGCGGATCGCAGTTCTAGAAGTATCTTTCAAATAATCTGTCTGTCCGTCTGACTGTCTGTCGTGGCTCTCTGTTATTTAAACAAAATGTGCGTGTTCAATGTATCATCCTACATGTTCCGTGTATAGGTGTTGACGAAACTAGAATATTCCCCTCGTCATCTAGCTGTTTGGAAGAAGTTTTGTTTTGTCGGTAGCGATGACACTTTCTTCCAGTTGTCTTCTCTCGTAACGATCACGTGACTAGTTTTGTATTTGACTCACTCCTTTTTGTTCACTTTGAATCGCCTTGAAGAGTTAGCAGCCGGGCTTTGTAGCAAAGTTCACTTGAGCGATAGCCGTTGGCAAGCTGTTTTAAGAGCGGAAGCAGCTTAGAAGTAGGTGACGGATTTGCAGTAGTAGTTGTAGCAATCGTTGAAGGAGAAGTTGAGTCGGTTGTAGTAGAAAGAATAGTTGCAGTAAGAGTGAAAGCAGTATAGAAGTAGGCGACAGGCTTGCACTAGTAGCTGCTGACATTGGGTCAGTTGTAATAGAAAAGGGAACGTAGTTACGGGAATAGCAGAAGTAGCGATAGAAGTAGCAGATGGCACTCATAGTGATAGAGCAGTAGCTTTAGTAATAGCAGATGTAGTAGTAGAAGAAAAACTAGAGCAGTAGAGATTACAATAGTAGCAGACACCCAGTAGGAGTATTAGCAGAAGTAGAAGTGGCAAAAGAAGTAGATGGAAGTACTCCTAATAAAGGAAGAAACAGTGGAAGAACTCATGGTAGAAATATAATGTAGCAGGAAACAACAGTGATCAATAGAAATAAAGTAGTACTAATGAAAGTAGCAGATGAAGTATAAGTATATGGAGTACAGCAATCTAATTAGTAGATGCAGTAGGGGCAGTAGAATGATTAAAGCACGAAACGAAATTTGAATATTAGAGTATAAGTAGAAGGTGAAGTAACAGTAGAAGTACTAAAATAGTAACCAGTAGCAGTAATAACAAAGTAGAGTTAACCAGTAGTAAGAGTGCAGAGCAAGAGAAATTAGAGTAGCATCAACAATGGCAATACTATACTAGCAGCAGTATTAGTTGTTGTGTTGGTGATAGCAAGTAGTAGTAGTAACAGTACAGTTAATAGAAAGATAATGATTTGTGGCAGGGTAAGAAGAAGTCAGAGTAGTCGTAGTACTAGCAGCAGCACATTAGTAGTAGTGTTAGTAGAAGTATTAGCATAGTAGTAATAACAGTAGAGTAAAAGCACTAGTAAAACTAGTAGTCGTAGCAGTACAGTGACAGTAGCCTCAGTAGTAGAAATAAAAGCAGCAACGTATAGCACTAGAACCAACAGTAATTATGGTAGTAGTAGTAGTCCTATTTGTTTGTGTGTTTGTGCGCACGCTCGCGTGTGTTGTAAGCCGCTCATATATATAAATATATATATACACCCACACACATGTGGCTATTGACGCGCTAATGACGTATTCGGCGCATGCTGACGTAAACCTTTATAAATTCGACCGTGAATTTGTTTTCAAATCTCTTCAAGTATCTCTACAAGTGTTAAGGGGAGAGGGAACAGAAAAAAACACACTCACCAAAGAAAACAAACATACAAAATTCCACGTCTCTGTGGCACGTTTCGTTTAATGGGTGAGTGGGTGGTTTGTGTGTATGGAGAAAGAGAGGGGAGGTACTAAGGGTGGTGGTGGTTTTATTTCCGTCTTCAGAATCTGGTGTTTTTCTCTGCCCGTGGAAACAGTCCTGCTTGCAATGATTGGTCGGCAACATGAAAGCATTCGTGTTGCAGTTAGACGACAATGAAACGTAAGACAAAGCAGCAACCAAACTCAATTTTAGGCTCTTGTGACTGACTACAAACATGATTAGAGCGAAGGCTTAAGGATGGAATCCAACAATGCTGGCTTGTGAGAAGAAAACGACAACAAAAATGTGGCTTACTTCAAAGAAAAGCAAAGTTTGTGACAGACCGAACTTCCCTTCTTGAATCAACGTCAACGGTCTGTAAGTTTTAATATAATTATGTTTCCTTCACTTGAGCCGTGTTAAAGCCGGCATATTGAGCGGGGCCGGCCCTGCATCGGGATATACAGTGGAGAGGGAGACTCTGAAACCTTTAAACTTGTTCACAAGACAGTCAGGTCCTGTCTGGGTCGTAAATATGGCTGACTCAGCACCCAGCCTTCTGAACAGCCATTGGCACGTCTAGTTTGGTAGGCTGAATTAGGTCGATTGGTTCGTGACTTAATCAGTATATTAGGGATGTGCTCAACAGTCGATTTGGGGGAAAAACACGTAAACGTGATTTTGCGAGGATATGCATGGGTAGCAGTTGTCCATGCGTCAGTACGATTGTGACGTTTTGCTGGGAGATGGTCATGATGCTAATTCTCCACCATCCCGTGGTTGCCCGTAACCTTAGGCTAATCCCCAAAACTCACCTTCTGGCTGACCACACGTGTCAGAAAGATGGAAGATAGTTAATAGTAGAATTGAAGAGTTGATAGTTCTAGAAGATAGCTTGAGCCCCTGATACATACGGCCAGGATAGTAAGTAAATGTAGGTGGCAGACTACAAAATATAACATGTGAGTCACACTAGCATGAGTGGTCTAAGTATCAATATTAAATATATTCAACAAGAAATAGAAAATAGACAGTACGGTCCCATAGGGCGAATAACTCAATTGTTACAGAGTATATAAATGGATATTTCATAATCACAACCATATGGTGCCATAAGAGAGTGTTAGTTTTGAGTTCTATGTCACTGTAGTAGTTATTTGGTACATTCGTATGATTAAATTAATAATGAGTTTATAAGAGAATTCTATTTCTGAGTGAACTCTGAAATAACTCTGAATTTGTTTGAAGTTTGATTACTTATACTTAATTTTTGATTGGATTTGATTAAAATTGAGTGGTTGTTGACTTTACAGTCAGCCTGGGTTTCCTGACGTGCTGTCTAGGGTACCAGTGAATGTCATAGTGGCAGGTGCACACATGGTCTGCTAAAATGGTCAATGGCGCTGTGTGTCTGTTGTTCTGCTCTAGTATTGCTTCGCAGTTCAAACTAGTCAAAATCAGCATCTGAGATAAGATGGCTTCATTCTGGCATTACTTCATGGCTCATCACTTATTGCAATGTTTCAGACAAAGTGCCGATCTGCCAGTAAAATACACATGGGCTAAGAATTATATTCTCTGACAGAACACTCTTACTTACAAGGTCATCATACATTCTAACATCATAAGTGAAATACAACAATATAATATATAGTTAGTGCTAGGAGACAAACATAAATATAATATTAGTTAGGCAAGCAAAACCACAAACCTTCAACAGTAATATATTCAGATAATGATTTCCTGCTGTGTTCATAATCGCCAATAAGTGTTAGTGCCATGATTCTAACTTATCAAGGCCATCAAGGCCAGGAGCCAAAATATGTGTCACCTCTATTGTCAGCTTGCATTTGACTAATGATGTCCAGGTAGATTTCTGGCACATTCGTTGCACGTGGTTGAGCTGAACTTTGATTGGTTAATTTAGTGGGTAGATACTCAAGCATTTTTCTAGCCTAGGGATATGGGTCATTCATTTTAGAACTAGGTGTGTATGTCATCTATTTTTAGAGGAGGTTGGGTGCAGGCTACATAAGCCATTATGTGACAACAATGTGTGTGTGTGTGTGTGTTACTACACACTAAAGTGCATAATAAACAAATTATGGAAGATACGAACTTGTGTGCCCTTGTGTAAGTGTGTCTATATATGCGTGGGTGTGTCTATGTATGCATACAAAACAAATGAAAGAAAAATGTATGATTAAGCACTTTGACCTTGTATGTTTACGGATTTGCTAGAGAAAACAATATTGGGCCCGAGGGGTGGGAAAGGTAGACTCTTAGACGCTTGTCTCCATTGATGCGTCATTTCATTGTTGCTAAATTATATCTAAATTATTACTACATCGCCAACGACGTCCACACACACCTCGGCATACCATTTCCTACTTTGGGTTCCTTATGTAGTTTGTATATTTGTGTGCGTGCGTACAACAGTTGCGTGGAGATCTAGAAGGCAGTTAAAGATCAGAAAGTGTGGGTCGTTAGCCTTAGCTCGATAAAAATTGCGCCTAGAAATTCTTTCTTTCCTCCCCATAATTCACCTCTTCGCTCTCCCCATCCGTGACACTAATCTCTCTCTTCCAAAACATAAACGTTTTCCTTGCGCCCGTCTACGATATCAACGAAAATAGGAAAGGAGGTGAAATCCATTCCAGCAACAGCTTTGCATTACTCAGACTACCTCATTCGCGGTGGGTAAGTACATTTTCGTAGGCAGTCTATTCAGCGTCCTCATCGAAACACGCACATGGTGGTAGTCAAGAAGTGTTCAGTACTAAATAGACACATGTTACTAGACTGGAAGTGCTTAGTACTAAATAGGCACGTGTTACTAGACTGGAAGTGCTTAGTACTAAATAGGCACGTGTTACTAGACTGGAAGTGCTTAGTACTAAATAGACACATGTTACTAGACTGGAAGTGCTTATTACTAAATAGGCACGTGTTACTAGACTGGAAGTGCTTAGTACTAAATAGGCACGTGTTACTAGACTGGAAGTGCTTAGTACTAAATAGACACGTGTTACTAGCCTGGAAGTGTTTAGTACTAAATAGACACGTGTTACTAGCCTGGAAGTGTTTAGTACTAAATAGACACGTGTTACTAGCCTGGAAGTGTTTAGTACTAAATAGACACGTGTTACTAGCCTGGAAGTGTTCAGTACTAAATAGACACATGTTACTAGCCTGGAAGTGTTTAGTACTAAATAGACACGTGTTACTAGCCTGGAAGTGTTTAGTACTAAATAGACACGTGTTACTAGCCTGGAAGTGTTTAGTACTAAATAGACACGTGTTACTAGCCTGGAAGTGTTTAGTACTAAATAGACACGTGTTACTAGCCTGGAAGTGTTTAGTACTAAATAGACACGTGTTACTAGCCTGGAAGTGTTTAGTACTAAATAGGCACGTGTTACTAGACTGGAAGTGTTTAGTACTAAATAGACACGTGTTACTAGCCTGGAAGTGTTTAGTACTAAATAGACACGTGTTACTAGCCTGGAAGTGTTTAGTACTAAATAGACACGTGTTACTAGCCTGGAAGTGTTTAGTACTAAATAGACACGTGTTACTAGCCTGGAAGTGTTTAGTACTAAATAGACACGTGTTACTAGACTGGAAGTGTTTAGTACTAAATAGACACGTGTTACTAGCCTGGAAGTGTTTAGTACTAAATAGGCACGTGTTACTAGACTGGAAGTGTTTAGTACTAAATAGACACGTGTTACTAGCCTGGAAGTGCTTAGTACTAAATAGACACGTGTTACTAGACTGGAAGTGTTTAGTACTAAATAGGCACGTGTTACTAGACTGGAAGTGTTTAGTACTAAATAGACACGTGTTACTAGACTGGAAGTGTTTAGTACTAAATAGGCACGTGTTACTAGACTGGAAGTGCTTAGTACTAAATAGGCACGAAGAAAAAATGTTTCGTACAAATTCCATAGAGCAATTACTAGAAATTTTATGGTTAAGCATATAGTCAATAAAGTCTCTAATTTATCTTATAACACTTCTCAAAAATGTCAATAATCAAATTCGATACTAATACAGTTTTAGTAAATAAAAAGACATAAAAGAAGAATCAGAAAGTAGATAAGGAATTTACGAATAATCAGAGAAACATGTACAGATTACATGAACAATACTACTTCAGTTTATCACACTTCTCATTGTAAATTTATTCCTTTACAGTATGCAAATTATACACCTTATTATTAGTCATTCACTCATCTAGAGTAGACAAATTCTATACATTATTATTAGTCATTCACTCATCTGTAGTAGACAAATTCTACACATTATTATTAGCTATTTACCTTTCTGCAATGCCCACTCCACACATTGTTATTATAAATTCATTCATCAGCAGATATTACACATCTTTGCTAGATATTCACACTACTGCAGTATATGTACATTATACATTGGTACTTATTACTAATACTTCTGCAACACCACAGACACAGCACATTGTTAGTAGACATTCACGTTAATGCAGTATACAGACTGTGATGTGGTGTGTGGGTCATTTGCATGAGCTTATGGTTTGGAGTGCCCAAACTATGCGCAACATACACTGTCACTACAACACAAAGTACAGTCCATCATCAGAGTTTCTGCTGTGTAGAAATAAAAGACTAGAATGATAATTAAGCGAGCCACTCCCCACAAAAGTTATATCCACTTCCTTTGACATTTATGCAATACTACACAAATTAACTATGACAGACAAGCAAGGTTTAAGATTTAAACTTAATTTATAGTATTATATAATAATTGGGAAGAACTCAGTAAAAGAATTCCTGCTGTACGAATGGTGTTATGTAATCATAGGGTTAAAGTATCTACTGTGTAATAGTTTTGGCAGTTGGGCTACGCCTAACGTATCTGAAAGTTGATGACTGAGATGTTTCTTGTCCAGTGATGGCACTAGAATTATGTCCCAACATGTCTGCTGGCTCGTTGCCAAAGTCTCTCGGTCATCCCGGCATGCACTTCTTGTCACAACATCATAGAATCAGTCACAGAGTCACATAGAGTGCCGATCTGCAAAAGTCAGTCACCTCTTGTTCAATACCAAGCCTAATTATCTCCACACAGAGAGTTTACCTTCATATATAATAATGCTAAGTGAGATGCTAAATTAACATGTGGACATATAAGTTTCTGTCCCATGATAGTTGTATTAGTAAGTTGCTATCTAGAACATAATAAGAGCCGGTTAAAGATAATTAATCCTAAAGTAATATTTTTAGCAATAGATATATAAGTTATCAGGCATCAAGGTATTAATTGATGCACTTGAATTGTTTATACATATATACATCCTTAAATAATCACTGCTTTCTATAATAAGAAAGAAACATAATAACAATCCAGTTTTAAATATGTAATTAGACCAATTCATACTCACCCCAATCAACAAGGCTATGCATTCAAGATGCATATAGGAATAATTGGATCTGTTAAATATTGGCTGTTTTCTTTGTGGGAGAGACAATGGCTTATGCTCTGTTTCTGCACATCCCATGCAAAACTGGAAATTATATACCCTTTGGGGTCAAGCTAGAAATTTACCTAATTAACTCTGTTTCATCCCATATTGCCAGTATGTCTAGGCTATCCCGCATCCAGTGGAATTAAGGCATTTATCTACTAAGCACTGGCTGACAGTTATGGGGGGTATGGGGTAGGGTGAGGGGAAAGTGTAAAGCAGTGACAGGTACGTCAGGAGGGATGGTCCTACACACATAGAACTTTGCTTGTGAGAAAAGTTCACATGGCCCACTGTCAGCTTGTGACACACATACTGTAAATAGTTACTTGACATTCACACTTCTGCAGTGCACACACAGGCACATTATTAGTAGACATTATTCACATTAATGCAGTTTACAGCTGCTACACATTGTTACTTGACATTCACTCTACTGTAGCATACAAACACTACACTTTGTTACTTGGTAAATATATCTGTACTTTTTGTTTGGAAAGCGCTCAGACTATAAAACAAGAGATATTTAAAATAGAAAAGAATACAAGCAAACAAACAAAAGATATGGTTTCTTTAAATGCAAATATGATGCATCTGATGCATATAAAAATTGTTCAATTAAAACAAATAGCAGAACTGGATAATTGTTCGACTGGTGTTCACTCACAGGCACAGCAGTACACAGTCAATGCAGAATATGGTCTACTGTATGGACAGAGAGAAGTACACAATAAATGAAAAAAATTCAGTATACTTTAATAATTTATTTTAATTATTCGAAGTTTTTATTCTGCTTAAAACTATTTTTAATAAAACTGATGAGCCGATGGTAATTAGCAATGAAAAATAAAGCAATTATGAATACATTTAGTGTATAACGAAAACATTGAAAACAAAAAATAACATCAAAACCAATACTGACCAAGGAGTAAGCAAATTAACAAAGAAAAACGGTTAACTTTGAGAAAAGAAACACTCAAGAATGAAGCTTACCAATAACGCACCTACAAATCAACAAGGAACATATAAATTAACAAGTAACGTACTATATAACAAGTAATGTACAAAAAAAGCATGTAATGTACAAATGGGCAAATAGGTGCAAAATAACAAGTAACATTCACATTAATAAATAACGTACAAAATAACAAGTAACACTCACATTAATAAATAACATACAAAATAACAAGTAACATACACATTAGTAAATAACGTACAAAATAACAAGTAACATACACATTAGTAAATCACGTACAAAATAACAAGTAGTGTACAAAAACCGCAACGTGCAATTCAACAGGAACTTAGGAAAATAACGACTAGTGTACAGATTACTAAAGAACAAACAAATCACCAAGGAAAATTAAATTAGCTAATAATCCATAAATTAAAGTGTAACACACACATCAATGAAGGACGTACAAACCAACAGGAACGTAAGAAAATAATGAGAAACGTATACATTAACAATGAAGAAGTAAAATAAGCAAACAAAGCAATTAATGTCAGTAAATTATTGACAAGCATGCACATGAAGAAAGAATAAACAATCAGCAAAATTGAACAAATTCAAAGCAAACAAAACAAATAAATAAAAAGCAATCAAATTCAAAGCGAGCACAATAAAGACAAGCGAACAAGTTCAAACAAAACCAATAAATATATGATAAAACAACAAACAAATGCATGCACACACGATTAAATCATCAAAGAACAAACCCATTAGCGAACAGTACAGAAATAGGAAATGAATGAGCACACTGTCAACGATTAAATAAACTAGAAACAAATAATCCAATCAGCTAAGAAAAATCAATCCTCAGCCAGTTAAAGAAACAAGGTGAACCTTCATTTCAGCAACTACTGCCAAAGAGCTCTGATATGCACAGTGATAATCAGAATAAAAGTCAAACATATATTCTGAATTCGGCATATTGTTGCAATGATCCATTTAAAGGAACAACGAGTCTGTACGGAAACTAAGCGTGCACACTCTAACTAATGCCACATGTTCATTGCTTGTTTACTGTGTGTTTATTGTATCATTTACTTTGACTTATAGAATATTTATTTTGTGTTTAATGCAGGACAACAAACTTCAAAGTGTGCAACAAATACAAGGTAAATTAGCAAAGAATGCAAAATAGATGAGCATTAATAAGGAAGAGAACAATAAATGCAAAGCAAATATGCATAAACACGTCATAAATGTACCTCCCCTTATGCGCATGCTCTATGTTCACTTACTCGCTCCATGTTAATTAATTACTAACTCAATGTTGATTAACTACTAGTTAAGTAATTACTAGCTTCATGTTAATTTCTTATTCATTCCATGTTTATTGCTCCCTAACTCAGTCTGTATTTTTTGCCCCCTTAGCACATATATATTTTGCTCACTCACTTCAAGTTCATTATCATTTTGCTCTTTAATTAAAGAAAAATAACACGCTTCTGGTTGTAATTCAGATCCTACATTATTTAAGCTGCAATAAGGACTATGACATTTTTCTGGCTGCAATCAGAACAGAGACCTTCTTCTGGTTGTAATCAGGACAAAATGTAGCTTAAGGATGCTTCTGGTTCCAGTAGCCTAGATTTTGTAAATGATAAATGTATTTTAGAACTATTCACGATAAAAGACGAGGGTGGGTTGCATACATAAAAATAAATAAATAGTAATATACAAGGTTAAGAAAGATCAATTATACATATGTTTTTACATATCATGTGTTGAGCAAAATTTATTCCAGGAAACAAAACCCCACGTTATTTTTTCATCCATTGTTGATGCTGTTATTGTTTGTGTCTGCATGCTTGTGCCGCTAAACAAAACGAACATCAGTTTGTGAAGAAGTGAAGTCCTTAAGGCCGAGTCCTGTTTAGAGAGTATAACGGGCATTGAGTACCGTCAAATGTTTTATCGTGGTCAGCACACACGGCTCATTGTCCCTGTGTCGCTCGTGTAATAATTTCTTTCTCCCGAGAGATGTGGCTCTCGCGTGTCAGTGCGCTGGAGTGTCGTCTTATGTTTCTCCTCTTCTGCAGTGGTTGTCGTCCATCATCGACATAACTGTTGTGTGGTAGAGTTCCTTGAGGATCAGGGGCTGAGATAATTCAGTGTGTCTATTTGTCTGTATGAACGGATGGAAAGAGCATGGCAGCGCATAGTGTGTAGGTAGCCGTGCACACGCGTTTGTTTTTGTTGTGTCTTCGTGTGTGTATTGAGTATATGTTTCTTGTACCTCATAGATAGATAGATAGATAGATAGATAGATAGATAGATAGATAGATAGATAGATGGATGGATGGATGGATGGATGGAGAGAGAGAGAGAGAGAGATGGATGGATAGATTGCTGGATGGATGGATGGATGTATTTGTGGATAGATAGATAGATGGATGGATGGATAGATAGATAGATAGATAGATAGTTGGATAGATAGATAGATAGATAGATAGATAGATAGATAGATAGATAGATAGATAGATAGATAGATAGATAGATAGATAGATAGATAGATAGATAGATAGATAGATAGATAGATAGATAGATAGATAGATAAGAATTATCTTTCTGCTCAACATAAATTGCTGTTGAAAATGCAGCGCAGACTTCTAATTTGTATCCATGGTTACAGCTGCACATTTTGGTTACTAACACCTTTTATGCACAAACTGTGCATAGAAAGGAGGAAAAAACGAATGAGACGTCTTTCACTGACAGCGGCCGTATGTGATTGAGTGTTCATTATCTTAAAGGGAGACAAGCCATTGCTCTGCATTCAGTGACTGGATTACAACTCGGAACCAAAATGTCATTTAATATGCAAGGCTTTGGGAAGAATATTTCCTACTATATTTAAACAATCAAAACAACCCCAAATAAATAATGATAGTACTCATACACACACTGATTAGTTTGTAAAATGCATATTTATATGAATATATATATATACACACACACGCACACATTGTACAAGGATGAACACTGTGGCAGAGTAAATTTGCCTCTTCCTACTTTTAAATTTTATTGTTATATAACTTGGTAAGTTGTCAAAGTAACCCGACCTTGGGCACTCCTTATGACGATATTTTTGAAAGTGAGTTGAAGTAAACACCCGAGATGAGAATATGCTAAAAATTGCTGGTGGAATGCAAACCATCCCGACTGGGTTATTATCCAATGGTTATTATTTATGAGAGCGAGACCAGTCAATGGAGTGAGATCTAAAAGTTTACTGGCTGTGAAAAATCTATTGTCCGATCACTTGAATTTGAAGTGGCAAAGAAGTCTGCTCCTGAAAGTGGCCGTTAGTTTCATGGTGAGTTAACTGACTGCTTGAGAGAGAATGAACCTATAAATGTTTCATGCATTTTGCTATTGACATGTTATACTTATGTTTTAATAATATGTATTATGTGTGTAGACTAGTATTTCTACAAATGTTTGAACTAAGAAACTCGTATAAGGTGTGCTAGACACTTGACATTGTTTAATATACTGTATTTGGTATGTTGTGTGCATGTATTGGGCTAATAAATACCATTGCAGGAAATTGTAAGTTGAGACTGGAATGTAAGAAAGAATAGAGTTATTAAAGTGACAAAATGGAAATTTATCATTGCTCCTTGATTATATTTTTTTCAGGGCATGCAGCCTTTTCTATTTTCTACTTTCTGTGTATGATTTGAATCCCCAACTTACTGATTGTAACCTGCTATGATTGACCATTATAGAGGTGGGGAGTAGTGTGTAAGCATAAGAATATACTACACTCCATTGATGTATGGTAGCAAGATATGCTGACTACATGAGCAATTTCTGGTGCAGAGAAGTTGCTTGAAATCACTACAATTATTGTTCTGCTTGAACGAGTTGAAATGGCAAAAAGAAGTGCCCAGATTAGCTTGAGAGAATAAGTAGTGGAACAGAGTTTTCAACCTGAAAGAGAAACACATGAATCTGGCTTATTAATGGTAGAAATAAACTTGTGACATTCTTGCAAAAGGAAGAGAAAGACTGTTGAGACAGTGGTTAATTCTGGTTATGTAAAACTATTATCGCTTATCTCTAATAACTCAATTTCTCTTCTCTGATAAGAACTATCCTATGATTTGTATTGAATTGTTGAATTTTATTTTTTGGATAAAGGATTGTGTAATATAGAAATTATTAAAATGTGGTTTCATGGAAATATTGATGTCAAGTAATCTTTTTCATTGTATTGTCATATGTTTATTTGATTACTGGTTTAATAAATTTATTGTTAAATTTATTGACCTTCTTACACATATTGATAATCTTATGTTGGAGAATAAAGTGGTGGATGTGAACTCGCTAAATATAGATTAAAGACGTATTTGTGACATTTAGTAAGACGTTTTCCACCCACAGAAACAGTGTTTGATGGTAAGTGTTGTCTTAATGTTGTGTCCGCATATCTGCCAAATACAACAGATATGAGTGGTATCTTGGAGAATTATTAATAACAAAAACTGTAATTAGTTATGAATGATTAATTAATTAATTAATAATAATAATAATTAACTAAATGGCGTCAAACATATTCACGTAAATATTAATATGATAACATGCAGAGAGTGCGCTAGTTTCGGCGGCAAGAACGGGAGACCACTCTAGTTCACTCAGGTTTGCTTGTGGACTTATCTCTCATCCTTCTTCATGCGTGCCTCAGTAATGATTGCTGTGCAGCGAGCTTTTACTTACTGTTCCTTTCGATGTTGTCTTACGGTGTTATTTACAGACTGTTTCAAACACATCCTAGATTTGTGACGAGTTGTTTGCACGCAAAGTCTGTTTCTGGTTGTGACGAGTTGCTTGCACGCAAAGTCCGTAGTTGTGACGAGTTGTTTGCACGCAAAGTCTGTTTCTGGTTGTGACGAGTTGCTTGCACGCAAAGTCCGTAGTTGTGACGAGTTGTTTGCATGCAAAGTCTGTTTGTGGTTGTGACGAGTTGTTTGCACGCAAAGTCTGTTTCTGGTTGTGACGAGTTGTTTGCACGCAAAGTCCGTAGTTGTGACGAGTTGTTTGCATGCAATGTCTGTTTGTGGTTGTGACGAGTTGCTTGCACGCAAAGTCCGTAGTTGTGACGAGTTGTTTGCACGCAAAGTCCGTAATTGTGACGAGTTGTTTGCACGCAAAGTCCGTAGTTGTGACGAGTTGTTTGCACGCAGAGTCCGTCTGCAGTTGTTTCGAGTAGTGCGATAACGATCTCATCAAATCCTGTTCCCTGCAATTTCCCTCCTTGGTCATTGCAGAATTTTGCAAGAAATATTTTCGTGTACTTGCAGTTTATCTGTGTGTGTGCGTGTGTGTGTGTGTGTGCGCGCGCGCGTGTGTATATGTAGCATTATAAAATATGATTTTGTTTATCTTAGAGAATGTGTTTCTCATGAAAGTATATTTCAAACCTTTGCTGTTTTTGGTAAGTCTGAATATAAGACGTGTAATGTTACATTAAGTATTTCAAAAAGAACGGAGCTTTCCTCTCTTGTGTTTCTTATTTTGAGACAGGTTTTGTTGAAATAATACAAGTATGTATATTTAATTCCTGAGTTTCATTCTTAATACGGTTGTTTCAATAAGTAGGAAATGATATACATATATTTTCTCACTCTCTATCCATCCATCCATTATATATGTATATGGCTTTAACATTCAGAATCATAAAAGTGTGTTATTTCAAAGAGTATACTTGGCTCTACTGAGCCATTCCTTGTTCAAAACTGAACAACTCATGTTTCTACGATCTAGTCTCTGTTTTTATGTGTTCATTTTTGGTTCTTGTTTGGACTTGTTCAAACTGGCTTTCCTTTAAATAAAAAGCACTCGAGTTTGTAGTCCTTTCTGTATCAATCTGCATTATATGTAATTTAAGCAATTTTCTTGAGGCCAGCTTGTTTCCTTGGAAAATCTGGATCAACATTTTGTTCTGAATTGTCACTTGTTGAGATCTCAGCTCGAGGGCGAGCTCTGCAGTGACGTCATATTGCCGACGTGATAAAGTAGTAATGGCGGTTCTTCAAACTTAATCTGGTGATCAGACCAATAGTATTTCGATAACTAGCATGATTTCGAAAAGGCAATCTTAGGCTGATGATATAATATTGATAATAGTATTTTGATAGCTAGCGTGAGTTTAACAAGGCAAGCTTAGGCTGATGTTAAGGCCAAAAATATAATTGATAGCTAGCGTGAGTTTAACAAGGCAAGCTTAGGCTGATGTTAAGGCCAAAAATATAATTGATAGCTAGCGTGAGTTTAACAAGGCAAACTTAGGCTGATGTTAAGGCCAATAATATGTTTGATAGCTAGCCTGAGTTTAACAAGGCAAACTTAGGCTGATGTTAAGACCAATAATATGTTTGATAGCTAGCCTGAGTTTAACAAGGCAAACTTAGGCTGATGTTAAGGCCAATAATATGTTTGATAGCTAGCTTGAGTTTAACAAGGCAAACTTAGGCTGATGATATTAAGATAAATAGTGTTTTGATAGCTAGCATGATTTTATCAAGGCAAATGATGAAACCAGCAATAGTATTTTGTTATTATTATTATTATTAATTAATCATCCATAACTAATTACAAGTGCTGAGAATCTTAATTTATATTATTAATAATTCTCCTGAAGACACCACTCGTCTCTCACTTGGAAGATATGCAGATGTAGTAAACGTTTTCTCACTTCCACAACATTAAAGACAAACATGTACCATTACACAATATTTCCCTAGGTGGAAAACGTCTTCCTAAAGGAGAAGACAAATGCGTTTTTTAATGTTTATTTAGTGAATCCCATCCACCCACTTTCTTCTAAATATAAGGTTATCAATATGCATAAGAAGGTCAATAAATTTATTAAATCTGCAATCAAATATACATATGAATATAAACAAAAGAGCATTGACATTTACATCACATCACAACAATGTTCAATTAATGCTAGTAAATCAATCACTTTATCCTAGCATAGACACAAGCAGTCAATTAACATGAGTATGTAATTAAGTTCATAGATATCATCATGGAAATGAGAGAAAAGTTTCATTGAAATAATGAAAGTTAATGCACCTAACATTTTCAAAGATGGTGATTGTCACCGGTACATGTTTCACAATCACAGGGTCACAACAAGTCAAAGCCTTTCATATTTAGTCGAGGTCCCATTTGTCCCTTCTAGAAACACGTTATACAACTGTTCCAGAATCTTCAACGCACTCTGCAAGCACACCGTAGAGAATCGTCCTGATTTTCACATATGCTATCAAGCTCATCAGAAGGAATGTTCTTGATTTTTCTATGCATGTTTACCTAATACACTATGAGGAACATACAAAATAATCTACTTGAATTCTCCAGACCAAATCCAAGCCCCATTTTCATCTGTATTGGTACTTGAATGGAATTTACAGGAATCAACTTACTGCAACACACTTTACTGATAAGTTGATGACAAAATTGCCTCTCACTATTTTAAATTTAAATTGTTATATAAATTGTTAAATTGTCAGAGTAACCCTACTTGGTCACGCTTTATGGTGTTATTTTTGAAAATGTCTGAGTTGTAGTAAACATCTCCAGGCAAGAACATTCTAGATTGCTGACATAATGCAAGCTGAGTGAGTCGGGTTTTTTTAATTATCCAATGATTATGATTTATTGGAACGAGACCAGCCAACAGGCTGAGATTGAAGAGTTAACTTTTTGTAGAAAATTTTACTCTCTAATTACTTTTGAATTCAGAGTGGAAGGAAAAGCCCGGCTTTGAAAGGCAGTCATTAGCTTGATGGTGGGTTAAAATTGACTGGTTGAGAGAGAATGGACTTAGTAACATTTCATGCATTATAGCTATTGATATGTTGTACTTATTTAGAGATGTACTATGTGCAATGACTTTTATTTTTATAAATGTTTGAACTAACCTGCACACTTGACACTATTTGATATGCTATATTTACTTTACCATGTGCGTATCAGGATAGTAAATATTGTTGCAGGAATTGTGAGGGTGTCTAAGTAGAGCTACTGGTGTAGAGTGAGGGTGTCTAAGTGGGCTACTGGTGTAGAGTGAAGGCGTCTAAGTGGGGCTACTGGTGTAGAGTGAGGGTGTCTAAGTGGGGCTACTGGTGTAGAGTGAGGGTGTCTAAGTGGGGCTACTTCATGGAAATAAATAGCCAACGTTTGAATATTCATCATCCTTTCGAGTCCTACAGTCTGGGTGGACGGGTTGTGTCCTTTTGAGACAACAGATTGTGGGCAACACGCTCAAGCCACACCTTTACAATAAATGACAGACTGACAATACTCTTTTACAGACAACTGACACTAAAACAGTCCAACAATAGACAATGCCAGTAAAGACAATCAATCACTCCAACAATGAACACTATCAGAAAATATCAAACAATCCGAAAATGGACCAGTACAATATAATGCGACAAAAATCAATAAATGATGACAAATAGTCAAGTAATGGATAGTGACAGTTAATGATAAAGAATCATTCAGACATTGGATAGTGACAGTTAATGAAAAAATGAACCTCCTGACAATGGCTTTGACAGTTAATTATAATCAAACAGCAAGAAAATGGATTTCAGTTAATTACAAGCAAATTGTCTGACAACGGCTGATTACACACACACACACATCAAGAAAGGATAAAAACAGTTAATAACAAACAATCATCCTGACAAAAGCTATTAACTGTTAATGAAAAACAAACAGCAAGAAAATGGATAAGACAGTTACTTACAAACAGCGAGACAATGGACAATGACAAATAATTACAAACTGCAAATAAATGGATAACGACATTTAATTACAAACAAATATAAAAAAACAAATGATATCGACATTTAATTACAAACAAACAGCATGAACATTGATAATGACATTTAATTACAAACAAACAGCAAGACAATGAATAACGACATTTAATTACAAACAGCGACAGTTAATTACAAACAATCGGCTAGACAGTGGACAATGACTGATGAAGATAAACAGTGCTTCTATAACTCTAGTGCAGTGTTTCTATAAGTATATTGCTATGCTTCAACAACTTTATTGCTGTGCTAATATAACTATAACATTGTGTTTCTATAAGTATATTGCTATGCTTCAACAATTTTATTGCTGTGCTAATATAACTATAACATTGTGTTTCTGTCGCCGCTATACCCTTGGGTGACTTTGTAATAATGAATTATATCAAATATGTGTAATTAGTTATGATACAAACTTCTACAAGTGCTGATGCAGAGTATGGGTCACTGGTTAGATATGTATATCTGCAACTGTTACACCAATATACTGGTAAGTCGCCAATTTGACTCCGCCCCCACTCAGATCTCAGCTGAGAATCAATGTTTATGAATAAAGATATATAATATATAACGATTATAAATAGACGAACAGAGGACAAGACGTAATCATTAGATTATCACTTTGGACTACGAAAACAATGATAGAAATTACTCACTAACAAATACGCGTTTAAACTAATAACAAGAAAAATTAACAAGATTTAGACAAACAAATTCATCCTAAGCCAGTTCGCTACACGGTAGTCACTTTCACAATCAGAACTTAGTTCATGGCTGGAATGACGTCACAGTCCGGTAGACTTGGATATGATGACCGTTATTCTGTCAATTTATAATTCTTATTTATTTATTTATTTTTAAATCAGTTTAGTGCTAACAAGTTTCATACTTAATGAAACAATAGCAGAGTCTTACACTCAACTTTAATTTATCATACTTTTCTTTTGTCTGTTTCTTTCCAGAGGATGAGCCTGCTTTCCAGAAGACTACGGCGCTGTAGCTTTGCATGCAGCTTGTCGCACGCTGTTGGCTCTCAGTCGTATCGATCCTGGAGAACCTGCTACTATTTGCAAAGACACAGCGCTGCGCTCTAGTGCTACCACGAAGCCGCGCCAAACTCGCGCCCATCTGCAGGTAAAGAGGAAACGGTGAGATGGAAGGGCGACAGCCTGTCGCACGTCTTTGATTGCTGCACGCTCCAGATGCGGCACTTGACGTAGACAGAACGCAGCTTGAGAAGAGTGTCTTTGACAGGAGGGATTTTGTCTTTGGTTTCGGAGTCGCGCTCGAAAGATGTAGGGCTTATATTTCTGCGACTGAGATATCTTATAGGATTTAGTGACAGGATACTCGTGCGTATGTCTTATTGTTTAGGGATTTATTTAAGGATTTATTTAAGGATTTATTTACTTAGCTTAGCGATCGTCGTGTTTTGTTTCGTTGTGTTTCTTTTAACCGCAGTAATGTCCGCAAACTGACATTGAAATTTGTTGCGACATTGCGATTCATTCAACTGTGTTGACGAGACTACACCAAGAGAAAGTTTGCATAACTTTAGAATACAATCTTGTTTTAATTTTAAAAAAAAAAACGTGCAAAGTAACAGAATCATGAACGCGGAATCCTTTACTTGTGAAGTTTGAACAAGAGAATGTTGAAGTAATCGGGTTCAACCTCAAAGAAATGCTTCCATCAAAACTGCTTTTCAAGACATGCCATAACAATTAGCCACTGAATCTCGACAACAGTGCTCGGTCTTTGAAATCGAGACGACAGTCTTTGTCAACACGGGAGACAGATTCCCCAGAAACTTTCCACGTAACAAGATCTGCTTCAGCTTCGGAAGTTTGTGTTTCTTTCCTCGATCAGCGTGCCGAGGATCTCAAAGAAGAAAGGTTTGATGACAATTCACTAGGGCAGAGAAACAAAAATGGTGAGAAGAAACAAAAGTATAGAACCTGTTGAACAAGAAAGTAAAAGCAGAAAAAAACAAGATTAGTTTTCGTTTGTGAATTACTAAAGCCAGTCGAAATTGAAGATTCTTGTGGATTTCGCTCTAACACTGCTACGTGACTTGCTTGTTTTGGAGGGTTATGTAGAGGGTTATCAGGACCACTTTCACAAGGTAGGCAATGCTTGCGTGCGATTGGTTAATATTGGTGTGGGAGAAAAAGCGTATGAGATTGAAAATGTGGAGAAATTAATTCCGAAGTACTTATATATGAAGATATTAAGGGATGTATTCCGACTTAGTGAACCATTCAAACAAACGGGGCTTTGAAACTGTGGGAATATTGTTCTAATTGATTATTTCGAAAGAAGCACAACACACTAAACACCGCCAAGAGTAGTCTGCCTTACGCAGTGGCACGTGGTTAGTTTTGTGCTCTTGAAACAGGTCTATCACATGTGAACATGTTTTTACAAATACGTCTATTCGTTGTCGTTTCGCAAGTTTAGTGTATGTTTAGGTATTTACATCCTGTGTTATTAGCTTATATTGGATTAGTTTTATTGTGCGTCATTAGCAACTTTTGGACTAGTCCTACTCCGTGTCATCAACAAATCTTGGACTAGTCATAATCTTTGTCATTAGCAAGTCTGGATTAGTTATATTTTGCATCATTAGCAAGTCTTAGACTAGTCATACAGTGTTCATTAGCAAGTTTTAGAGTAGTCATACTGTGTTCATTAGCAAGTCTTAGAGTAGTCATAGAGTGTTCATTAGCAAGTCTTAGAGTAGCCATAGAGTGTTCATTAGCAAGTCTTAGAGTAGTCATAGAGTGTTCATTAGCAAGTCTTAAACACTTATGCTGTGTTCATTGGCAAGTCTTAGACTACTCATATTCTGTTCATTAGCAAGTCTTACTGTGTTCATTAGCAAGTCAGAGAATAATTATATTCAGAGTGTTATTTGCAATGCTTGGATTTGTTATACCTTTATTAGCAAATCTTGGACCTGATCTTACTCTTTGACATTAACAAGTCTTGGACGAGTATACTCCTTCATTAAGGAATCTTAGACTAGTATGCTCTCTTTCAGTAACAATCATTGGACTAGTTATATTTTCAGTGAATTAACAAGTATTTGACAGGTTATACTGATTGTCTAAGCAAGCTTGGATTATTATTTTGGCTTTCATTTGAAGTCATGAAGTACTTTTTGGGTTATTTTTGGGCAAGTCTGAACTCTGATATTTTTAATGTGCTTGTTAAATTTTGAGATATTTATACTGGAGTTAACAAATCCCGAATCATGTCTTACTGGCGCCTTTGAGAAACTATTAACCGTCATCAAAAATGCCTCCAGTTAAATTTCTTGCCAATGACATGCCTCCTACCATTACAGTACAAATCTATTTTGCTGTTGTATAACGTACCCGTGGCATCCCGCCTCTCACGCTAGTGTGACGTATGTCGTGTGATGTATTTTAATTTAAACTCTTACACAATACAAACATGTCTGTTTCTATAGTAGTGACGTAAGCATGCATTGCTTACACACTATCTGTGACGTATGTCGTGCGATGTATTTTAATTTAAACTCTTACACAATACAAACATGTCTGTTTCTATAGTAGTGACGTAAGCATGCATTGCAACACGTCTCACACACTATCTGTGACGTATGTCGTGTGATGTATTTTAATTTAAACTCTTACACAATACAAACATGTCTGTTTCTATAGTAGTGACATAAGCATGCATTGCAACACGTCTCACACACTATCTGTGACGTATGTCGTGTGCTTTCTTTTAAATTAAATTGTTTAACTTTGCATTCAATTATTTGTTAATGTCAATTTTAAAATTATGTCTGTTTATATTGTTATGACGTGTTACCATAATTCAGTCCATGTTAATGTGAACTCTTAAAATATATTATCTCGTTAGCCACTATAGCTTTGACCTAGGCATGAAACTACTCTTGTAACCAATGGCACCCCAGGAACTATTACAGAATTATTAACCGATTGTACCTGTGATTTAATCTATTTTACTGGAAAGAAGTATTATTTCTTTGAAGGATTACTTTTAGTATGAAGTTTACATTTTAAAAATCCATCTATTAAAAACTCAAAATATCTTGGAGCATTTCAAGAACGCAAAATAATTTCAAACTAATAAATGTATGTAGATTTAAATGATACATTTTAAAAACACTTTCTAGAATTCCTAACAAA
Source organism: Sinotaia quadrata (assembly GCA_028829895.1). Taxonomy (NCBI): domain Eukaryota; kingdom Metazoa; phylum Mollusca; class Gastropoda; order Architaenioglossa; family Viviparidae; genus Sinotaia; species Sinotaia quadrata. The sequence continues at coordinate 62,071,270 of CM054181.1, forward strand.
ATAAAACTACACGAAACAGTATATAGAAATATGCCGAAGCTTTCTTTGTGAAGTGCGGGGTAAAATTCCGACCAAGGGCTTTCAAACAAAATGAATTATCCACGCAGTCAGAAGCTATACTGATCGATATACATAGTGACCCATACGATTAGCAATAATGCCACAAGTGATGACCCAATAAATGAGCAATAATTCCACATGTTTTGGCCTAAGAAGTGAGCACTAATGCCACAAGTGGTGACCCAATAAATGAGCTATAATGACACAACTAATGACGCACATATTCCAAAATAATGACACGCCTAATGGCCCAAGCAGTCAGCAATAATGACTCAATTAATAACCCATGAATTTAGCAATAGTGATAGAAATACTGACCCTTGCAGTCAGCAATAATAACAACATTTACATACTTTCAAAAATATCGGCGTCATAGGGCTATAATATTAGCGTGATGCCTAGTGAAGGGAGATAATTATGTCTTCGACTGTTTTCTGCTTGAGAACGCCATGCGGCACTTGGAAATGTCCCCGTCGGCTTTACGCAAGAGACAGAGACTGAGGAGCGAGAAAGGGCCGAATGTGAAGTGACAGTATACAGATACACAGCGCTGAGATCTCGGCGGAAGTGTTATGTGAGCTATAAATCGCTGATGGTCTCAGATACGGAAGTGACGTCACTCAGTACGTGAATGGTGAGGGGCCTGTAGCTAGTTAGTTCCAGTAAATAATAAAAATGATAAAAACGAATGTGTCGTGATATGAATTGGTCATGCGTGTCGGTGAAGACTGTCAGTGATATAACTGCCGGCATATAATAATATTGTAGAGTCCCTGAAAAGACAGTGGTGTAATAGCATAGTTGTGATAATAGTCAATGGTCTCACTGTTAAAGGTGACGTGGTATGTAGTCTTTTTGATGACCGTGAGCTGCCATTATAATATAGATTGCTGTCTCGCTGTATAGCCTATTGATCGTGTCGATTTGTTGAGTGTCTAGGCAACTCTGACTGGGGATGGGTGGAGGTCGGTTCAGCTGCCTGCTGATATTTGTGCACGATCTGAACATTCTAAGTTAAAACAGTCATATCACCAGGATACCAACCAATCAAAGAATTCACACATGTGTAACTGGATCTGTGTTGCATAAAGTGTGATGTGTGTCCCTGTATATTTTACCATCTTGGAAAGCACATTATAAGTGTGAATTTTCGTTAGAGGTAAACAAAACATCTTTGTATGTGTGTGTGCGTGTGGTTATGTGTGTGAGTTTTCTGTGGTATGGTGTGTGTGTGTGTGTGTGTGTGTGTGTGTGTGTGTGTGTGTGTGTGTGTGTGTGTGTGTGAAAGAGTACATGATCAATGTGAGACTCGATAATGAAGCATTAAGGGAGCAAATGCATAATTATTAAGCATGTGACAGAAGTGTGTGACTAGTGTGTGTATCAGTGCACAGTGCGTGACTGAAGTATGTGACTGTTAAGAATGTCACTGCTAAGTGCACGACTGTGGTGTGTGGACAGTAAATGTAACACTGCTAAATGCGTGAATGGGGTACCTGATTAGTAAGTGTACCAGTGATAAGTCTGCGATTGATAGAAGGTTAATAGGTGTACATGTATGTAAAAGACTATACGTTTATGACTTATAAGTGTTTGACGGTGAAGAGAACGATATATGTATGACTGACAAGTGACTATCAACAGGCCGATATATATGAATGGTGAGTGTTTGACTTTTAAAAGGCCGATATGTGTATGACTGACGAATGGTTGACTATTAAGATGCCGATATGTGTATGACTGACGAGTGGTTAACTATTAAGAGGCCGATGTATGTATGACTGACGAGTGACTATTAAGAGGCCGATAATTATGTGTATGACTGACGAGTGACTGACTATTAAGAGGCCGATATGTGTATGACTGACGAGTGACTGACTATTAAGAGGCCGATATGTGTACGAATGAAAAGTGAATGACTGTTCGCAGACATTTTGTATATCGTCGCACCATGTAGTATTGCGATGTACTGCTTATGTCTGTATATCTGTGTGAAAAATATTTGGATTCTCCTCTTGCTGGCATACATGGCATGATATTGCGAGAGCATTGTCACAACTGTGCTTGAGTGGAATGTGTAACCGTCTTCAACACCTTAATATTTGCGAGAGCGCTCGAGAACAGAGATTGACACAAATGGAACAATCTTTCCGGGTGACGAGTGACGTCACGGACGTTGCTCGATTCCGGTGATATTGCTGTAACGACAGACGCAAGGTCTTAACATCTGCATAGGAATATAGTATACAAAGAAAATCGAGGAGTGTTTGTGACAGAAGTAGGCAATTCACTGATGCGTTTTAACAAGATCATGTATGTCTATATTAAGTGATTACTTCCATTGTTATAAGTTGTGGAAACGCGTGAGAGATTAAAACAAATAGATTCCAAGTATAGCATCATGAGTTATGGTGTGTGTGTGTGTGTGTGTGTGTGTGTGTGTGAGAGAGAGAGAGAGAGAGAGAGAGAGAGAGAGAGAGAGAGAGAGAGAGAGAGAGAGAGAGAGAGTGCAGTTCAAGTCTGACTAAATTTAACTTTTATTGCTACACTAGTTATTTTTAATACATGCTTTACTATTTGTTATAGCTACTCTAGCTATTTTAAGATCTGTTTCACTGTTTGTATTAGCTACTCTAGTTATTGTTAATACCCGTTTTACTAATTGTTATAGATACTCTAGTTATTTTTAATAAATGTTTTACTAATTGTTATAGATACTCTAGTTATTTTTAATAAATGTTTTACTAATTGTTATAGATACTCTAGTTATTTTTAATAAATGTTTTACTAATTGTTATAGATACTCTAGTTATTTTTAATAAATGTTTTACTAATTGTTATAAATACTCTAGTTATTTTTAATAAATGTTTTACTAATTGTTATAAATACTCTAGTTATTTTTAATAAATGTTTTACTAATTGTTATAGCTACTCTGGTTGTTATCTTGATCATGTATACATGCTATACTAATAATTGTAATATTAAGAAGAAATGCATATATTTAAGCTTTATAAGACGAAATTAATATAACATTCGCCATTAATTGTTAAATTTAAAAACTTTTAATTTACAATGCTAAATAAATAAAACAATACACAACAAAAAATAATAACACATAACACTTATACAGACATTCATACACAAACATGTAAATATATAGAGAGAGAAATATCAAAGAAACTACTCTACTAGTAGTTAAGTAGTTAAAACTTAGATAGATAGATAGATAGATAGATAGATAGATAGATAGATAGATAGATAGATAGATAGACAGATAGATATAATATATTATATTTTAACACTCACTTAATACCAACACTGTACTGTTATTCTCTATAATTATTCATCGTTAGAAAATAAAGTAATTTTAAATCATATACAGAATGATAATCACTTATTTAAAACATAACTATACTACTATTCTCTAATGTTAGAAAAATAACTTACCAGATGGCCACCATCAGCTATTGCCTCCTCCGTATCTCCAAAATATTTAGAAATGGTATGCGAATTACTATCAGATGAATGTTCATGTCATCATAACGAATTGCATCAAAGTCATACGGTGTACCAGAGAAAATTACATTGGCGGCTATTTGACGCCCTGCCTGATGTCACTTTTGCTTGCTTTTACCCCAAGGGATTGGGGATTGTGTATCTTAGTAACGGGACAAATATCGTTCACAAACTATGATTGACCTAGATTCCATTTCACTTGATCTTTAAGTTCTATGCATGAGTTAAATAGGGAACTACATCAAGTTCTATGCATGTGATAAACGGGAACTACATTAAGTTCTATGCATGGAATAGACAAGGGACTACGACTACAACAAAGCAAATTCACGCGAGAAATGAACCAATAAAGGCTTTTACAATTTCAAGCCTCTTTCAACTTGATGCATCTTAAATCAATGCAATGACATGAAAACTAAATTTAGTAACTAATCAATTTTTATTTTTCTTAACGTGTGACGCCGAACCCTGCATTTATACATACACATCCTCAACCATCATTCCGTCATGCTCACCTTCCCTCAGTATAAACAAAATGGCAGCACTGGGCATTCTGACCATAGGAGAATCGATAGTGATTGATGGTAGGACATGGTGCAGACGGTAGACCGCTCTTCTGTCGTTCAAATGACCCGGGGTTCAATCTCAGTTCAATGCGAAAAACGACTGAGTGATCTTTAACCGTCCCCTCTAGTCCAAAGTGGAGGGGTGCAGTGTCTGATCTGTTGGACGTGACGATAAATGAGGTCTCGTGTGATACTCGCCGTGTAACACTACAGGTCCATTGGTATTACAAGACGGAAAGACGAGGCCATTTAGCGGTTGTCCAAGGAACGGTGCGTCAAGAGTATCCACTCAAACTTCTGCCTCCTCGATCCACCCACCCGTGACGTTTTAAAACAGACATCTCGCCCACGTCTCTTGCGCCTGTTTGCTAAATTAGAGAATGTTGAAAGCAGATGAAAAACCCTGGCAGTCAAACACACGAATCTGTCAGAGGGGGGAGGGGCGCTTCTTCTGCTTCTCGCTGTCAAGTGGAAAGAAGTGTGTGAACTAGGGTAATAGAGTAGCCCTCAATGCCACGTGATCTGCCGCCCTGGCAGTTTGGGGAGGAACTTTATTAAGTATGCGTTCACTTCTCTTATTTGTGCGTATGTGCGTGCATGCATGTGTGTGTTCGTGCGTGAGTGTGTGTGTGGGTGCGCAGAGGTCAGATCGTCTGAGGAACATTGGTGCATAGATCGTTCTTTAGTCTGTTACGTCTTCGATGTCTTCCTGATTTGACTGACAGATTGATTGACTATTTGGATGACTGATTGCTTGATCCATTGCTTATTTGATTCATTGATTTACTTATTGATTGACTGACTGATTGGCTATTCTACTGTTTGACTGAATGACTGATTTGATTAATTGACTCTTTGACAGGCCTTGTGAGCTGAGTGTACACCGTTTGGTGTATATGTAGCAAGTGACTCGGCATGTAGTTATTTAATTTTGAAGTACATATACCAGTTCTAGATTGCTGTGATGGAGATGATAAGGGAGGTTGTTTGATCGAAATGAAGTATGGGCATGTCGTTATCAATGGCAGCTGAGGAGGAGTTGATTGAGATGTGTGCGAAATTATTTATTTTATTCCCAGTGCTGTCAGACATCTCGGCACTCAGCTGTACTAGGCGAAACTCGTACAACGACACACTTTACTGTACACATATCGAGGAAATCGGATATCGATGCGGACATTCATAATTTATTTCTTCATAATATCAGTGTTTCAATGATATCTGGTCTCGGTGATGACTTCCTGCCCATTGACTAGTTCAGCCGAGCTCTTCTGCAACATGCATCAGCAGCTTCTGCAGCATTGCCCGAATTACGGGTTATCACACTGGGTTATGCGTGTCGAATAAACACCCTGCATCTCTTTTTGCCTTCAAGCAACGTTACTTCATGCATGAAGAATCCGAGGATGCCATAATTATTATTTTTTTTATTTATTTTGTATCACGACAAACAGCGCGCTTCACGCAAGACCATATATGTGCCGAGTAGTAATTACGTCACAAATCTCGAAAGTTGTAATTGTAGCTGGAGGCTCTCTTTGCATCTGTGTGCGAGTGTTTGCGTGTAGCTCTTCTCTTCTGTCTTTCTCTATTACTCTATGCTCCTTTTGTCTGTATCTCTTTGTCTCCATTTCCCTTTCAGTGTATCTCCTTCTGTCTCTCTTTCTCCGTACCCCCTTCTTCTCCTGTCTCTTTTTCTGCATTTCTCCCTTTCTCTGTCTTCCTGTCCTTCTGTCGCTTTCTCCGTGTCTCTCGTTGTGTTCCGCTTTCTTTCTGTCTATATTTTCTTTCTTTCTCACTTTAAAATTATCTTGCCAATTTCAGTCCCATTTTCTTTGATTACTGTGTGATTTCTTTTCTTTGTTATTGTCACTCCTTCACATTGCTCTCCTTCGGTTTGTGTCTATCACTCCCAGACATTGCCTTTATTCGTAGTGTACGTCACTCCGTGACATTGCCTTTATTCGTAGTGTACATGTCACTCCCAGACATTGCCTTTATTCGTAGTGTACATGTCACTCCCTGGCATCGCCTTTATTCGTTGTGTACATGTCACTCCCTCATACTGCCCTACTTCGGTGGTATCTCTCACTCAGTTACTCCCCCTCAGTTGGTATCTCTGTCACTGTCTGTCATTCACATTTCTCATTTCCCCTCTTTGGTGTCAAATTATCTGTTTCATAGTAATTGTCACTTGTATAGATGATTTTTCTTTTAATAAATTTATTGACCTTCTTACGCATATTGATATTGATATTCTTATGTTTGGGAAAGAAAGTGGGTGGGTGGGGACTCGCTAAATATAGATTAAAGTCGGATTTGTCTTCTCCTTAGTAAAATGTTTTCCACATGGAGAAAACCTTAGGTGACTGTAAGCGTTGTTTTATGTTGTGGAACTGTGAAATCGCTTACAACGCCAAAATATCCGCCAAGTGGGAGACGAGTGGTGTCTGTTGCAGGATCATTAATAAAATAAAATTAATATTCTCATCATATGAAATTAGTTATGAAAGATTAATTAATAATAATAATTATCTCCATTAACTAAGTGGCGCACCTGTCACAAGTAGTGATAGAAGGACTACAGTATTATTAACAGTAGTACTCAAAGTAGTCTAATAATAGAAGATGTAGTGGTAGAAGGAATAACAGCAGTAAAAAGTCGAACAAAACAGTATAGCGGTAAATGTGACAAGGCTGATAAAGATAATTACAACAGGACTTACCAATTAGATTAACACAACTTGAAGAGTTTTCATAGCATTGGGAGTGGGTGAGGTAACCAAAACACATATTATATTATTACACATAATATAGGACGAATCCACAATTGACTTTATAATTTTATAAACATGTACGACGTCTGTTTGACTGAATGAAAATCAAATGTCATAAAGCACTTTCATGAAATATAATAAAGCGAGGTTAATTTAACATTTCCAGGCAATGAAATCTTAGTCGATTTTTGTAATAATATATATATATATTTGCTATTTGGGGACTGAGAACATGGACTAGAGAAGAGATCTTAGCTGTTTGTTCACTGTTCACAGTGGCTGAGAGTAAACAGGATAATTTACATTTTGCATTTTGCAAAATAATTTCAAGACTCGTTTACTCGTTAGCCAGTCACAGTCAGAAAAAAATATAGGTATTTGTGAAACAGACAAGGGCCTTGACGAGACTACAACTCGCAGAAAGGAAACGAGGTTCTTGTGAAACAGACAGGAGTCAGACTGAGGATTGTCATTAGTAGAGTACGGAAATGACATTCTTTTCAAACAGATAAGTCTAGATCACAAGAAATCTGAGAATATGAGATTTATGTGAAACCGACATGGATCAAACTGGAGTTTATCGCTAGAAGACTGTCATAAACATGAGGTACCAGCAAAACAAACATAAATCATTCTAATGTGGATCACTCATAGACGGCCGAACACTCTGGTACTTTGGCAGTTAAGAATCTAATAAAGTAAGCACCCTATCAAATCTTTATTCTCAACACGAAAAATAAAACACGCTATCTACTTGATGACGTGCAAAACTTTCTCTGTGCACTTGCCACCTGTCCGCGAAATCAGCGAAATGTCGAATGGAACTCAAGTCGAATATCAAGAGTGATGAGGTGCAAGTTACATTAAGTAAAACGGGGGACAAGACACATCCTGGCTTCATGCGTTAGCAAGTGACGAATACAGAACGTAAAAAGGGGGAGACAACCTCGTTTCAAGCGTTAGCAAGCGACAAATACAGTAAGTAAAATGGGGGGTGGGGTGACAACCTGGCTTCAAGCGCTAGCAAGCGACGAATACAGTAAAAAGTGGGAGATAACCCGGCTTCATGCGTTAACAAGCGATGAGTGCAGTTGATAAAATGGGAGATAACCTGGTTTCAATGCGGTACCAAATGACGAGTGCAGATGTAGCCACCAAAAATAGCTGCCCTTTGAAATAATACCCTGACGCGTCTCAAACTTCCGGTCGGACTGAGAAACTGACAGCAGCAAAACGATTCTTCCTTTCTAGCATGCCTCTCCGTAATGTGAACGTCTTGAAAACCGGCGCGTTTAGTTTGACTGCTAAATGTCTCGTGAAGTTTGTTTGTAATAGGTTTAGTTTGACTTTGCTAAATGTCTTGTGAAGTTTGTTTGTAATAGGTTTAGTTTTGACCTTGCTAAATGTCTTGTGAAGTTTGTTTGTAATAGGTTTAGTTTTGACCTTGCTAAATGTCTTGTGAAGTTTGTTTGTAATAGGTTTAGTTTTGACCTTGCAAAATGTTGATACTTTCTGCTGGAAATATTAGTTTTGACCTTGAGAAATTGCTCTCTCTCTCTTTGAAATAGGGTTAGTTTTGACCTTGAAGAATTCAGTGATGTCTGTTGGAAATAGGTTTTGTTTTTTTGTTTTTTTGTTTTTTTGTTTAAATCAAAATTACACTTTTTTTTTAATAGGCTTACTTTTGACCTTACAAAATTTCAGTAATTTCGTAATAGGTTTAGTGTTCCTCCTGTAAAATGTCAGTTATTTCGTTCTGAAAAATGTTTCTTTCGGCCAGTAAAGATTTTAAATGGTTGTGTACAGGTAAAGGTAATAAAAGGAATATTAGTATCTCTTATTTTATTATAACTATTATAACAGAAGAAGTAAAATAAATACTTTGAAAATTGTTTATTGTGGGTTTTGTACTTTTTTTTCTTTTTTGGCTGCTTCTTCGTCTTTTTTGTTATTTATCATGTGCTTTATCTTGATGTCCTTTACATTGTAAAGAAATATGCTCTTTTATATTCTTTTTATACCTAGTGCTTTTCTCTAATGACTGAAAAGACAGCAAATGAAAGCCATAACACTTAGCAGAGCAATCATTTATTTCAATTTTATTAAGACAAACAAAAATAAATCTGCAAACAAAACCAAATCGGGTAAATACTTAAATTATACAAACAAGCAAACACTGGCTGACAGCATAAATGGGTACCTAACAAATTTATAATACAAGAGACAGTATCAAACACAATTATGTTTATTCAAATCACCACTCCAGCAAACACGTATGCACATGCACACAGAAATAAACAAATTTAGAATACTATTTAATAAAGAAATATTTTGAGGTTTCGTATTATCACAATATCAAAGGACGTGTAGTCAATATAACTAGCAGGCTTCAGGCTGATCCACTGATAACTATATCATCGACTGTCGATATCATGTTACAGCTGATCTATGTATAAGTATAGTCAGTAGATATTAAACCTGATTCAAAGTGTTGGGTTTGGCTTTTTCTAGTCTTGTGGCATCAGTCTTTTCCAAATAGCAATTATTGACATATTAAAATTACCCGTGTGCATGTCCGATTTACACAATTAGTGTGCTAATTGACAATCTAGTTACTTTTGCCATTTTCATGCCAGTAGCTATTTCCAGTCACCCACCCTTTGTCGCGTTGAAAGATTTCGGTTATGCTTTGGTGCACAGTTATTGTCCAGCTGTCTCACAGGGAACTCGAGATTCAGTCATCCTTAACGGTCCACACCATGAGTGTACATAAAAATAATCGGGAGTATAGCTGTAGCTTACGTCATTAGAATGATTGATTGGTGAAGGAAGAAATGTGAATAATTTATTGTTCATTCTTTGCAAGAGTTTCAATCGCTGAAAGTTTATTGATATTACTTATTAATGAAATCAAATATCGATGTGCGAGAGAATACTTCCAGAATTCAGTAATAATAATAAATAATGATAATAATAATGATAATAATGAATAATAATAATCATAATAATAATGAATAATACAGAATAATGTAAATTATGAGAGGCATTTGACAGTGAGTTGCTAGTTCATATAATGATATAATGAAGTTAACAACTGAAACACGACAGAGGATTTAACTTGTTTGGAATTCTGACGTTAATTAGATTACGAGAGATGCGACACAAAATTTCCGTCATCATCATAGTAAAATTAATGAATTGAATGGAAATGCGCATGCGTGTACATATCCAACAGAACTAGCCATGGTGCATAAATCCAAGTACGTATCTGTCATTCAGGGAGGTCATGACCCGTTCTTTGTCTATCCTGGTGTAGAGAGACTCAAACTATTGTCGGTTAAAGTCTACAACCCCCAGTTTTTGTGGTCACGTCCAATATTTGATTATCTTGTTTACTTTCTTGTTTTTCTCCCCCTCTCATCACTTGTTTCACTGTTTACTGTGTCGCGTGACATATTCTTGTTTTCCTCCCCCTCTCATCACTTGTTTCACTGTTTACTGTGTCACGTGACATATTCTGTTACTCTCTGATTACTTTATGTTCAGCCTCTGACGAATGCACGCATTTAAGTCTTCATATTCAGCAGTTATGAATAAGTGTGAATGGATAAAGACAGGAAAATGTGTATGATAATATTTCTTTTAAGATTTTGGCGCCATTCCTTGGAATAAATCAGTAATGGTCCATGCAGAATTTCAGGGGGATAAAAGAAGAATGTCTTGTGACTGTGTCTGCGATAGATTTATGCATCTTGCCCAGACTTTCGTATGACAAAGAAAACGAATAAGTGGAATAGGATGTAATTGTTGGCAGAATTACACCCGTCTGAATTCTTCATATAAGTATCGGCTCTGATTTTATTGTGTGTGTAAGTGTAAACACAATTATTAATCAAGTTTTAAAATAACATTCAGGTCTTTTTTTTAATAAACATTATAGCAGAGATTGCTAATCTCGCAATGTCTAAATATTATGGGCGTTAGATCGCGCAATCTTGGGTGAGGACTACTATTAAGTTAATTTTTCAAGAGAAGACAACTCTTGTCAGGAAATTCTCATGGGTAAAAAAAGAGCATGATAGCCTACTAAACGTTTGTAGGGGTGTGTATGGAGGTTGGGGTAGGGCGGATATTGTACAGTGTCATAATCCTGTTTAATTCTTCCAGGTGATGTAAGAAGTTCCGTCAGGAATTTGACCGATATTATCTCACCCCATAGATAACGTGCAAATCAGATTGATAAGGTTACACCTTTTAATGACGACTCCACATAAAAGAAAGGCTGCTTATCTTTTGGTCATTCACTCACCATTTATCAGGAGGGCAGCGCGCATTGTACCTTGTCGCTTACTAATTGACTCTTGTATTGTCTTTGATTATTACTGTTTATTAATGTTACGTACGTTGTCGAAATCAGTAGCCAGTTCTAAGGAGTGGAGCCTCTCGTAACCAGTTACCGTTTATTAGAATGTGGCCTCTCTCCCCCCCCCCCCAATCTCTCTAGTTATTTCTTTCATTTAACTTTCTCTTCAACAGATGCCTCACTATAGAAGAATTCCTTTCTTTTTCTTCATCCAGTTCTGTCGTTTATCTATAAACGGTCCAATTCTTTGTCGTTGACATTTCTTGTTATGTGCTCCTTTTCCTCTTCTTCTCATTTATCTTAATTGATTTTTCCTCTTTATTTTTATCTTTTGCCATATCAATGAATGAATTCTCTTTTTTATTTTATTTTAGTTTTTCGGCTCGGTTAAATGTTGGTGGGTGTTCATTATTCTTTTCGTTTGTCAGTAGATGGATTTGTGAAGAACGGCCCTACTGGTTTCCGTCGTGGTTTTGACATTTAGTCGGTACGACCTCAGGTTTTTCTTCTTTCAATTACCCCCGATAAACAGAAAGTCGTTTGTTTTAAGCAAGAGACTTTCTCATTTCCTAACAAGAATGTATGATTCTTATTGCAGCAACATTTGTGCCTCACAAGAAGTTTATGTTAGCACTTAATTTATGCGCATATATTTGGGGTGGCATTCTGTGCACACTTACTCTATGAACATGCGTGTTTTCGCCAATTTAGTTTAACTGCATCACGCAAACAGACAGGCTCACACACAACACTAAAACAATGAAACATCTTTTTAAGCTTCTTGATTAAAGCCAACATAGCGACATTCAAACACGCGTTTGCGCGTTCTCAAACGCACACTAAGAAGGGGAGATAATGCCAAGCGTGAATATAAACTTTCCAAGGGAAATCGATACACACGATGGATGTCAAAGAAAATAAAAGAAGTTACAAAGAGCTTCAACAGACAGTTACCAGGTTTCTAGGGAAACAAAAACATGTTATTAAAAATGGCGAGAGGGAACGAGAGAGACAAGGAGACACGTTGACAGATGGACATAATCAACCAGATGGAGAAAGAGAAAGTTGCCTTTATTTTGGGACTGCTAGATTCTCTTGGTCATCGGAAATGTGAAATTACATTTTGCAAATTAAGCTAACATACAATTATATATGACCTATAAAATAATAATTAGCTTTTCATGATATTGAATTTGAATGTAGTATTATGAACTTAGCAACGGAAATCTAATGTAAATTAAATGACTTTATGAGAAAGTCTATTTTTCTTGTGTGCTTAAAAACAAAATTGAAATGATCGGTAGTGCATGTTCACACCACATATTTCGATATATGAAGTCCATGAGATTCACAAACACACATTCACAAGGTCATCGTAGTTTTGTTTTCACAGAAATTGTATCAGAGTTCTAATAAATTCACTTGTGTTCTGAAACGTTCTTTGATGTTCTGATACATTTACTGGTGTCTGATGTGTTTGCTGGTGTTCTGATACCGTTCATTAATGTGCTCTCTTTCGATGATGTTCTGATACGTCTAGTGGTGTTCTGATACGTTCAATGATGTTCTGATATGTTTATTATTTTAATCTTGTTGTGTTATACGCTCACTAATATTCTGTTCAATGATTCTGTTAACCTTTACCAGTGTTCTGAAACGTTTGCCGGTGTTCTTATGTCGTTCATTAGCATTCTGTAACGTTCGGTGGTGTTCTGATACGTTCAATATGTTGTGGTCTCATACGTTTACTAGTATTCCGATGTGTTCCGTAATGTTATGATACGTTCCCTTGCATTAAAAAGTAACAAAGAAGAAAACAACAACAACAATAATACTAAGAGATATGATGATGTTAAGTCATGAGAAGGCAAGAGATATGATGATGTTAAGTCATGAGAAGGCAAGAGACATTATGATAAGTCATGAGAAGGCAAGAGATATTATGATAAGTCATGAGAAGACAAGAGATATTATGATAAGTCATGAGAAGGCAAGAGACATTATGATAAGTCATGAGAAGGCAAGAGACATTATGATAAGTCATGAGAAGGCAAGAGATATTATGATAAGTCATGAGAAGGCAAGAGATAGTATGATAAGTCATGAGAAGACAAGAGACATTATGATAAGTCTTGAGAAGGCAAGAGATATGATAAGTCATGAGAAGGCAAGAGATATGATAAGTCATGAGAAGGCAAGAGATAATATGATTTTTCATGAGAAGGCAAGAGATAGGATGACGTTAGTAATGGGAAAGCGAGAGATACGATGACCTAAATCGTGAGAAGAAAAGAGATAAGACTATCTCGTGCTGGGAAAAGTAACTAACATACATAAAAGATAGAGTTTTGAAGATGTCTCATAAGTAAAAGGGTTATGATTAGGGTTTGCCATATATGCGAAAATATATAATCAACTGTTGTGTGAAAGATAAGATATATGATGTTGATAAAGTTACCATATTGTGTACATGTAGGACTGCTAATTGAAAATAAATATTTATTCTATAGTCGTACTCTCACTAACTTTTACAGTTCTGGTTATTATTATTTTCAGTATAGAATAGATATAACATTAATAGGTGTGTATAAGTATTATTTAACTGGTTATTATTATTTTCAGTATAGAAAAGATATAACATTAATAGGTGTGTATAAGTATTATTTAACTGGTTATTATTATTTTCAGTATAGAAAAGATATAACATTAATAGGTGTGTATAAGTATTATTTAACTATTATTATTTAATTTATCAAACAGCAAATTATTGCTACAATGAAAGGGACGTATCTACTATAAAGTTGGAGGGGGATAGAATGTCAGACGAAATATCAGAAAAATTGAAAGAAAGAAGTCGTGAAAGAAAGATAAGAAAGAAAGAATGAATTAAAGAAAGAAAGAAAGAAAGAAAGAAAGAAAGAAAGAAAGAAAGAAAGAAAGAAAGAAAGAAAGAAAGAAAGAAAGAAAGAAAGAAAGAAAGAAAGAAAGAAAGAAAGAAAGAAAGAAAGAAAGAAAGAAAGAAAAAGAAAGAAAGAAAAAAAGAAAGAAAGAAAGAAAGAAAGAAAGAAAGAAAGAAAGAAAGAAAGAAAGAAAGAAAGAAAGAAAGAAAGAAAGAAAGAAAGAAAGAAAGAAAGAAAGAAAGAAAAAGTGGTAAAAATGAGATTTAAATTAAGGTATAAAATCTGAATCTATATAACACTGAATGCACACATAAATAAATAAACAAAGAAAATGTCAGAAATAAACAAATAAAGAATTTTAAAAACGTAAATTTATCTAATAGGAAAGAAAGCATTAATGAAAGTATTGAGACAAAGAAACCAGCTTTGTAATAAATTGACAGACAGCATTATTTAGAGAAAAATAACGAAAATGTTTTTGAAAGGTTATTGCTCAATTTCTAATCAGCTATAAAAGCAGTAGCATACATTAAAAATGGAAAGAGAGAGACAGAAACTAAAAGAACAACAGGCACTTTGCAAATGACATTCAAAAGACGGAGCAATAAAGACAAAGAAACTAAGACCTGAAAGTTTTAAAAGTTCATAAGTTGAATGTCTACTCTTTTTCTCCCTTGAAGAAAACATTTTTTAAAGTATATAGCAGATGATCAATCAACTACAAATAGCATTCATGACGTCAAGGAATCACTTCCCCTTTACCTCAAAATCTTCTCAACATGTCTCTTGTTTCTTAATTCTCTCTCCTTTCACTCTCTTTTCTCTTTAATTTCTCTCCATTTTCTTTCTTGTCTCTCCTTTCTCCTTTAGATCTCTTTCTCTCTCTCTCTCTCTTGCCCCTCCTTTCTCCTTTATTTTCATTACATTTGGTTTCTTGATGATTAACTCGGCACATTTATGTGTGTGTGTGTGTGTGTGTGTGTGTGTGTGTGTGTGTGTGTGTGTGTGTGTGTGTGTGTGTGTGTGTGTGTGTGTGTGTGTAAGGAAAAGGAATAGAAAAAACATAGACCCTTGTCTCCTGCACACTGTACGTAGCGAGTGTCTTACTTTTCAGGAAATAGCGATGGTCCAGATTTTTCTGAATTTTTTTTTTAGAACGTTAACTTTAACTTTTTTTTTAGACAGTTAACTTTAACTTTAACGTTAAAAAATACTTACATACGCCCATACAAATATATTTTCTTCTGAATAATAGATAGCACCTCAATACACCCCAAATCTCAATAACACCAAAATAATTAGTTTACAGTAGGCTAAAATTCGTGGTTAAATCTTGAACAGAAGAACTTATTGAAATGTTCAAACATTTCTTGACTGTCAGACAGCTTAAAGATGGTCACAGAAAATGACGTGCATGCGTGTATACCTGTGCATGCGTGTATACCTGTGCATGCGTGTATACCTGTGCATGCGTGTATGCCTGTGCATGCGTGTATACCTGTGCATGCGTGTATACCTGTGCATGCGTGTATACCTGTGCATGCGTGCGCGCACGTTTATGATGGTATGATTTTTTTCTTTTTTTTTAAGATTTTATTTATTTTTAAAATAAAATAAAGTAAAGGAGTAAAAGTTTCTTGGTTGTTATTGACTGATGAATTGTTGAGGCGAGGGTTGTGGGTTGTGCTGATTGTGGTGTTATTAGTGGAAATGGAAGTAGTAGTATAGTAGTAGTTGTTGTTGTAGTAGTAGCAGCAGCAACAACAACATTAGCAGCAACAGGAGCAGCAGCAATAGTAATAGTAGTATTAGTAGTAATGCTGAAAGTAGAAGTAACAGTAACAGAAGTAGATAGATAGATAGATAGATAGATAAGCATTCTTAATATTTAAAGCGTGTTGCTTCGTGGCTTCAAAACTAATGATGGAATTGCTTAAATGTTTGTTTTGTGTAATCCTTTTTTCCCCCGATTTATATGAAGGCGGAGAGAATTTCTTTCAATTATTAAAATAATTCGTGACAGCTTAATTTTCCTCAAGTGCTTGGTTGCCCGTGCATTTATGTTTACTTCCGGTGACGTACAGGATGTTAAAACTGGTTGCCCGGTAACGAGCACAGCTACAACCGTTCTCCATTGTTCAGATCGACAGTTTGCTAAAAGACATGAAGAAAGCTGTGTAGAACACACTCATAGTATTCAAGCCAGCTGACAGCGAGAAATCGAAGTGAATTCCAGTGCCAAAAGATGGAAGAAAGCAGGAAGAAAAGAAGAAAGGACAGAAGGAAGAAACCTGCAACTAACAAGCTAACAAATAACAAGATAAAATAACTCACAGAGGAATGAAGGAATAAAGAAAACAAACTGAGCCAGAAAGAAAGTCAGAGAGACAGGCAGAAAGTCAGAAAGACAGAAAGTCAGAGAGACAGACATAGATATATTTTAAACCACAAGGTAAAATATAAATTATGAAAACTAGGAATGGCAACAATACAAACAATAAAATCACACAACAAATAAATCAACCTTTTTGGTTGTTTTTGCTTGCTAGCTGACCTATCTGTTTGTTCATTTGCTTTGTGGTACCGTATACAAATCTGTCCTAAAGAATGACATATTTACTTAAGGCAAATTAGGAACAGTAAAATATATTTTACTACGGCTCAGATAGTCGAGATTTCTATAATTCATAACACACCAGACATCCATACACATAATGTATATACTTATGTGTACATGAGTGTGTATGCATGATTATGTGTGTACATATGTATAAGTGCATGAATATGTGTATATTTATTAATTTAAGCACACATATGCAACACACACAACACACACACACACACACACACACACACACACACGTACACACTATGAAATAGTATTACATATTTCTATAGTTTATAGTTTTATATTTTGTGTGTATGTGTGCGTGCGCAAAACACAGAAGTTGGAGGCTTAGATTCAGTATATTGTGTTCTTTTCTCCTCCCCACCCCATCCCAATTACGAAAAGCTCAAATTTAAAGATTTTGTTTACAGTTATGTAACTTTGCAGTTTACATATCCCCTCACACACACCACCACCACCATTACCATTCCTACTTCCCACCTCTGAGGCAGAATCACGAACTGTTATAAAGTGAACCTCTGCCCAGCTCTATTCTTTATCCCGTTTTTCCTTCCAGTCAAATATTTAATTAGACTGATTAACCACTATCGTTATGACGTAATGCATATGAAATTAAAGTAAAATGGTTTCCGAATATCTTTGCTTAATCACACACTTACATTATTGGAATGGAAGCAAAGTGCAAGCAGTTTCTTCGCTTGAGTGACCGGACTTCCGTTCGCGCAGCTAATGCCACTCAGTACAAAACAATTTCTCTTCCGGAAGTAAGAATGTTTACATGGATATACTCGTTAAGACCAAGTTTCTCTCAGTATATACATTTCGATTTAGTAATTAAAG
The DNA here is from genome assembly GCA_028829895.1 of Sinotaia quadrata. NCBI lineage: Eukaryota > Metazoa > Mollusca > Gastropoda > Architaenioglossa > Viviparidae > Sinotaia > Sinotaia quadrata. The sequence continues at coordinate 62,088,923 of CM054181.1, forward strand.
TAAAAATATTATACAGAGTCATTCTCAAACAACTTTTTTAAAGGGAAAACTAAAAAAATGTCTATTCCAGTTACCAAAAATATTGGTCTCACACTGTACACCGTGTTACTTAGAATCAGAGTGCCTTTGGCGGTGTGCTGTGCATACGTGCTATTTAGATTTCCTCGATTGTCAATGAGTTTCCTTAGCAATGGATGTGTGACGCAAAAGATGTGCTAATTACCTCCCTTGTGAAATAATCTTTGTTTGCTAAGTAATAGTTCTTCGACAATCAAGAATGCAATCCAATTAACACAGAAACTATTAGCTAATTCAAATCCTAATATAGAGAAGGATAAAACTAACAACAGCAAAAAAGTAACAGCAGAACAAACGAAACTAAACATAGATCCAAATAGTTGGTTGTTTTGTTTCAAAAGTTCTCCACTTGAAGAGTGTGTCAATGCAGCAGGGTTGCTTTATTTCTTCTCATTGCTCGGAGGTGAAAGGTCTCAAGGGGAGTAACTATTCACTCCTCTCTGCTAGCTGTACATAAGGCATGGTCAGGGCCTAGCTGCTTGTTAATATTTAAACATAAGGTGAAGAATCAATTAAAGTGAACGTCATTGTGTGTGGGTGTGGGTGTGAGGGGTGCGTTTGTCTAGTAAATAAAGTTGCGTGGGTGGTGCGGGTAGAGGTTTTAATCATTGCTCTCGCGGTTTATTTTTGATGCAGTTCAGTGCGGTCTGTCAATCAAACCTTTTGGGTGCAAATTATAGGTCAGTCTGCCTACAGGTCTGACAGAAATGCTGCAGACATGCCCAGCTCAAGAAACGGTTTTTGTGTAAGAAGACCAAAGAAAATAAACGTTGATTATGTAATGCCGATTGTGCTAAATGCTTTACAAAAAAGTTACATTATAATTGTGAACGTCGTAATGTGGTTTTATCTCCCTTTTCATACTTCTCCTTCGTTTCTTTTTTTGTAAAGGCATTTCCGCAGGAAGGAACTGCTATTTGCCTCTGGGCGAGTTACCTCCCCTAAAGACACCGTGTGGATCCACTGTGTGAAGATTGTTTTGTGTAGAGTTTTTAATGCACTTGATTTAGGCAAAACTCAGATTCGTGAAGTGTTTGAATGTGGTTCTATTCTTTATTTCTTTCTTTGAAGTTCCTGGAGATAATATTACAAAGGCAATATATTGGTAAGATTCGTCCATGTTTATTTACATGTTTTATAAAATTTTCATTGCATTGTTCAAGGTTATTGAGAGTATTATTGTGAACAACTTTACCTTTTATCAAGTTGAACATTTTGTTGCATTGTCTGAATTCTTTTGAGACTGCTATTGGGAAAGATAAACTGGCTCCTTACATTGGTTACATAGAGAAATGTCACAGAACTAAAGAAAACAAAAATAATGTCACAGGAAACAAATAACGAGGAAAAGGTCATTCAAATCAAGAAATTAGAGAAATGTCACAGAACAAGATTAAAGTCATAGAAAAAAATAAGAAGAAGAAATGTCTCTCAAATAAAGAAACCAGAGAAATGTCACAGAATTTAAATAACAAAAATAATGACAGAGGGATAGAATAATAAAAATGTCAGCCAACTAAAGAACTTAGAGAAATTCACAAATAGATTAATGCACATAATGTCACGGAAAGAAAATAGTATAAAACGGATAGTATTTTAGAAATAAAATATCAAGAAAAATGTCACAAAATAAATAATTAAGAAATGTCACAGAAATAAAGTCAATAAATGAAACATTCATATATCACAGAAATAAATTTCATGTAATAAGATTAATGTTACAGAAATAAATTTCATGTAATAAGATTAATGTTACAGAAATAAATTTCATGTAATAAGATTAATGTTACAGAAATAAATTTCATGTAATAAGATTAATGCTACAGAAATAAGGTTCAAGTAATAAAATTAATGTTACAGACAAAAATAATAGACACAATTTCGAGAAAAGCAAACCTCGTGTAATTAAAAAAGAAAGTCACCAAAATAAAATGAAAATACAGACGTCACCATAAACAAAATAATAAAAGAAATGTCACAAAATATGAGAATGATGCTGACTTCATCCGAAAACAGCGACTAGAGAACTGTCAGTAAGTAAGTAAGTGGAGAAAGATAACTCCTTTTATTATGTCATAGAAACGTTGCCATGAACAATAAAGCTCATAATGTCAGCATATCGCTGTCGAGCTATAAATTAATTCAGGCAATAGCGTCACTTCCGCAGCAAAATATTTCTTTTATGAATGTATTTGTAACCTGTTGCGTGTGGAAGAAAGATTTTCTTTGTTTCCTTACATGCATTGCGTTGCGAAGTTTTAACATTGTTTGTGGGAGACTTTTCTTTACACAGTACAACCGATTTCAGGCATTAATTGTGCAGGAGTAAGGATGTGAAGGTGTGAGGATCAGATCTACTACTCACGAACTACATTAGATCTACGAATGCTTAAGTTAAACCACTGAGTCACTAGATTAGAACTAAAATCGAGATCACCAAGACAGTAGATCATGTCTACCACCAAGTCTCTAGACACTAGATTAGACATACCACCGAGGTACTAGATTAGACCTAACACCAAGACACTACATTAGACCTACCACCCATATACTAAATTAGACCTACCACCGAGATACTAAATTAGACCTACCACCAAGACACTAGATTAGACCTACCACCGAGATACTAGATTAGACCTACCACTGAGGTACTAAATTAGACCAACCACTGAGGTACTAAATTAGACCTACAACTTAGATACTAGATTAGATCAACGACTGAGATAGTTGATTAGGACTACCACCGAGACTCCAAAGCTCTAAATTAAACCTACCACCAAGATATTAGATTAGATCTAACACCGAGATAATAGATTAGGCATAACACCGAGACCACCAAGGCACTAGGTTAGACCTACCACCGAGACTACACCTACCACTGAGATACTAAATTAGAGGTACCACCGAGATACTAGATTAGATCTACCACTGAGACCATGAAGATATTAGAATATGTCTACCACCAATATACTAGAGTAGGCCTACCATCGAGACCATCAAGGCACTTTATTACGTCTACCACCGAGAAACTACATTAGGTCTACCATCGAGACACTACATTAGGCCTACCATCGAGACACTACATTAGGCCTACCATCGAGACACTACATTAGGCCTACCATCGAGATGCTAGGTTAGGCGTACCAACGAGAAACTAAACTGAATTAGACCTATAATAATTAGATATGCTAATCAGTAAGGTTTTAAAAGAACTACCATTTAATAAGTGAATTAAGACTGCCATTAATAATAATTTTACTATTTAATAATTGAATTATGTTTACTATTTAATAATTGAATTAAGTGTACACTAAAGTAAAGGAATTAAGTGTACACTAAAGTAAAGGAATCAAGAGTACCATTCAATAGCCGAATTATGACTACCCCTGAGTTAGAGAATAAGATATATTATTGTGTAACAAGATTTGATACCACTGAATGGAAAAGGTATGTCAATGTGAACACGTGATTTTGCTCTCAATGATAAACCGCATAAGCGATTAGCAATGTTATTATGTTACTTTAATATTATTCACAGCTTTAAAAAAAACGTGGACTTTCTCAGATAGAGAAAATAACAGATAGTTAGACAGACATACAGACAGAGAAAGAGAGTGAGAGAGAGAGAGAAAGAGAAAATATAAAGGTTTAAAAGCGAACAGTGGATGCACAATAATGGTTAAAATAAACTCAGAGACTTTAACTCTTTAGTGTTTCATTACCTTAATTTGGGATTAACTTATTGAAATGCACATACAGAAAAAACCAACAAATTAAATAACTAACAGCATGGCTAGCATGACTGATGATAAAAGAAAACAAGTTCATCAATTCATAAAATAAATATTTAATCAATCGATAAAGCACTGTTATTTTTTATTTTTTTTATATAAAATGTAGACTTGGAGAATAAATGTAGTAAGCAATTTTGGAGTGAATGAATGAAACTTTTATCACGATCTTTACATTTCACTCTCAGCTAAAACACTTTCAAATGTTGAATATTTTAACTTAATGCTCGCCTTATTAACAGCAATTCCAAGCTCTTAGTGAGTGGAAGATTGACACGGTTGACTTAACAAATTCCGAAAGTCGATACATCGATACTTCGTTTAAAGGCATGGCCAGGAGAGCCCAACATGTCTGTAGAATATGAAAGAATTATAAATACATCTACGGCATTAAAGAATTGTATGTCTGTGTGTCGTTAAAGAAATATCAATATATATATCTATTGCTTACAAAAATTATAAGTGCTCTATGGCTTAAGTAAATATATATGTCTTTCTGGTATAAATGGCATTCAAGAACTATAAATATCTCCTTGGCATTCAAGAACTATAAATTGCTCTGTGGCATTAAGAAACTATTCGACTTTGTGATATTCGAGAATTACAAATATTTGTCGTATTAAAAAAACTATAAATATCTCTGCTGAATTAAGGATATATAAAATGCTCTGTAGCATTAAAAAGCAATATACATAAGTCACTGACTAATCATCAATATCTGTATTACATTAAAAAACAAACACAAAAGTACATCTCTCTGTTGTCGTTTTTCCACAAAATTAACCCTCTATATTTGTAAAGCATTTTGGATTTTAAAATTATCTACATCCTGAAAGACTATAAATATCTTCATAGCGATGAGGCATTATACATATCCTCATACATTTTCCAAAGGAATTTTCTATACAAATCTTGGAGTCTTCTTACCGAAGAACTAAAACTGTAAAAATTAATATATCGTTGGCGTTCCGTTATTACAAGTGTTTTACGTTACATGGCAAGTGATTTGTGTGAAACGGCCTAATAACACGTCACAATAACAGGCAAAATAGTTCTTGTAAATGTTCGTTTTAAAATGTTCACAATTAAGATACATTTTTAAACGTAACTTTTACAATCTTTATTTTTAAAATTTTTACTTATTTTATAACGTAACAAGCGAGTCAGAATCCCATTCCTTGCATAATCCAACGCCAAACATTCTATCATAAATGGTAACATTTTATAAATGAAGATTCCGAGGGGTAGTGCGGTTATAAACTTGATAAATAGCCGTCATTGAATGTTTTAACGTGTCAAACCGGTGAGACAATCATCACAGCAGTACCCGCAACTGGAAAATAACTAATTTTGGACTTTTTGCCAGTTATTTTGCATCTGTGCAATGGATTGCTGGAATAACTAAGTTTGGACTTTGCCAGTTATTTTGCATCTGTGCAATGGATTCCATCACAAATAATCATAATAAGATAGGTTAAAAGTCACTTAATATCTGTTAAGTTCTATATTTAGCTAGACGAATCTACATCGAATACCATCTGTCATTAAGAAAATGCTCTTTCTGACGTAACATTTCAATCTTCTATCCGTTTTTGTACATATTATGACGTATCTGACATTGCGTGATATCCGTCTATAGTGTCTTTATATAGAGTAAGGCGTATTTGAGGTTACGTACAATCCATAATTAGGAGTACCTGACGTCATATACCATCTTTCTAAAAAGGCGAATCCATATCAAGTAAATTCTGTCTACAATATCTCTTATACAGTAAGGTGTATTTGCATCATACACAAATTTTCAAGCAGCAGTACTGGTTTTAGTTCTATATGTATTATAGCGTGTTGACGTCACTTCGCAGTCGTACTTAGTTCTATATGTATTATAGCGTCTTGACGTCACTTAGCAGTCGACTTTAGTTCTGTATGTATTATAGCGTCTTGACGTCACTTAGCAATCTTATTTAATTCTATATATATTATAGCGTGTTGACGTCACTTAGCAATCTTATTTAATTCTATATATTATAGCGTGTTAACGTCACTTAGCAGTCTTCTTAGTTCTATATGTATTATAGCGTGTTGACGTCACTTAGCAATCTTATTTAATTCTATATATATTATAGCGTGTTGACGTCACTTAGCAGTCTTCTTAGTTCTATATGTATTATAGCGTGTTGACGTCACTTAGCAGCCTTCTTAGTTCTATATGTATTATAGCGTGTTGACGTCACTTAGCAATCGTCTTAGTTCTATATTTATTATAGCGTGTTGACGTCACTTAGCAATCTTATTTAATTCTATATGTATTATAGCGTGTTGACGTCACTTAGCAATCTTATTTAATTCTATATGTATTATAGCGTGTTGACGTCACTTAGCAATCTTATTTAATTCTATATGTATTATAGCGTGTTGACGTCACTTAGCAATCTTATTTAATTCTATATGTATTATAGCGTGTTGACGTCACTTAGCAATCTTATTTAATTCTATATGTATTATAGCGTGTTGACATCACTTAGCAATCTTATTTAATTCTATATGTATTATAGCGTGTTGACGTCACCTAGCAGCCTTCTTAGTTCTATATGTATTATAGCATGTTGACGTCACTTAGCAGTCGTCTTAGTTCTATATGTATTATAGCGTGTTGACGTCACTTAGCAGTCGTCTTAGTTCTATATGTATTATAGCGTGTTGACGTCACTTAGCAATCTTATTTAATTCTATATGTATTATAGCGTGTTGACGTCACTTAGCAATCTTATTTAATTCTATATGTATTATAGCGTGTTGACGTCACTTAGCAATCTTATTTAATTCTATATGTATTATAGCGTGTTGACATCACTTAGCAATCTTATTTAATTCTATATGTATTATAGCGTGTTGACGTCACCTAGCAGCCTTCTTAGTTCTATATGTATTATAGCATGTTGACGTCACTTAGCAGTCGTCTTAGTTCTATATGTATTATAGCGTGTTGACGTCACTTAGCAGTCGTCTTAGTTCTATATGTATTATAGCGTGTTGACGTCACTTAGCAATCTTATTTAATTCTATATGTATTATAGCGTGTTGACGTCACTTAGCAGCCTTCTAATGTTCTAAGTACAATAAAACATCCATTGCAGTCAGCTTGAATAGAATGCAATGTTCGACAAACAATGGCACAGAGGGGACACGGCTCTTCTTGCTGTTTGGAAAATGTTGTCTTGAGTGCCCTGTTCAAAATGATCGTATAAGTACGCATGTACTATTGTCAGTATATAGACAAAGAGAAAGTCCTTATAAATTGTCTCCATTATATATAAACTGGAGTAAGTCCGTTTTGGAGGGAGATCTTTCTTTTTGAATTCTTCTCAGGCTAAACACTAGCTCCATTTTTCTTACATATGAAGATATTTAATTTCTTAACTCTGTGTCTCATAAATCACTCCTCTCTAAACGCTATGCGAACTTCAGCATTGAGTTTTGAACCCACATGACAAGCACGTTCGATAACTGCCATGCTGAGACGAACATACAAATTGTTGCCAGGAGAACAAGACTGTTGTGTTTGGAACACGCACGAAATGCAAGTTCGATAACTGGTACAGACCGAAACCACCAGGGCCCCGGGAAAGCGTTACGATCGCGTCCATTTCCAAGATCGAATAAGTTATTTGCCGAATCTGTTGCTTGGGATCCCTTTGTAAATTGGAGTGATCACCCCAGACCGGACATGACGAAATGGATTAAATCGACGGTTATGAGCAGTAGAACAGGGGGAAACTGGGGTAAAAGGATAAGGGTAGGCGTGTATCAAACTGGCCCATTGTCCACATGAATGGAAGTTGAGACCACTCATGGATCATTTAGGAGCTGTAAGAGACGAAGGGAGAGTGGGGGCGGGATCAAAGGTGTCATCAAAAAGCAATGATAACTCACAAAACGTGCAACTTTTTAAAAAGTTTTTCTTTTTTTCAAATGATCTAGCTAATTCAAGTAGCTATTGCTTCGTCCAGCCTCATTTCTTTCTTTTTTTTCTTGCTCCCAGTACGGGTCCCCTATCCCATTAAACCTTCCCGCTCTAACGACAACTCTCTTTCCTTGCTGACGTGTGCTAAAGGGAACCGTTGGATGATGGGTCTGTTGACAACTCCATCGACTGCCTGAGAAAAGCAGAAGTGGGGAGGGGGAACTCATTGGAGGATGAAATCATGTGTGACACACACTTCCCAGTTTGACTGTTGATGTTGTCAACAGTCCTGCGACCTCCCAATGTGAGCACTCCACGATCTTTGAGGAGATTAAAACAAAACAGGAAAAATAAGGTAGAGAGAAAAAAACAAAACAGATAGGAAAAATAAGATAGAGAGAAAAAAAACGAAACAGAAAAGAAGAAAAGATTCGGACGGTTTAGAAATCACCGGTTGGACACGACCTAGGCGGCTGGAGTTCTTACCAGCTTTAATAAGATTGCGTTAGTGGCAGGAGAAAAAAGACAAATACCTCCAGTCAGGCAAAGGGAGATAATGGAGGACCGTCTTCTAGACGACGTGATCGGATCACACGACCATTCTTGGACATTCCGCTCTGAAATCGCCTAGGCCCGTAATTGTCACGTACTGGATCCGCCATTTTCTCGGCACCGGGGCTGGAGACGTGAAAATGGTGAAACAATTGGTCTGTCGAACAATAGGGCCATGGAACCAACTTTTAATACACAGTGCTGCACTTTGCAAAATCTACAGAGTCGAAACAATCGCGTGCTGAGATTTAGAAATAGTAATTGCATGAGTTGTTAATGACGTAAGAATTGACGCAATGGTCACCATAAACAGACACGTGTGTTGTTGGGACATAGCCTCCACTCGATGTGCTAGCTATCTAGTTTGAGCACGTGTATTCCTTTGACACGTACAGCTGTCTGATCTGGATACGCACAAATATCCTAATCTGTGTATAACATTTTATCTGGACACACGAATATCCAAGTATATGTTAGCATCTGACCTGAATACATAGACCAGTCTATATATAACATGTGATCTGGACTCATGAATCTTTCAGTTTATGTTGCAACGTTAGACCTGGATTTATGACTATTCCCAATCTACACCTGCTGTTTGCCCTGGACACATATCCCCTATCTCTATACGAACTATTTATCCTGGACACATCCCCAATATAAACCAGCTGTTTTGTCCTAAAAACATATCTCCCCTATACCAGCTGTTTTGCCCTAAAAACATATCTCCAGTCTCTATACCAGCTGTTGGTCCGAGACGCGTTCCCGTCTATATACCATTATTTAGCATGGACACACACACACACACACACACACACACACACACACATGTCTCTATACAAGCTATTGTGCCTGGACACATCCCCAGTCTCTATTCTAGTTATTTAACCTGGATTGATAAATGTCACATGATTATCTGAAGCTATTACAAGTTTTATAACAGATATATGATTACTCCTTGCCTGTGTAATTTTTGGGATTGGATACCTGAATAGTCCGTTGCTGCATGCTATCTGTGGCATGAATATCTCAGTCAATATACTGCCTGTATATGTGAATATCTCAGTCAATATACTGCCTGTATATGTGAATAGATCTCAGTCAATATACTACCTGTATATGTGAATAGATCTCAGTCAATATACTAACTGTATATGTGAATAGATCTCAGTCAATATACTAACTGTATATGTGAATAGATCTCAGTCAATATACTAACTGTATAGATCTCAATCAATATACTATGGGGCGCAGATATATGAATGTAACACTCTATTTGCTTTATGTGTGGCTCGCATACATGAATAAATTTAAGTCAATATCGTCTATATGCTATATATGTGGCCTGGAAAATCGGATATATTCATGTTATCTAACCGGCGTCCATGTATGTTGCCTATATGGTTGGATACGCAAATATTCCAGTCTATAGGTGTCACGTTGTAAATAATTATGGTCCCAGTGATAATCTTTTTCGTTGCTTGATATCTGACATTGCGGGTAGATTGATAAATAAATAAATAGATAGATAGATTAGATTAGAATAGATAAATAGATAGATAGATAGATTAAATTAGATTTGATAGATAGATAGATAGATAGATAGATAGATAGATAGATAGATAGATAGATAGATAGATAGATGGATGGATGGATGGATGGATGGAGAGAGAGAGAGATGGATGGAGAGAGAGAGAGAGAGAGATAGATAGATAGATAGATAGATAGATAGATAGATAGATAGATAGATAGATAGATAGATAGATAGATAGATAGATAGATAGATAGATAGATAGATAGATAGATAGATAGATAGATAGATAGATAGATAGATAGATTAGGGATATTTACGAGGCCAAAATGCTGGTACATAAATGACTGACTGCTCCAATGTCTCTTAAAGGCATCTCGTTTGATAATATGCACACACAATCACACACAATTTGCTACTTGTACTGTATGCATATTTTTCAAAGTTACAGATTAACACAGTGTACATACACTTAAAATGCAATAAGACTTTGTAATTCGTCTTTCGAATTTTTTCAGAATAAAACGAGAAACAAACACAATAATTGATGACAAAGAGAAAAGGTATCAAGCTCACAAAACTATCTCATATTTCGTGGACACTTAACGACAGAAAATGTCACTGACAGACCTGACATTTTAAACACTAATACATTTAGGTATTAAAAAGACATTAAATCAGATAACCCATACAAAACTTCATTATTTTTTATATTCAATTACTAATTAAAGTCAAAGTAAGTATTTACTCATATATATAAGCAGATGGTGATAGAAAAAAGGGCATTAAATCTGTGTTCCTTCGCTTGAGTTATCCATGCAGTGTACAGTTATCAAGTTTGTACAGTTCTATGGTATCCTCTGATGTAAACTCTCAGAGCTCTTTCTTTTCAGATAAGTAAACTATCATTTTTGCAAAAGTAAACAGTAAACCTTATCATTGTTATCATAATTAAAATAGTCAAACGAAATTCATTTTCTCGTTCTTTTTATCGCTATACAGAGCACACAAACTTGATCAAATTCATTAATAATTGCTATTGTTTAAGCCATTTTCTAGCTTTAGTGAAGTCATTCTGTGATCTGCTGGAAGACTGCTTAAATCACCTAAAAGATGTAGATATCACACATACTCTTGCTTGTCGTCAACCACCTGTTGCGTTGTCACAACGAGATGAGAATGTTGGCCACTCCTCTTAAGATATAAGTCTTACCACAGCAATTCACCTCTTGACTTCAGTAGGTGTTCTCCCCTTATCATCCTCTTCAAGCTAGCAGCCTTTTGAACCCGGCCATTCATTTTTCGTGACTGTTTTATCATGCCATTCCGTTGTCACATTAAAATGCCACCGTATGGTTTCCGACAATATCACACGATTTACAATACCGTCTTATTTCCGCAAACATTCCAGGCCAAAAGAAATGTTTTGCTATTCTTTTGGAAATATTAGAAATACCCTGATGTCCTCCCATTATGCTCTACTGTGCTACCTTCAGTATCTCTGTACGTTTACATTCTGGAAATTTATAAGTTGTTTACAACATCCTTTTTTTCCCAAGATTTACGGTACAAAATTCCTTTCTTGTACTGGTATTTACGACATCCTACTTTTCCTCATAGTTGTCAGACTCTTCTTCTGGCAATGTAACAAAACATTCTAATGACTCGCCATGTAAATGACTAGACAAATTCAAAGTTCAAAGCGTTTTTGGTATTTTATGTGATTATGCAAGGCATTCAAATTGTTTCAAAAATGCCTCATGTTCTAATTTGTTTAGAAACATTTGCAAAGGAATTGCCCATCGTGGACTTCATTTCCAAAATGAAAGTGTATGTAACATTTTTTAAATCATACAAATCACAAATAGCGTCTCATTTAACAATTAATCATCAAAATATATGAAAATTTATATAAATGTGGGACAACTCCGCATCATGTGACAATCTGCTCTTTATGCACTCCCTGATCGCTAAATTGTTCTGCTTCATGTGGTCTCGTTTCAAACTGTATCATATGTATATAGTCAAGTTTTCAGTGACTCTCTGTACATCTGAGCTGTGTATGTTCTGTTTGTTCAAATGTAGGTTGACACTAAAGCTTTTACTATAACAGTGTTTCTTCCATTTTTACCCATTTGATCAACAAAAGGCAATCTCTTGGCTGGAGTCATTGCCTGGTCCCCCGGCCAGCAAGAAAATACAGAAAATCCTGAATCTTTTTTACGTCAAAAATTCTTTGACTGAAATTAAAATATACTTGTATTATAATTAGTGCCAAAATATTTGTATCATAATTAATTCCCAAGAAAAACTCGTACCATAACTAGTATAAACAAATTCGTACCATAATTAGTACCAAAACCTAGTACCATAATTAGTACAAACAAATTCGAAACATAATTAGTACCAAAAACACCTCGATTGATAATTAGTACCAAAATTTCGTACCATAATTAGTAAAAATATCTAGTACCATAATTAGTACCAAAATTTCGTACCATAATTAGTAAAAATATCTAGTACCATAATTAGTACCAAAAACACTTCGTAGCATAATTAGTACCAAACTTTCGTACCATAATTAGTACCAAAAACACCTCGATTCATAATTAGTAACAAAATCTACATACCATAATTGGTAACAAAATCTACATACCATAATTAGTAACAAAATCTACATACCATAATTAAACTACATACCATAATTAGTAACAAAAACTACATACCATAATTAGTAACAAAAACTACATACATAATTAGTACCTTAACAAGTATCGGGAACGCGTACCAAGATTATATCGGAAATTTCAAAATAATTGAAATAATTAGACAGAAAACTCACAGTTAGTACTGGAAACTACAGCATAAATAAAAACATTAATTTTTGCTTCTAACCAGTCAGCTCCGTCTGAGTACAGATTTATGTAATTTTTCTTTTGCTTGTTTCCTGTCTGGTTTAGATATTGACTCGTCCGTCTCGCTTGCTACGGACGAACGCAACTTGCCCACTTCCGTTTATCGACTGTTACTCCACGCCATTCCTACCACACACACACACACACACACACATTTTATCCATTATGTTCTGTTTTATGGTTACTTTCGTTTGACCAGGCTTCAGTGATCTTCAGTGCGTCTGAGAGAGGCAACTGTTTAACTATTTTCTGTACTTTAATCTCACCCATTCACAACCACACTTTCTCTAATCTAATCTCACCCATTCACAACCACACTTTCTCTAATCTAATCTCACCCATTCATAACCACACTTTCTCTAATCTAATCTCACCCATTCACAACCACACTTTCTCTAATCTAATCTCACCCATTCATAACCACACTTTCTCTAATCTAATCTCACCCATTCATAACCACACTTTCTCTAATCTAATCTCACCCATTCATAACCACACTTTCTCTAATCTAATCTCACCCATTCATAACCACACTTTCTCTAATCTAATCTCACCCATGCATAATCACACTTTCTCTAATCTATCCCATTCTTAACCACACTTTATTTCTTAACCACAGTTTCTCTACTCTAATCTCACCCATTCTGCAAACTGTGGCTCATCTTTGCAGCTAGCTGGTCATGTGTAATACTTCCAACTCTACATTTTATGCTAAAATTAAAACTTCAACATTTTCATAATACATTATAATTATATTTATTTATTTATCTTTAATTAATTAACGATGAAATTCCTCCTTTCATGACAGATGTATGTACGTGCGCTATTATTACTTTCATCACTACTGGATATAGTGTAGGAGTGATCTGTTTGTTTTATTCTCCTGCTGCTGCTGGCTGTTTTGTTGCCGTGTTTTGTTAAGGTTTCTCTTTTTTCCCCTGTTTTTGTTGTTGTTGTTGTTGTTGTTGTTGTTCATGGTTTCTCCCCTTATAAGCGGTTTTGGATTCTTTCCTTGCAGTTCTTGATTAAAATGTCTTGCTTTCTTGAGCTGGCCTCTTGACGTTGCCTAGCGTGTCAGAGAGACAATTGTTTCTCTCGTTTCAAGTTCTGCTATTGGCTGGTCGAGTCGTCTTGCCATGCCAGCTTTACGGAACGCCTGCAGGGAGCCAGAATGGCGTCATAGTGACAAGAGTTTTCTTCGGTACTAATCCTGCTGTTAGTTACTTTGGTGACTGAAATCGGCCACAATAGATAGACAGACAGACAGACAGACAGACAGATAGATAGATAGATAGATAGATAGATAGATAGATAGATAGATAGATAGATAGATAGATAGATAGATAGATAGATAGATAGATAGATAGATAGATAGATAGATAGATAGATAGATAGATAGATAGGCACCATTAAATAGCCAGCACAACTCAAGAAACTCTCATCTCATGTTTACAGTATACGTGTAATGGACAAATCACAACCTATAGAATAAGTTTGTTTCTTTAAAAGAAAAAACAATTGGTCTGTTACAACCTGCCAACTTCGACAGCCTTTTCAACTCAACTCCCATAATTCCATGAAGACTTCAGAAATTCGCACATATGTTTCGGTCTACAGACAATCGCTGTCTTGTACCGGTTGTTTTCGTTGTCGGTAATTTTCCTGTGAATATTTTTAATTTGTCCACGCTGATCTGAGTGTGTGTGTGTATGTGTGTGTGCGTGTGTATGTATTTGGGTGGGTGGGTGTATATGTGTGTGCGTGGGTGTGTACATGGGTATGCGTGTGTATGTATGTTATAAACTTTTAACTTGTTGAAGAACGTAAAGGCAACATGGAACTAAACTGGGACGAGAAAAACTGTAAACAGATTGTTCAGGAAGCGAAGAGGTGTAGAAAACAGACAAGGTGGGGGGTCAAGATGGGGATACAGCAGCATCGATCGTCGAGCAGTCCGGATGGCCTGGGACGCCACCGTGAGGCGCTAGGAAATTTGATGTTAGGAAAAAAATTATTTACTTGTTGAGTCAGATTACGTGAAAATGAGATGGGTTGGGCTACGTCTGATGGAGATTCGAAAGTGCAGCCTCGAAATGGTTATTTGCGCGTCCTTCTTTTCTTGTCAGTAGGACTATCTGTCCTTTAGATTTATTTTTTTAAATTTAGGTTGGGTGAGTCTGTTTTTGTCTACAAATTCTGGCCCCCACACTCTCTCAGGTTGAAGGGATAATTCCCAAGATAGGTTATTGTTTGACTTTTAAGAATGATCAAAATTAAGCCCCCATCCCCCACGCATGCGCATATTTCCTTCTTTGTTTAAATATAGAAATTCAAGTGGAACAAATAACAAAAATGTATCCAGGTCAATAAAGGTTAAACAAAAAAAAATTATATATAATAAGTAGTAGTCACAAAGGCAAAGGCTAATTATGATGTACTGTTCATATGACGTAAGTTAGTGATTACGTCAAAATTATGCTACTGAAATCTGGTACAGAAATAGGCTGCTATTAGGGGAAAGTTCATACTGCTTTAAGAATGTTTATCACTGGATTATAGTCAGTTTTGCTGGCTCAAAAGTCTTGGTCCTGTAATAATGTTTATCACTGGATTATAGTCAGTTTTGTTGGCTCAAAAGTCTTGGTCCTGTAATAATGTTTATCACTGGGCTATAATCATTTTTGATGGCTCAAAAGTCTTGGTCCTGTAATAATGTTTATCACTGGATTATAGTCAGTTTTGATGGCTCAAAGTCTTGGTCCTATAGTAATGTTTATCACTGGATTATAGTCAGTTTTGCTGGCTCAAAAGTCTTGGCTTTTTGAAGAACACTAAGACACTTTTAACATGAAATCTAATTCTTTACAAAACACTAAATTTCTCTAGTCTTACTAAGAGTCAGAAAGTGGAAAGTTACATCATAGAGGCAGACCTAGGAGGTGTAAATTCAGAAGTCAATTACCTGATTTGATGTTTATTTACAATTACTTGATTGCTTCCCTTGATGTCAGCAGTGTGTATTGAATTGCATTGAAATTCAGAGTCACTTTGCGATTTGACATGCGTGTACAACGAAGCATTTCTTTAGCATAAAAAATATATTTCATTAGCCTCAAAGGGATATTTCTTTAGCATAAAAGGGATATTTCATTAGCCTCAAAGGGATATTTCTATGACGAAACAAAAATCGCTTACCGAGGTTTGGAAATGTGAGATCATTAAGGGAATGAATGTTTGTTCAACTAATTTCTTGACTCGGAGCATACTAGAAGTACATGCTGTGTCTTGAAGGAATGTATTATGTGTCAAGGTACCATTTTAAATGGGGTCCTGACATGCAACTAACAAAAGAAAAAGTAATGGAAAGAGAACGAATAAGTAAAACAAAAATTGGTTGGGATAGATCCCATTACTTTTGAGAACACGTGCTTTGTTGGCAAACGAAACGCTTTGAAACTTAAGTTCGGTTAGCGAGAACCATTCAAGCTTTTCCCATTGTTTGCACATAATCTTCTATCAAAACATATTACCCAAGTACTGATATAAAGACTGCCTTTGTGAGGCGCTCGTCTTCACTTATTTCTGCGTTTGTGTGATGGCATTCATGTATTCCCATTATCAACAGTCCATTGTGTGATTGCATTCATGTATTCCCATTGTCAATAATCCATTGTGTGGTTGCATTCATGTATTCCCATTATCAATAATCCATTGTGTAATGGCATTCATGTATTCCCATTATCAATAGTCCATTGTGTGTGATTGCATTCATTTATTCCCATTGTCAATAATCCATTGTGTGATGGCATTCATGTATTCTCATTATCAATAGTCCATTGTGTGTGATTGCATTCATGTATTCCCATTATCAATAGTCCATTGTATGATGGCATTCATGTATTCCCATTATCAATAGTCCATTGTATGATGGCATTCATAATAATGGACACTACATATAATTGACGATAGCCACAGCAAGAGATGTCAACATGCAACGTCATATTTACATGAGACATTACATGTCATGGCGACACAGCCGCATAGGTTCGATCATTCTCTCTCTTAACTCTACAGGATTCTTTCTCTCTCTGTCTCTCTCTCATTCCATTAGTTTTCTCCTAATATTCTCTTACACACTGGAACTTGCATTGATCAATTCGTCATCAGACGTTTTCTGATCTGGAGTGCCCTAGTCACCCTAGTCACGCCAATGTACTCTGAACGCTGTCTGCCAAGAAAGCCCCTTGAATTCCACA
The DNA here is from genome assembly GCA_028829895.1 of Sinotaia quadrata. NCBI lineage: Eukaryota > Metazoa > Mollusca > Gastropoda > Architaenioglossa > Viviparidae > Sinotaia > Sinotaia quadrata. The sequence goes on from CM054181.1 coordinate 62,106,010, forward strand.
ACCACCAATCCCTAAAAGTGGGGACTATTCGCCATTTTATGTGTTTTCTCACTTTTGATTATATGTAAGTTACTTCTAAATCCCTAAGAGTTATGTAATGATTTACTCCCTAAAGAAACTAAATTACTTACACTTTAAACATAACTCTTTACTACCATATAAAAAAGATAAATATTATAAAATAAAACTAAAAAATATGTATTGGTCTACAATGGGAAAACCCTTTTCACACAAATAAATCATAAAATACACAAAGATTGATAGACTATAACACAAAACTACATAAATACAAACCAATAATCTATATATTATTTAACGTCTACTGCATTGATAAATACATAAATCACGTAACAAGGTGTGGCAGAGTAAATTTGCCTGGTTTGGTTTTGTGTGCGTGTATCTGGCTAATAAATACTATTGCAGGAAACTGTAAGTTGAGACTTGAATGTAAGAGAGAATGGGGTTAAAGATGAATAAACAGTAAACTTAGCATTTGTTCCCTGATTGTATTTTAAAAAGAATGAGCAGCCTTTCCTTGTTTTATCTGAATCTACTGGTTCACTGATTATAAACCACAATGACCATGGTAGAGGTGGGAAGTATCTACTGCAATGTGTAAGTGTAAGAAATACACAGTGCTCTGTTGATTTATGGTGGCAAAGTATGCGGACTACATCGAGGATTTTCTGGTACAAGGAAGTTACTGGAATTTGAGGGAGCCTGTATGGCGAAATACTAGATGGTTTTGAGAGAATAACGGCTAGTCAGGGTTCTACAACATGAGAAAGGAAACACATGGAACTGACAATAAGAAAACGAACAATAAACTTGTGACTTTGTTACTAAAAGTGTGCAAAAGGACTATTGCAGTTTCGCAAGACAAGGTTACCTAAAAACTATTATTGCCTTTCTCTAATAACTCCATTTCTGTTCTCTAATAAGAACTATCCTGTGATTTGTTTTGACACTAATCTGTTGAATTACATTTTAGGATATATGACTGTATAGATTTTAAAATTATTCGAATACAGTTTCATGGAAATATTGATGTCAAGTATTCTTTTTTTCTTTGTATTTGTTAAAAGTATATTTGATTGTGATTTAATATATGTATTGTTAAATTTATTGACCCGCTTACTGATAACCTTATGTTGGACGAGAAAGTGGATGGATGGGGGCTCACTAAATATAGATTAAAGACGGATTTGTCTTCTCCTTAAGTAAGTTTTCCACCTACCGAAATATTTTGTGACGGTAAATGTTTCAGCTGGGGAATTATTATTAACATAAATTAAGATTCTCTTCACTTGTAATTATTTATGGATGATTAATTAATTAATAATAATAATAATAATAATAATAATAATAATAATAACCATTAACTGGGTGGCTTTAGTGTCACAAAGGAAACAAATATGTATACTAAGACAGCATTGCACATTTGGTGCTGGTAATGTTTACACTCTAATGCACCTCTTGACTCAATTCGTCACTACAACAATACACGTGAAAATCAAGGCGCTGTATTCAGACAAGCAAAATCTCTACACAAGACCTTAACTCAGCCTAACATACTTTCTTTTACACACACACACACACACACACACACACACACACACACACACACACACACACACACACACACATACACACACACACACACACACAAATTGCTTCTTTTTCTACTGCTGCTACTACTATTAATAATAATGGAAAAGATGACAAAATAAGAAACATCATGCAAGGGGACAGAAAATGGATAACAGAAAATGATGAACTGGATATTTTCTTCTCTTTTCTAAATTTTGTAATGGCACAGAATATTACAATTCATGACTGATTCGAAGCTGTAAAATGTTAAATAAGAAAGGACACTTTTTTTTTTCAAAAACGAAGAATTAATTCTTTAGATTCCAGAAATAGTTTCTGAACGAGATGAAAAGTTTTAGTTCACCTGCTTGACTTACTTCATTTAAAAATCGTTTTCCTCTCTGACCTAATTTCATAGTGGGCCAAAGTGCTTCTTTCATCGTCAAAATTTAATTACTATCGATTTGTTTCAACTATTGACTCCAGCTGTGTGAATTAAATTTGCGTGCGCGCACACACCACACACACACACACACACACACACACACACACACACACACACACACACACACACTTATTGTATTTCACTGCTTATATTTTCTTGTGTGCAATTGAGGTACCTGATACTAACAGGAGCACTATTGCTCCAATAACTCTCATCACACCACAACAAGGGGTGGAGAGCGAGAACGTCCTTGATGCGCTGAATAATACATAGTAATGTGAGTAGTTTTACAGCATTGTGGTCACTAGTTTTACTGCTTTGTGGTCACTAGTTTTACAGCATTGTTGTCAATAATTCAAATGTGATTAAGTAAAGTGAGCTGTTGACGTGCGCGTAAGGGATGTAATTTTATAAAATTTAACGCAATTGGGTAGACAATGTAATGTTATGTGTAGTTTATGTATGGTAGGTAATGTAGTGTTGTGAGTAGGTAATGTAGTGTTGTGGGTAGACAAATGTAATGTCGTGAGTAAACACTTGTAACGTTCTCAGCAGTTATGAGTAGGTAGACACATGTAATGTTCTGAGCAGTTATAAGTGAAAAGGTAAAGTAGTATCGTGAGTGGTTATGAGTGAGTAGGTCATGTAATCTTGTGAGAAGTTATGAGTGAGCAGGTACATTAATGTTGTGAGTACATATGAGTATGTAATATGCTACTGTGAGTAGGTGTGAGTGAGCAAAGTATATTAGTGTTGTGAATAGTTATGAGTGAGTAAATAATGCAATGGCGCGCGTAGTTATGAGTAAATAATGTAATGGTGCATGTAGTTATGAGTGAGTAGGTAATGCAATGTTATAAGTAGTAGATAATGTAACGTTCTCAACAGATAGTGTGCTGGTAAGTAACAGGAAGTTGTGAGGCGTTTACTTTTGAGTATGCAATGTTATGTGTAATGAGTGAGTATGCAATGTTGTGAGTAGCCATGAATGAGCATGCAATGTGAGTAGGTATGAGTAGGCAACGTTGTGAGTAGTTATGAGTGAATAGTTACCTTCATTAATTTGCAACAGCCTGTTTGTGATATGTTGTGAGTTGGTAATATGTGAATGTGTAACTGAATACTGTGAGTAAATAAAATGTTAAGAATTTATCTCTCAATAGGTAATCTAAAAGCAAATTATCAGTAGCAATGTGATGAGGTAGTGTAATGTAAATAATTAACAATTGTAAAAGTAGGGACATACTATGAGTAACATATGAGTATGGTGTGTAATACTGTGGGAAGTTAAAAATGTGAACAGAGAATGTAATGTTGTGAGCAGTTAACTTGTGAGCTGACTTGTGAGTTGGAAATGCAATGTTATTAGTTGCTAATCTGCTAGTAAGCAGCAAGCTATTGCAAACAGTGAACATGACTGCTAGTTAAAGTGATTTGCATTCCTTGAGTATGGCACTGCTATGCAAGAGAATATAAAATGAATGGAAGACAGTTATTTCCCTTTTTGATCATTTTATAAATAGCAGAGGCATGTTTCAGAGGAAAAGGTGGAAAGTGGTCGATCGTTCAAATTTAAAGTGACTGATAGATATTTTCCTTCCTCTTTCCCTCATGTTGGTCTGCAGTCGACTCAGTTCTGATTTCCAGTGCAAGAATTTATTTTCACTTAGCCATGTCGGGAACGACTGGTTAGAATTAGCACCGCTTTGACACTGGTATCTCTACGTATGCAAATTGAGAAATACACTTACCTCCGATGACAGCACACTGACAACAACATTGGTATCCCTACGTTATGCAAATTGAGATATACACTTACCTCCGAGGACAGTAGCACCGACAACGACAAAGTATTTAGTTACACTCTTTCTATTCTTCTGTCTATCGGACTTTCATTTTTGGGACACACTAGGAAGCTGAATTCATGGTGAAAGATTTTACTAACGCGCGCGCACACACTGACACGCACAAACACCTACACACACACTCTCTCTCGCACAAACACACATATTCTCTCTCTTTCTCTCTCGCACACATGCGCGCAAACGCCACAAAGAAAAATGAAAATATAAATCATCAGAACACAATTTTTGAGAATTTCCTGAAAACTGAGGTGCTTTGAATTTCCCTTACTTAAAATTAAGACAAGGCTTACTTCAATGAGATCGATTGTAAATCGATACGTTAAAGGAACATTGTTCATTAAATTGGTACGCCTGTCTGAATACGCATATTTATTCAAACTGTCCAGCCAATGCACGTTTCAAAAAAAAAAGCACATTCTTTGCTAATATTATTATTCTCTCTTGAAAACTAACACTCTCAAGGAAATCCGGGACGTGTTTTGTTTATTTCCAACGAGACATTCCCGTCAGTTAATGGACAGATATGCCTTTTTTATAGAAAAGTCGATATTATAAATAAATTTGTATTGCATTAATGCTAATGTGTTTTCTTTTAAATTGTATCTACCGACCTTTAGAATGATGTTTATCTAATATATATATCACTCTGAACATAAGGTCAATATAAAATAGACAAAAGTGAAATATTCAACTTGCTTTCACTCCATTCCAGTAAGCCAGGCACATTGGTCCCTTTACTGTAGAAACAAAACTTGTGTTATAATTTGATATATAAAAACTTGTGTTATAATTTGACATACAAAAAACTTGTGTTATCATTTGACATACTAAATCTTGTGTTATAATTTGACATACAAACTTGTGTTATCATTTGACATACAAAAACTTGTGTTATAATTTCACATAAAAACTTGTGTTATCATTTGACATAAAAACTTGTGTTATCATTTAACATAAAAACTTGTGTTATCATTTGACATAAAATCTTGTGTTATCATTTGACACACAATAACTTGTGTTATCATTTGACATAAAAACTTGTGTTATCACTTGACATAAAAACTTGTGTTATCATTTGACATAAAAACTTGTGTTATCATTTGACATAAAAACTTGTGTTATCATTTGACATAAAAACTTGTGTTATAATTTGACATAAAAACTTGTGTTATCATTTGACATTAAAAAAAATCTTGTGTTATCATTTGACATAAAAACTTGTGTTATCATTTGACATAAAAAAAACTCTTATGTTATCATTTGACATAAAAACTTGTGTTATCACTTGACATAAAACTCTAGTACGTAATAGTATCAGTGTGTTCTGTGCGTGGGTGAATGCAACTGTAGACGTTGATGTCATGTGCCGCACTATGTGCGTATTTGCAGCTTAGCAATATTAGGAAAAAAAAGCAAGGTGATTGGTCGCAGACCTGACGGATCGATAAACAGATAGTGGTTCAACAAGTATTGACAGTAGATTTAATTTAAATTTATATCTATATACAATCGTGAATGAACTAGTGATGTTTAATACGTAAACTAAAAATGATGTTCCTACAGAGGTTTGCACAGAAGCAAAACATTGTTACATCTTTGGCTCAATAGATACGGAAAATCCCTGTATTTAATATTCTTATAAGATAACCAAAGTTTTTTTGTAAGAGTTTGTAACTATAACTTGTTCTGTGTTGTTTCTGTTGTTGAGGCTTCTAGAACCACTGTGCTCCCATAGATGTCAACATCTTCCGCAGGGTTACTGATTGCAAATAGGTGACCAATAGTTTGGTCTATGCAGAATTTGGCCTTTTAACCTTAGCACATTTACGGGATAATAGAGCATAGCCTTGAAACAGAACTAGCTTGTAGGTAAATTTACTACGTCTATACTGACGTAGAACTCAGATAAGGAACAAGTCTGCTGTGTCAGATGACGTCATTATAGTGTTTTACAGTATTTAGTTTTGCAGCAGTTATTGTGCTGGAGATATTTCTCAACGAAACTCTTACACAAGTGTATATAGACAGTCTGGCCCCATTAGCTGACATGCCTCTAGTAAATTTAAGAAGTGTACAATCCTTATACATAGTCTCAGATAAATTAAATGATTACAGTTTTATAAATCAAACTTTATATAAAGCAAACTTTAACACTACACCATGGCCTGTAGTCCAGGATAAAAGTAGAATGTGACTGCCTAACTACAGATAAACTAATACAAGTAAAATGGTCAAATATATCATCACAAATAATACCTAAATAGTACACAGAATAAGTGCATCAAAACACAAAACGAAAGAAATGCACATCCATGAAAAACTGACCATTAAAATATTGTTTGCGAAAGCAGATAAGATTTAGAATATAAATTAACGCAAGGGTTACGAAGAAAAGAAGGCTCTCTCACAACTTAGAAAATAGTTTAAAATTACAACAATTGAGAAATTTTATATCTTGCCTTATGAGGCCTTGAAATGAACTGCTATGGGCAATTGAACCTCAACACGCTTTCTATAACAATGTAAAAATGTCTTCAGGTCTGGTTATAGATAAACACCTACATTTACTTCCTGAAATCTCTCCCATTTTCTGGTCTTATTATATGAACCAAAATCAGGAAAACAAGTACTGTAGTTGCCAGTCCGTACCAAAGAGTGACCACGTAGAGATGTCTACCATCCTGTACAAATGCTTCCGTAGTTTGCCAGGAGAGAACCATAATGTGTCAAGGTCAAACCTATTGCATGCCACTCCTGTGGAAGTACAGAAAAGCCATGGGCATCATAGATACATTGCACAACAATTATACCTGCTCTGGGTGTGGATGGAGTGGGGGAGGAGGAAGGAACTATCTCCACACACCTTTAGGTAGCTACCTCTCTCATAGAACGTTTTCTGTCTTGGAAGTTCCTTCAATGTTAAATGTTACGCAGTTAACTTTTCTTGGATGCCCGACTTGAGTAATCTGGAAAAACAATGTGACCGATCAATTGAGCTTCGACATTAGACAGTAATTTCATTTATGCTAATGTTCTACAATATGATTTTTTTTTTCATTGGCGAAGAACAAGATTGCTAACAAGGCAAATTATCCCCAATTTGTGTGACATTACCAACACTTAACACCAAAACAAACAAAAAAATGATGAGAGAAAACGTTTTTCCTAATAAGTAAATTAGTTGTATGACGTAGTGTCGGTAAGCTCCTTTACCACCACCACCCACTCACTTCTTATGCCCCATGGATAATTTGTTGTGCAAATCAGCAGGGAGCGGTTAATAAACGCTAGAAGAAAATGTGCACTCTCCAAAATCACATTTGATATACTGATGTATGCGCGGTCTTGTTTAAGTATACATTTAGCACTCTGTTCTAAAACATAGCGTAGTCACAAAGCGTTAGACGTGGTCTAGAACATTTAGTATTGTGTTCTAAAACATGGCGTAGTCACAAAGCGTTAGACGTGGTCTAGAACATTTAGTATTGTTTTCTAAAACATAGCGTAGTCACAAAGCGTTAGACGTGGTCTAGAACAAAAGAACAATCAAATAGACAATTACAATGAAATAGATTACTTGACTTAAAATAGGCAGGACCAAATCTACTCTGTCACACACTCTATCTCAAAGCAGTGTTTTTGTGCAGTAGAAAGGATACAACACACGCCTTGGAAACTTTGTTTACACTACACATTACCCCGTAGATAGTAACACGATGAACTATGTAGTTAACGTCTACCACTACCTGAAATTATTTGCAGACTACAAGAATGTGCTCGTTTGTTTGTTAAATTGCGTTTAAGTACTATTCAATTTGTAGAGTTGTCTACTCTCGAATCCAGAGCGGTATAATCCATCTCGTTGCTATTTGGTGGGGCCGAGGTGGAAGTAAAGCTGAATGTTTGTAAATAATATTTCTATGTTGAAAGATGATAAAAACAGTTACACACTCATATATAAACACCGCATAGGCGTCTACGTGCGCGCATACACACGCACTAGGGAGAGAGTTTTATCTGTCGTTAAACCTACTAGAAAACATCCAGCTCTACATTTACACAAAGCTAAGTTCAAGGCAACAGGAGTATCATCTTGCAACCAGAAATGGTAAGCTTTTAGCGCCCCGTTGCTTCTAAAGCCAAACGACAGGTCATTTCCGGCATTTTCACAGTAACATTTCCGTAGGTCTCGGTTTTAACGGCCTCAGCTGACCAAGGCGATACGTGCAGTCAGAGATTAGAGTGTTAAACACGGGAGCGAAAAACAAAATTTAAATAATTCTGTCCTTGACCTTCAAACGAAAAATTCAATGACTGTGCTTAGATATTTTGAAATAGGTCAGAGAGGTAACCATTACTTTATGATTTGTTGAATTGATAACATTGTTTCTTTCTTTGCTGTAATTTTTATTGACCAAACAGTTTTAAAATATAAATAGAAGCTAATCACCTTGCAGAATCTCAGGGTAGGAAATTAAACGCCCTAGAGAAGATATAACATTGTAAGTACTGTATACAAATACGGGTTTTTAAAATTATGTTTAGTCTGTATATGTTAAATTACAAAAGCCTTTCATATAAACAAATTGGTTATCTTAATATAGCGATGACGTACACTTTATAGTGGCTCATTGCTTCAACTCCAAGACCTTATGGAATGACGTCAACAATAGCAAATTTTCGGGGTGGGTGGGGGTGGAGTGTTGCGAAATAGATTTGCTAAAATCGTTATATCCACTTTTGCAAAGTATAAATCTTAGAGGAGTAATAGTTATGTTAGTTCTTTAGAAAGGTTGTCATAAATAGTGCAGTGAGCGCACACAACCAGTGCAGGTGTAGCGAGCCAATAGCTATTGTACGCGTAGTGAGCACACACACACATACACACACACACACACACACACACACACACACACACACACACAGAGTGCAGATGTACCGAGCCAGTAGCTAGTGTAGCACTTACAAGTAATGTAAGTGTAGCAAGTCCATGGCCAGTGAGGTGTAGTGAGTACTTAGGTAGCTAATACAAATTGTAGTGAACACATAACCAGAACTGGTGAGGTGAGCATATAGGAAGATGGAGTAGGAATAGTGAGCACACATAGCAGCCAGAAACATTGTGGTATACACATAAAAACACGTATTCTTATAGTGAGCAAATAGGCAGCCTGACTAGATTTAGCAGGCACATAAATAGAATGAAGAGGACCGGTGTAAAAATAGATAGCCGGTGTATTTATAGTGAAAATCAAGATAGCATTTATAGGTGCACTGAGCACATAAATAGCCGGTATAATTTTACTGAGCACATAAATAGCCCGTATAATTTTACTGAGCACATAAATAGCTCGTATAATTTTACTGAGCAGGTAGATAGACAATGTAGATGTGGTGAGTACATTTATGTAGCCTCTGTATGTGAATGTATTTGTGGTACATTTATGTAGCCTCTGTATGTGAATGTATTTGTGTGGCTTATGTATTATGCGCAATTTGTACATTTAATATGTATATATATTTATTTAATTTTGTTTCATTTTTTTAAAGTGCAATTTGAGCTAAAATAATGTTCTTTAAACATACAACACAAAACGTTTCTTCTACATAAAACAAAAAACGTTTCTTCTACATACAACAAAAAAACGTTTCTTCTACATACAACAAAAAACGTTTCTTCTACATACAACAAAAAAAGTTTCTTCTACATATAACGCAAAAATAATCTGGGAAGAACTCAATCGGCAGATTGCAATTTCTGCGAATCTGAAACCTGTCATGATGCCATGGCAATGCAAACAAATTATGTGAGTTCTTCCAGCCACAGGTATTCATCCTAAAGGGCACTAACTCCAATGTAACTTGCATTAATCAGTTCCTCCTGTTGTTCGTCTTGGACTGTCATATTTAAGGAAAGAAAATGTTTTCTGCATAATGAACAATTTTTAAAATATATTTTTTCTCTGTAATACAACACTCCAGAGATCGATGTTGTGTCTAATAAATCTTCGATATTTTTATTTTTATCTACAACATTAATTTATCGGCACGTAAATGATACCCATGTTAGACAGAAATCGTTAACTGGCTTAATTAAAGAAAGCAAGAAACGGTTGTCCGCACAGTGTGTTACGTTATCGATTTCTTTTTTTTAATGTCCTTGACGGTAGTAGAGCAACTACAGTGTTCCCTGTGACGTGTACTACTAGTGAAATGTGTAGCGTATAATGCACAAGGTACTGGAAATACAGTACATACAATAGAGTGTAATATCGAATGAACTGCAGGAGAGTAAATTAGTATTTTGTCCGATAATCATAAGAGAGAAATTTATTTAATTTTTTAAACAGTACATAGTGAACTGACGGGTCGTAGAAAAGACTGTACATAAAACAAAGTATAGTACAGAACTGAGGTATAATAAAATGTTGTATTTAGTCTAATGAATATTGTATTTAGTCTACTGAATATTGTATTTAGTCTAATAAATGTTGTATTTAGTCTAATGAATATTGTATTTAGTCTACAATGAATATTGTATTTAGTCTAATAAATATTGTATTTAGTCTAATAAATATTGTATTTAGTCTATAATGAATATTGCATTTAGTCTAATGAATATTGTATTTAATCTAATAAATATTGTATTTAGTTTAATGAATATTGTATTTAGTCTATAATGAATATTGTATTTAGTCTAATGAATATTGTATTTAATCTATAATGAATATTGTATTTAGTCTAATGAATATTGTATTTAGTCTATAATGAATATTGTATTTAGTCTATAATGAATATTGTATTTAGTCTATAATGAATATTGTATTTAGTCTATAATGAATATTGTATTTAGTCTAATGAATATTGTATTTAGTCTATAATGAATATTGTATTTAGTCTAATGAATATTGTATTTAGTCTAATGAATATTTTGAGGACGTATAGTAAATATACGCATAGTAAATGTAAATTGTGTAATGTATAGTGGACTGAGGTACGGAAAAGATCATATACATTGGAGAGTGAAATATATTCCGAAGTGTACTATATTAAATATAATGATCAGTATACAATTGAATGTGTTATAGACTGTTCAGAAAAAGTCTGTACAAAATAAAACATAATGAAAGTAGAATTCCAAATTTAGTATTTGCCTACAGTTTGTTTTCATGTCATAAACTGTATCATGGTTGAATATAGTCTATTAAGTAATATATGCTCGACGCAATATAATACTATAAATAAAGCTCAGGTTGACTACAACATAGTCAAATAGTATATAGAACATCACAAACTCTATAGTAAACTCTCTACTCGTAACAAGTCAACAATTTATTTGTTGTTCATAACATACTGTAGCACTGTTTGTTATATCTAATTCCGAATAGAAAGCACCCCGAATCCCTAAAATGTCAACTGAAAGTGTATGATTGACGGATGTTAATAATTAATTTACAAATGAAACGAAACACGCTTCTCAAACGTCCAGTTCACATCCAGAATGGATAAATAAAAAGAAATTATAGAGGTAAAGAAAGTACAATTGTCAACCTCGAACTGATTACCAGAGTTTTGTTTCTGTTTTTGACTAGTCGTGGTTTCCCAAAGTAAAATTTCAATAAGATTTTTCCGTTTAACGACGAAGTTCCATTGACAACTCTGTGCTTGTAACTTTCAAAGATTCGTTCAGGCAAGAAGTCGCCCGCTTAGCAAACGAAAAACTAGACAACATTTCATGTGTAACGCCTTGGAACTTAAAAATAAGCAAATATCCTTATACTTAGTTATATTTTGTGTGTTTGTCTGTGTGTTTGTCTGTGCATTTGTCTTTGTGTTTGTCTTTGTCCTGTGTGTTTCTTTGTCTATGTGTTTGTGTGTCGGTTATGTTGGTTTGGTGTGTACGTCTATGTATTTATTTGTGTATGTGTGTTTGACTGTGTTTGCTTGTGTATGTGTTTGTGTGTCTGTATGTTTGCATTTGTGCGTGTTTTATGTATTTCAGAATTATATATGTCTGTGTGTTTGTATGTGTTTGTGATTGTGTATTTTGTGTTAGTTTGTGTTTGTGTATATGTCTGTGTGTGTCTGTGAATGCTTATGTGTGTGGAAGATAAAAAATAGGTCAGGGAGAATGGAGGTGGGTGAGGAAATTGTTGATGTTGTGGAATTATAGTTAATTAGGATGGTGGTAGCTTAGGCCGATTTCGCTGCCTGGAACGAGGTGTACCGCTATTGGGAGAATTGTAGATGATGATAAACAGAGTGGATGGTGGTTGACAAAAAATGATGAAGAGTAGTGATGATGTATGGTGGCCGGTGGATCCGTGGCCTTCATTGTCTGGCCCGTAGAGGCATGCAATAGCCCGGTTGTCCGTGGGCTAATGACACTGAGGTTGATGTTGACGCTGTCCTCGGGATTGGAGGGGAAAGGGTGGGTGAGGTGTCTTACAGATCCCAGGCTCACACCACACCAGGTCTATACCTAGTGGGTACATATTCCCATAATGTTCAATTCTCTGTTCTTTTCTTTATTGTTGTTGTCGTGGTTTTTGTTGCTGCTGTCCCCAGTGTTGTCCTTTGGGATATTCGCAGACAGGTGCTGGAGGCCAGTAGAGGTGGTACAGGATTAGCTGAATCATGTCCTCAATGGGGTGGTTAAAAAATCTCCACTGCGGTTATATCTATCCGGTCTGCAGTTGTCTTCTGCGTTTTTGTTCTTGTTGTTGGTGGTGTTTTCTTTTTTGTTTTCAGATTATTGTACTCCGTTATCTGATTGTTTTTGTTATCGTCGAATGTGGGGGGGGGGGCATCTTCTTCTATTTTTCTTTTGTCTTGGTGTCTTCAATGTGCGGTTTTCGTTTGCTGGTGTTAGTTTGGCATCTGTCGACCTCCCGTGCCTATAGCATTTGTCGGCCTGCTGAACGTGGAAAAATTCGAAATTGAAATGCACCGCTGTTCTTGGAGTGTTGCACACTACAAAGCCTTAACTACAGTAAACAACAGTGCACTCAGCAAGTCCAAGAGTGGTGTCCACAATGCTTGTGCTACGTCAAACAGTGATGTCCAAGTTGTTTGTACTACTTTCGGATAATGACGTCGTAAATGTCTGTATTATGTCAATATGTCAGACAGTGATGTTCAAAATGTTTGTTCTTCATCAGACTGTGATTTAGTAAATTTTGATTACGTCAGACAGTGATGTCCAAAATGCTCGTTCTACGTCAGTGATGTAAATGTTTGTACTATGTCAGACTGTGAAGTCCAAAATGCTTGTACTACGTCAGACAACCATGTTCTAAATGCTTGTACTACACGAAACAGTCCTGTCGTAAATAATTGTACTTCGTCAGGCAGTCATGTCCAAAATGATTGTATTGCGTCAGATAGTGATGTCTAAAGTGCTTGTACTACGTCAGATAGTCATGTCCACAATACTGTTTTTAAGTGTCAGACATTGCACTAAAGTGCTTCAAACTGAAAGTATTAACTGCTCTATACCCGTGCGTACAAGGTTTTTCACACTGTGATGTATTATCTGTTGTATGCGCCTGTACATTAGATATTTTCAAGCTGTGACGTATTACATGCTTTTTTGCCAATATCGAAGCACTTCAAGTTGTGATGTATTAACATATCTCTATCAGTGAGCATAAATCTGTTCAAGCTGTGACATATTAACTGCTCTTTATCAAAATAAATGATTCATTTCCAGGCATTATGGTTTCATTCTAATGTTCTTAAATCTTTTTCAAGCTGTGACATAACCGAGTGCATATATCTTTTGGAGCTGTGACATACCCGAGTGCATATATCTTTTGGCTGTGACATACTCGAGTGCATATATCTTTTGGACTGTGACATGCCCGAGTGCACAGATCTTTTCGAGCTGTGACATACCCGAGTGCACAGGTCTTTTCGAGCTGTGACATACGCGAGTGTACAGACCTTTTGGAGCAGTGATATACCCGAGTGCACAGATCTTTTCGAGCTGTGACATACCCGAGTGCACAGATCTTTTCGAGCTGTGACATGCCCGAGTGCTTAGATCTTTTTCGAACTGTGACAGCTGAGCGCGTAGATCTTTTTCAAGATGTGACATACCCGAGTACTTAACCTTCTCAAGTTATGATAGTTTAACATATCTGTCGAATGCATAAAGTCATTTTTATGTCGTTATAATTTGATTAACATTTTTTCCTAGCGGAAAGGCAATTCTGCAAATGTGTTCAGTTACCACATCGTGTGGTTTTAAAGTTTGCGAACGAGCGAAGTGTTTATAATATATGCAACTTAATCTTTATCAAGTATGTTGTGATGACAGACATAATGCTATCACGTATGTTGTGATGACAGACATAATGCTATCACGTATGTTGTGATGACAGACATAATGCTATCACGTATGTTGTGATGACAGACATAATGCTATCACGTATGTTGTGATGACAGACATAATGCTATAACGTATTAATTGCTCTAAACATAAGCGTTTGGAGTAACTGACTCTAAACTTAAGTTCTTTCAGTGACTTAAACAGGGTTAACTCAAACTGAATGAGAGGTTCACAATGGCTTGATTTTAAATTATTGTGGTACGTGTTTTTCTTCTTTTTTTTTTTTTTTGTCTCTATCTGGTTATTGTTTCCCTTTTTAACGCTGTTCGGGAGTGATATGTTTCAGAACAATAAAAAAAACCATATGTAATTATTATTTAGTTCCATGTTGAACTATACCTAGAGTACGAGACGTAGAATGGAGTGGAATTACGAACTGAAAATAACGGGCGGTAGGTAGGTCGAAAGGTGTAGGGAAGTATCTACGATTTGTGGACGTCCATTGGCTGTATATCACGTCAAACAACTGGGCCACGCGCGACTTTGCCGGTAAACAAAGTCTAGGAACCGTAGGGAATTCCTTTGGTTGTGGTGGGTGGGTTGTTGTTTTCTTAGTTGTTGCTTGGAACTTTTCTCTATTTTTATTCATTTTTACTCACAATATTACATTTTGTACTTTTCCTTAAGACCAAATCTCTAACAAAGTATATTTTTGTGTGTTAACTTGCTACATTTTTGCCGCTAGGTGACAGTTCTGTGACAATGACGGAGGGGGTGTGTGTGATAAATTGAACAGCTGTTTGACAGAAAGCCGAATTTCAGGCGACGAAGAAATCTCTTGTGTCCATCTGGTTAAGAATCGTGAGTTCCTACTTTGAGAACAGCGCGTGTTTGTGTTAAACACATGTTTTAGAACCAATCCTGTCCACTTAGAGAGGAGTACGTGCTTGTTAGTGTAGGAGAATATTTTCGAATCAATCTTTTTTCACTTTAGGAGGCATGATTTAGAGTGAATCTTCTCATTTTAAGTATAGGACGTGTTGTTTTGTGTGCCTCATTTAATGTGATATAATTAGTACTGTTTTGAGATATGTTTTAAAGACCAAGTGAAATGGAATTTAGGTCACCCACAGATAAGAATAACTAATTGTTGTTGCTATTGCTGTTGAGGTACTAGTAGTAGTAGTAGTAGGTACTCAGAACATGGATTAAAAACATGCGGCTCAGTAACAGACTGTTAGGCGAACAACAGTACTTGAAAACTCCAATTGCACACATTGCCCACTAATCTGTTCTATACAATACTTATTCCAGAAGAGAAAATAAAATACAACAGTTACGATGGACACTCTACAAGCAATGGCTGCACAGCAAAGATACGGTTGTGCCTTTGCACGGATGTCGCCAGTAACCACGCTTCTATTAAAGCCCCCATCCCCATAGGACCGCCCACGCGGTCAATTTTCTGTCTTTTCAAAAGGCCGGCTACTCCTCTGGCCACCTCTGGATTATCTATGCGTGATACTTTACAGTAACACTTTCAAAATACCGTTCTTCTTCCATTAGAGACTCGACCTCGGTGTTAGACAGTCTGATCGTGGTATTAAAACCGCAACAACAACAACAACAAAAAGAAAGCTTCAAAAATTAAAATAGAAAAATATATAGCACATTTGCACAAACTTATGCGCTTGTGAGTCATGTTTGCTTGTTTTGTGGGTTGTGGGCGTGATATATACGTTTTTATTTGTGTCATGTTTGTAGCTTAACGCGTTTTGTGTTTTTCTGTGGTTTAAATATGTGTCTTGTGTGTGACTATCTTATGCGTGCTTTATACTTTAGTTTATAGTGTGTGTGTGTGTGTGTGTGTGTGTGTGTGTGTGTGTTTCACACGTGCATACGCTGGTACATTTCTTATGACTTTGTTTATTGTTTGTCTCATGTGATTATAGTGTATATATGTTTTGTATCTGTCCTATATTACATATCTGTAATATGTGCTGGCCCAGTAGGCTGTGTGTCATTTACTGTAATGTTTATGTGGGTCTGGGTGCTGCCTTATATTCCTGTTTTCTATCATCGTGTGTCTTATTGGGCATCAAAGATGTTGACATCGTGTGTCTTATTGGACATCAAAGTTGTTGACATAGAAAATTAAACTCCAAAACGGTGGAGTCTTGCTCTCACCTCAAACGCGGTTCCATTGTCTATATTTACACTAAATTAAAATATTTCCTTTCATTTTTCTAAGTAAAAAATATATAAATAAAGAAATTAACTTTTAAGTGAAACCCCACGAAACAGTTAAAAAAGCAAAAAATTAAATAAGAACCAAGAAATGGAAACACGCGAGACTCTACTTTAAGCGTCATTTCGACAATCCATATTTGATTCGCTTTAGCAAAATTAAAATTAAAAATTAATTTTAAGAAAAATCTTCTGCGGCAAGATTTTATGCTGTAATTATTTTTTTCTAATTTAATTTTAAACGTAAAAGTTTTAATTCAAATTCGTATTCTTGTCCAAATGTAACGTATACAAAATACAGCTGTTCTTTTTTTTTTAATTTTATTTTAAATGCATTCAATTCCTGACACCCATTTTGAAACTTAAATAGACCTTGTCTCTTTCGCAGGTTTTGTTCCTAAACGAATGCCACGAGAATCGACCCACGTGATGTGACTATTTTTAGCTCCAGCCTCAAAGATTTGCGTATGGAGGACTGCGTTAACTCACATCTGACATTTATTTCAGTATTGCCAGCAAAATATATACATGCTTTGTATTTTTTTATTTCAATTTATATTCGCTTCATAAAAGAGATACCTATTTATGGAAACAGTTGGCCGTTAGAAAGCATTTGATAAACATCGTGAATCAGGTTACGTAGCGCTACAGCCAGTGTCCACAGATTATATTTGAGTTTCTCATGCGAATATGTTACCAAAAACGAAATTTGTTGTGCTGGGGAAAAAAGCTTTAGTTTTGGGCATGGCGTCACGTAGTCAGTGGCTTAGCTGTCGAAAAATATTTTAAGCTGTAAAATGTAAAATGCTTCAAAGTTGAGCTTCAAACAGGAACGGCACCACGAGATCATACTTAATCCAAGATAAAAGTGCTATTCGTGTACAGAAAGAGGTCTGTCAAAACCGCAGCAAAAATAACTAAAACATGATGTCCAAGCATTCCAGCAACTTTTTCGCCATTTTTGCTACAACGGTTCCCATGATAACACTCTCCCTGGTGACGCTTGCAGCGAACGGCACAGTCCTAGTGATGTTTGCAGTCAGGCCCAGCCTTCGTCGCGGCAAAAACGCGTACATAGCCTCCTTGGCCATAGCGGACTTCCTCATCGGGTGTTATATGCCCTTGGCTGCTCTCGAAGAGCTTGACGTATTGGAAATCTACCCCGGAGTTGGATGTCGGGTGTATTTGACGCTGAGGTACTCTCTCTTGTACGTGTCTCTCTTGAGCATTCTTTTCATCACGCTAGACCGGTGGTGGTCCATTCACTACCCGTTCTCGTACAGGACGAGACACACGAGAAAACTGGCCGCATACATCATCAGCGGGGTGTGGGCTCTCAGCGTGATTCTCTACGCCCTTCCCATTTTTCTCTGGAACGAAAGCGAGATGGATGTCAGCGTATGGGGCAGCAGCCCCAATGCACTAGGGGAGGCTCCCGAGCACGGAAATAATGGTGTGGGTGCCAGTCTTGAAAAGCAGAGCAAGGGAAGTTATTCTAGTCACTCCAGTGACGTTAACCGCGGCGGCACCCCCATGACGTCGTTCGTCTGTGAGGTGCCGTACATGGTGAACTTTGCCCTCGTGGTGGTGATGTGCGGCCTGCTGTACGTCCTGCCCTTGGTGTGCATGTGGGTCATTAACTGCAGCCTGTACGTAAAGATACGTCAGCGCCGTAGTGTGGAGATTCACCGCTCAATGTCGGTCACCGATACATTCTTTGTCACGGTCAAGAGCAAGCCGACCATACAGATTACGGAAGCGCCGTCGTTTGGTGGACCGCCCTCTGGTGAGTAACCTCTGACCTTTGTTATGCTGGTAGCAGTCGCTATGTAGATCATTTCTAACTGGATTTCTTTCCATCATTTTTCTTGTAATTTTATTCCGTGCTTGCTATTATATCAAAATTATATTTTCTTTCAAATAAGAAAGAAACTCATAAATAGTAATAAATGCATTTATTAATCAAAGCACATTCGCTTTGTTTTGTTAGTTATTTTCGAAAATGCTTGATTTTATTTTCTTATATTTATCGCCTTGTTGGTTTTTTAAAAAAGTATGGGAGATTTTTTTTTTTAAAGTATGGAAGATTTTCAAGTTGTGGAGAATACTTTGTGCGAGCGAAAGATAAATTTTAATTTTTAACGTAACAGTTATTGTTGTGCATGAGAGGACTGTACAGATGGAGTTTTAACAAGACAGTAATTTGCATTTTTAATTTATTAATTTATGTTTATACTTTTGCCCGACAGCAACAAAGTTTATTTCTTGTCCAGTACCCAGGCCATATCTTCAGATTAAATATTTTAGAAAGATTACTTTTAGAATTTAAAACTTAAAACAGCGTTATACTTTACAATATATAATAAAATTATAAATAGTTTGTAGTCAGCTTAACTCGGATTAACCTATTGGGCAAGATATATCGAATATTTGTAAAGTTCATTTCTGTCAGATAGTTTACCGGACTTAGATAAATTTGTGCCCTACAGTATATATGGGTATGTATGCGTGTATGTACATGTATGTGTAATATATATGTGTGAGTGTACTCCAGTAACCTACTTTGCATTAGATATTTTTCCATCCCATCTTGACTAATAACTTTCAGACATCCTATGGAATATATCCTTGTTTAGTCTTACTAATGTGAAGAGAATTTACTCCGCGATACGTAAGTCTACTTACCAAACAGAATAAATAACAAGTTATTTCCCTTGGGCTTGTCTTCCTCTTGCGTTAAAAAGCGAAAATGTGTAATTCGATTTCCATCAAAATTACCTTTCATCCTTACCTACTCTCAATGCCTTCACTCATATTTTAATCTAATTAACAGGATGATAACAGAGAAAATGGAGTTAACTACTTTCTTAATTTATGATTATAAGGTAATAGGGATCCTGAAACAGATTACATCGTGATAAGATCATGATTATCTTGTGAAAGGATATAAGATCTTCCCAAGTAAATATCAATGTTGCTACATTTTCAGTATTTATACTTTTATGCAAATACTATGTCTCTCCCTCTCTCTCTCCATTTCTCTCTCCAAGTTTCTCTCCATCTCTCCCCTTCTCTCTCTCCCCTTCACTCTCTCATTCTCTCTCCTTTTCTCTCTCCCCTTCACTCTCTCATTCTCTCTCCTTTTCTTTCTCATTCTCCCTCTTTTTCTCTCCCTCTTCCATTCTTTCCTCTCCTTCTCCCTCTCCTTCTCAGAGTGAATAAAGTAATCACAATATTCATATCCTGCACACTTTTCATTGATCATTACCGATTGCAATTCATCAGCCGAGTAAATTGCAGCTATTTAACTTAATTATTGTATACAGTTTCCACACACAATTTAACTTTTCTTTTATCCATCTCTAACTTCCATCGACATAACTTTCCCTGTTGGCGAATACTTCTCCCCCCTCCCCTAGTCTTCTACACGAAGAACGCTTTTTATTTGCACTTATCATTACGGAGTTCAAAGAAACTCTTTAATATGGGTTTGACTTAAAGAGGTATGGATTTGTGCGAGCTCGTGAGGCGGTAAGACTGCAATAGATCTTGCCATTAGAAATGAGCGAACTCGGGACGATCCGCTTTGCCAGGCAGTCTCAGTAATGACTCCTTCGGTGGAGGTTCTTTGAAGCGGAGATCATGTTACATTGACAACGTGGCGTGACTCTGAAGCATGCGTCATGCACGTTCACAGCACTAATAAGTAATGCTCTGGCAATCCTAGTGTAAACCGTGTAACATGGTGTTGTCGCATCTCAGGCGCATTTAACTTACGCGAACTCACTATACGCGTTCAAAGGAGATGAAAAAAATTAGACGTGTGGTGAGATACAGCAAGTCGTGGTGATTGTGAACATGCAAGACGTGGTGAATGTGAGCGGTGACATGCAAGACGTGGTGAATGTAAGCGGTGACATGCAAGACGTGGTGAATGTGAGCGGTGACATGCAAGACGTGGTGAATGTGAGCGGTGACATGCAAGACGTGTTGAATCTGTGGAACGAGTTGCAAAATGTGTTCATTTTGAGTGGTGAGAACAAAGACAGTGCTGAATCTGAGCGTTGAGATGCAAGACGTGCTGATTCTGAGCGTTGAGATGCAAGACGTGCTGAATCTGAGCAATGAGATGCAAAAACATAACGGTCTCAGTCATTTTGTGTCTGTCATAGAATCAGCATTTCGAAATATAATCCTAGTATATTTTATTTTTAAATTATACATGTTTTTCGTACTGCATGGCCGCTAAGCAACACCAAAAAGTACAGAATCTAATAATAAGTCAAAAATGCAGAAACTCTTGAATGATTTAAAAGTATGGACGATTAGGTCAAAGGTCGTGACATGTGACTATGTCACTTGTCGATTAAGAATTCAGCAGTGAGTCTCTTAGTATTCAGGCTATGTTCATTCCTTAGTTTTTACCTTGTTCAGTCTGTTCCCCAAACTATATTTTTGCTTTATTTTATTTATTATTGTAACATAATGTAGCGGAGTAAATTTGTCTATCCAGATTTTTAAACTTAACTGTTATATAAACTGATAAATGTCAAAGTGACCCGACTTTGGGCAATGATTATGAAGATCTTTTTGTCAAAGTTGGAAGTAAACAACTTAGTTGAGGATAGCTAGAAATTTCTAATGCAATCCAAACCATTTCCAAGCAGGTGAGTAGTTTTTCTGACTAATAGTCTCACACTTGTTCATAACACACTCATCCAAAAGTTTCTTTGTTGAAGAAGTACTCTATACTAATTACTTTGAATTTAAACATAACTCAAGTTCGTTCATAAAGGCGATCATTAATGTATGGTGAGATAACTGACTGATAAGGAAAGAATGGACGTTGAATATTTCGTACTTGTTTGCTATTGATCTTTGATTTATGTATTTGAACCATTATTTCTATATTCACTAATTTGACTACTTTGTACATTATACTTATGAAATTTGATTGATGCTATATTTCACATGCTGTGTTTATCGGACTAATAAAATTGTTGCAGGATTTGTAAGTTGAGAATGTATGTAAGGGAGAAAGGAGTTTAGAGATGAAATATGCCTGAAATTTAGTGCTACATTAATTTGACTTTTGCAGAGGAACAGGTTTTCTTCGTCACATCATGCTACAGTGACTACTGTACATGCATCCAGCATTGTCGTCAACTTGCAGTAAAACGTGTTACTGTATGTTGATTCCTATGAATTCTGCTTGAGTGCCAATATGGTAAAAATTGTGCTTGAGTTTGGTCTCTGGAATTCACCAAGATTGTTTTGAATTTTATCTTGGTGTACTGAGTAAATGCACATGGAAATTCGAGAACATTCCTCCTGATGTGCTTGATAGTGCATATGAAATACAGGACAATTCTTTACAGTGTGCTTTGGAGAGTGTGTTGAAGATTCTGGAACAGTTGGGTAACGTGTCTCTAGAAGGGAAGCCTACATATGAAAGGCAGTGACTTGTTGCAACCGTGTGATTGCGAAGCACGTGCCAGTGAATAGATTATGTGCATTAACTGTAATTATTTCTCTGAAACTCTACTCTCATTTCCATGATGAAATCCCTGAACTTGTTTACATATTCATGTTGATTGACTGCTTATGTCTATGATAGGATAAACTGATTGATTGTCCAACGTTAATTAAACATTGTTGTGAAGTGATGTAAATGTGAAGTCTCTTTTGATTTTATTCATACGTTGTATATTTGATTGTTGATTTAATAAATTTAAATTTATTGACCTTACACATAATGATTACCATATGATGGGAAATAAAGTGGGTGGTGGTGAGCTTGCTAAATATAGATTAAAAGACGGATTTATCTTCTCCTTTAGTAAGATTTCCATTTACGGAAATATTGTGTGACGATAAATGTTGTCTTTAATGTTGTGGAAGAGAGAAACGTTTACAGTGTCCGCATATCCACCAAGTTAGTGGTGTCTTCTGGAGAATTATTAATAACATAAATTGAGATTCTCATCACTCGTAATTTGTTATGGGTCATTAATTAACAATTATAATTGTAACCAATAACTTGAGTGGCATATGCCTCACACATACCTTTCACTTTCTTTCTTATTTTAATTAATTTATTTATTTTGCCACTAGGTGAGACGTTTTTCGTACGGCATGTTTTGTTTTCTTTGTTTCTAACTTTGGTCCACATTTTCGACAGTGCTATAAGTAGTTGTAGCCTCATTCTGAGTTTATGATGTCATATTTATGTAAACTGATATTCTTCAGTACTTATGATTTAGGATGGAACCGATCTATTTATTTCTGTGCATTTTATCCCACGCCTCTGAAAGTAGTAATTATTTTATGGGCGAAAGTTGTTAAATTATCAAGACGGGGGTGGGGTGGGTGGGAGGGATCGATAGCAGATTTACGACACCACTGGAGCGTGCGTTAATTATTTCTCATCAGACATTCTCTGATCTGGAGTGCCCCAGTGGGACCCCACAGCCTCACACTTGTGTTCCAGTTGGAGTGCAGGAGGGCTGACAGAAAGGGGTGGAACGGTCGCACCAGTTTGGCGCACACCCTCAACCGCCCTCCGTCAGTGGGTTCAATTATCAAGATTTAGTATATTGTTTAAATGAGGTTGTTGTGTGATTTAAGCAAACGGGAGGGTGATTGTGCCTTTAATCATTGCAGCATGTACAGCATTAGCAGTCATCCTCTTGAAGTTCATCATATGAGTGTTTTACTGGTAAGCACTATAATGCTGACTAAATGCTATGAGCTGACGTCAGAATGCAACACCACTCTATCCATTTAACATATTTTAAAAAGGGAAATAACTCGAAATGCGCACACAATCACTAAAGCAAACTCATAAATTCAAAGCACTTATTTAATTACCGGAACTTTAAGCCGTAAAACATTCACTTAGGTTGGTATATAAATATGTTGGTCGCCCGTATATTAATGGATAATGATAAATAATTTCCTGAAAACCCACCAAATTTTACCTCACTGGGAGGTGTAACCATAACTGTTTCTCTTTACTATTACGTATATAGTGATGTAATGTATGACGTATGAAATGACGTATACTATTAGTAAAATCAAAGAATTAATGAAAAGCATAAATATCCTGAAAATTATTCTTTTAAAGAGAGTAAATACTTCAAAAACGTGTTTTAATCTCTCTACTGCCTGCTCTTTACATGCTTTAAATACCCATTTCTCTCAAGTATTTTAAATATTTTCACATGAATACTCCCAGCAACTGATCACGAGTGACATGTACTGATATATAATGAAAGTAAATAATAAAAATAATATTAATCAAGTTGTACTTTGCCTTTGATATAATTAACGTTTATCATTCCCATTCGTTCATATCAATGCAGCAAATAATAACGTTATCATTTGAAATCTTCTTTCAAAGTGTTGTGTGTGTTGTGTGATTACCATTATTGCTTCATTTTAGTTCAGTGTAATACAAGTTAATTGGAAGTTAACTTCTGTATGAAACGCTTTTATTATCACATTAATGGTCGTTTATAATGGCGTCTTTGTCTTTTCCCGTTTGTAATGCCTACTTAATACTTTTGTCATTTTATATATATATTAAAAATACTTTTAGTTTTTCTTCTTTTTTTTCAGGTGAACACCCATCCAGCGCATCTCCTTTAATGCCGCTGCCGAATCAAAATAAGTGCAACCACCCAGCCAGCAACAACTTGTACCCAGGGTATGGATCCGCCTCGCCCAACATGGGTCGCCGTCACAGCTCGGTCATTACCTCTTTATCCCCCCAGCTGGACATTCGCCATCAACTGAACCAACGCCGCATTTCACTTCCTGACGCTGTCCTCCGCAACAACTACACGCCTTCTCCAGCCACCAACACCAACGACTGCCGCTACGTGGGCAGAAAGTGGTCCGGGTGCGGCGCCACTGGTCTCGGCTCAGAACTGGGGTCGAGAATGGGGTCAGAGATGGGATCCAGGCTCGGGTCAGCCAGCAGCGTTCTGGGGAGCGGGGGCTTGTACCCGCAGATGCGGGCGCCGGGTGACGATCTCGTGCACGAACTGCTGGTCAAGCAAGACCAGAAAGCCGCTTGCTGCCTTGGACTGCTTCTGGCCGCGTGCACACTCTGCTGGCTGCCCTTCGCTGCCGTCACGCTCGTGCGCGCGCGGTGCCCATCCTGCGTGACGCACGCAGCGGACGCTGTCTCGCTGTGGCTTCTGTTGGCCAACTCGGCCATCAATCCTTTCCTTTACGGGCTGCTCAACGCCCAGTTTCGCAATATCCTCAGACAGTGGTTCTACCTCAGCAAAGCCCGAAAGTACCGTCTGCGAGACACGTACATTTACATGGGAGTGCAAAAACAACCCGGAGTAGACAGTATGAAAGAGACGAGTAACGTCTGCCTTAGCAGCAAAGTTCCTTAGCCACTCCGTCATTAGGGAGACGGCCTTTCGAAAGCGTGAGTCCTCTCGAGTGTTTCCCCCAACCACAGTTCATGGGCTAAACGGCAGCAAAATGTGCCGACAAAAAAGGGAGATCACTTATATACATACCACGTATGCAGAGACATGACCTACTCGTGACAGGAAGTTCCCCCACCGCACCCCACAATCAATTCCCCGGTGAATAGCGATAGGTGCTTCTTACACTGGGTACCTATGTAGTAATCGTTTATTGAAAAATCTTGCGATAACAAGTATCAAGCGAAACGGAATTAATCTGTTCAATGAGTTGGACCGTTAAACCCGATAATAAATCAGCTTCAAGTAGTACCAGCCACAAACTGCGCCTTGCTTCCCGGAAGTCGGCATTTGCGTAGCTACGAGAAAAGCAACTGAATTTTATGTATAGCTTTTCCCATTATTATTTTTCTTCGGAATCATTAGAATAAAAGATGTGCGTCTGTAAAGAATGTACCAAACGATATTAAATGATATTTTGCTTACTACAATACTATCTATTAGTTTGTGTGTCCAAATATTTGACTTGTCTATCCGACTCTCTCTCTCTCTCTCTCTCTCTCTCTCTCTCTCTCTCTCTCTGTATATATATATTTGTATATATTTTTCTGCAGGTCTATTTAATATGTATCTGCCGACTTTCATATCACCTTTAATTATCAATTTACTGTCTGTGTATATATATATCTGTCTACTTGCCTCTGAGTCTCTCTCTCTATTTGATAATCTATTAATTTCGCCTTTCTGCTTGTCTTACGGCATAGCATACATCAAATAATTAAATCAAACTTTCTTTATAAATCTGTCCGCAATCTATTTACCTCTCTGTCTATCTACCAACCGATTATCTTTCTATCCGCTTATATGCTTTTCTATTTTTCTTTAGAAGATAGACAAGTCCAGACATAGGAAGCCAATAGAGTAGTCAGATCTAAGTTGTATGATCAATTTACAATGTTGGACAAGGAAAGTGCTGTTTCAGTTATGGATGAAACATACGTTCAGTTATCTATCTAACGTTTTGCCCAAGTGTTCATGAACGTTTAGAGCGTTCAGTGTACCAAATAATATCTACGTATGCGTCGGGGTAAGAAGTGAGCGGGAGGAATGAAGGTCAAGGTCGTGGGAAGGACGGTCATGATTTTGTATTTGCTATTCCTTATCGTCTGCTGTGATGAGGAAATTGTGTTTTTCCTGGCAGGCAGACATGGCTGGAGATTATTTAACAGCGTCAGCAACAAACAACAAAATAAGGACATGGATTACGATATAATATAATTATATATTATTTTTAGCGATTGTGTTTTATATTATAACTTAATTTCAACCATTCAAAACAGTAAGATATTATTTTGACTTTTAATTTATTTATACAGACCCCCCGGAGACAGTACACTTATTTGTCAACTATTAATTGCTTATGTGTAAACAATTTCTCTTTTGAAGTGTATCGTCCTCCATGCATTTCTGAGGCATGACCCGAAAAATAAAACTATTTCTCTTTTGAAGTGTATCGTCCTCCGTACATTTCTGAGGCATGACCATAAAAATAAAACTATTTCTCTTTTGATGTGTACAGTGCTCCATACATTTCTGAGGCATGACCATAAATATAAAACTATTTCTCTTTTGATGTGTACAGTGCTCCATACATTTCTGAGGCATGACCAGAAATATAAAACTATTTCTCTTTTGATGTGTACAGTGCTCCATACATTTCTGAGGCATGACCAGAAATATAAAACTATTTCTCTTTTGATGTGTACAGTGCTCCATACATTTCTGAGGCATGACCATAAATATAAAACTATTTCTCTTTTGATGTGTACAGTGCTCCATACATTTCTGAGGCATGACCAGAAATATAAAACTATTTCTCTTTTGATGTGTACAGTGCTCCATACATTTCTGAGGCATGACCATAAATATAAAACTATTTCTCTTTTGATGTGTACAGTGCTCCATACATTTCTGAGGCATGACCAGAAATATAAAACTATTTCTTAAGAAAGAGAATTCGAACAACATGCCCACGAAACGGGTGATATTGGAAAATCAGCTCCGTCTTGCAACCGATGTGTCTTTTATAATCATGAATAGAAGAATGGTGTACACGTTTTCTTCTTCCTTCTTTCCTTCCCTTTAATTTGAAACAAATAACACAGCAAAACGACCATTTTTACATATATTTTCTTTTAGATCAAAAATATATACATATTTTTTTAATCTGTGTTTTTGCTGAGGTGGCAAAATGCTGCTCTTCATTAGAAGCTAGATGACAACTTGGCACCAAAAACGTATAGTACTCTGCGTGATTCTAAACTCTGTACACATTTAGTACGTTAACTTAGCATCAAAAACGTACAGTACTCCGCGTGATTCTAAACTCTGTACATATTTAGTTCGTTAACTTAGCATCAAAAACGTACAGTACTCTGCGTGATTCTAAACTCTGTACACATTTAGTACGTTAACTTAGCATCAAAAACGTACAGTACTCTGCGTGATTCTAAACTCTGTACACATTTAGTACGTTCAACACACGAAAAAATTGAAGTAAAACGATAAACGTCAAGGAGATGTATGGGTATGTTACTTTCCAGCATATCCAAATTTATACTTAATAATATGGCAGTTTTCATTTCTTAAAAATTCATTCTTTTATGGATGAGTAAATTGTATTAAATTCTATTTATATTTATATATCATCTTCCCTGTGGACAGGTTTTAAATGGATTAGGGAAATGCACACAGACCATAGAATTATGGCTTGTCAATATATCCCCTGCCCAATCATTTCTCATGGGTACTTGCACTTTAAGTACTCTCCTGACATATCCTTTTATGCAGTGCAAGACATTTCGCACGCAATTTCCCGTCCAACTTTTACCAAATAACAATCATCCACCACTGGCATGTCAGAGATTTCTTCCAGTGTAATAATAGTAGTGCGAATAAGAATTTAATAATAAATAATATGAACAATTTATTGTCTTACACTGTACACTATAGCACAAATTGAACCATTTTACATGGCATAAGTTACAAGACAATAAAACATGAGTATATAGAAATGAAAATTTACATTGTTCTAGAATCTAGACAATACTTGCAATACTTGCTGCTAGTCAATTTGGGGATAATAATTTAACACTCCTTTGTATCGACAAGTAGATGTTTGTACTTATAATCAGCACGTACAATTTCTCATAACAAATGAGTTATAATCAATCTTTTCACCTTCATACATTTATATTTCTTATCAATATTAGAGTTATTTCAAGCACGTTACTTGTCGCTCTGAAATAAACAAGTAATGAACAAACACAATCACAAAGGACAATATATATATAGTAGGGCAGTATGGGAGACAGGAGATCGATAGTTTGGTAACATGAAATAGATCAGTAAGGAAGTCAGTAGATCGATAGTTTGGTAACATGAAATAGATCAGTAAGGAAGTCAGTAGATCGATAGTTTGGTAACATGAAATAGATCAGTAAGGAAGTCAGAAGATCGATAGTTTGGTAACATGAAATAGATCAGTAAGGAAGTCAGTAGATCGATAGTTTGGTAACATGAAATAGATCAGTAAGGAAGTCAGTAGATCGATAGTTTGGTAACATGAAATAGATCAGTAAGGAAGTCAGGAGATCGATAGTTTGGTAACATGAAATAGATCAGTAAGGAAGTCAGTAGATCGATAGTTTGGTAACATGAAATAGATCAGTAAGGAAGTCAGAAGATCGATAGTTTGATAACATGAAATAGATCAGTAAGGAAGTCAGTAGATCGATAGTTTGGTAACATGAAATAGATCAGTAAGGAAGTCAGTAGATCGATAGTTTGGTAATATGAAATAGATCAGTAAGGAAGTCAGGAGATCGATAGTTTGGTAACATGAAATAGATCAGTAAGGAAGTCAGATCATTACTCTGGTAATGAGAACGCTGTCGCTTCATTCTCCAACTGCAGCATCAATTTCCTACTTCGATAAAATCTATTTTACTGACTGTCTTTTCTCAATGTTACTTTATCAGTCTATTAAATCCATGTATGGTCTGCCAAGGACATTTAAGTTTAAACGCTTGCTTTATTCCTTCTTGCATAGAAAATTTAGATTTATACATACACACACACACACACACACACACACACACACATATATATATATATATATATATATATATCAGTGTTAAAGAAAATTATTTTTTCTGTCTGTGTTTCTCGAGAGATGTACCGGCACAAAATGAATTTACAACTCATGTTCCCTAATTCCACCTCACATTACTTCACTGCGATTGCTCAGAACAAGTAATTAGTCCTTGTTCACTGATTGACTTGCAGATCACACCTACTCGATTGTCAATCGTTCGTATTCATCCTGTCCTTTGAGTTGCACTTATATCTGGTCTTACGGTCACTCTCCAACACCTGTTTAATCCTAATCTATAGTTCTATCGTCATCCAGTCATAATTAATCCAAATCTGTTTCTCAGGATTACCCGGCTAAACCTGTTTTCCCTAATCATATAATGACAAAATACTACATTATGTTGCTATCTGTAACTTGTACAACCTTGTATGTGACCCATATAGACAGACACATAAATACACACATACACATTGATCACGTCTCAAATCAGCACTCGCCAAATGTAACTTCATTTTATTGTATTTTTATTTCCCAAATTGCATCAATAGGTATTATGATAAAAAGACGGATGGAATTAATTACACTATTACATATTATTACATAAATGATGATTAACATATTTTTTGCTTTTGAAATAAAATGACAGTCTTAATTTGTGTTTAGTTTTCATTTTAATCAAGGTATTATGTGTTGCATTGTTTCTTATCAAACTCGTAATGCTGACTGAATATGCAAGTCGAAATTTTGTTTCTCCAAAATTCTTTTGAACCCTGACCTTATCGGGAACTTTAAATACCAAGCCCTGTTCCTAGTTTATCCGGCCTATCTTTAATTACTGTCATAACATCGAATCTAATATCCTATCTATAACAACATTCCTAGCGCTTAATCTAGCGTCGTTTCTGTAATAATAGCTATAATAGAAACCTATTTAGCAGAATTCCAATACTGAACAACTCTAACGGTTGCACTGGCTGACCTAACTCTGGTCATAATTCACAACATTAACCTTTAGATTACAGGCCAAACTTTCACGCTTATTACTAAACTCTAATCACAGATCAGCCCTTCACACTACTGACAAATTTAATCACAGACCAATCCTTCACACAAATGACAAGTCTAATCACAGACCAATCCTTCACACAAATGACAAGTCTAATCATAGACCAATCCTTCACACAAATGACAAGTCTAATCATAGACCAATCCTTCACACAAATGACAAGTCTAATCATAGACCAATCCTTCACACAAATGACAAGTCTAATCATAGACCAATCCTTCACACAAATGACAAGTCTAATCATAGAACAACCTCTCGCAATAATGACAACTCTAATCACAGTCCAGTCCTCCACACTAATGACAACTTTTCATACTAATGATAACTCTATGACAAACCAGCCCTTCACACTAATGATAACTCTTTCACAGACAACCCTTCACACTAATGCCAACTCTAATCACAGGCCAGTCCTTCACACTAATGATTTACCTCTCACCACAGACCAGCTCTTCACACAAATGACTTAGCTCCCATCACACACTAACCTTCACAATAATGGCAACTCTAATAAAAGAATCTCTTCATTTTTCAACTTAGATCATTCAGTCAACCTACCACAGACATGACCACACATAGAATGGATGGTGTATAGATCTGATGATGGAAGACAGTCACATGACCACACATAGAATGGATGGTGTATAGATCTGATGATGGAAGACAGTCACATGACCACACTGTGGTGGAGTAAATTTGCCTATCCCTATTTCTAGACTTAATTGTTATATAAATTGTTAAATTAGTTCGTGATCTCAGCTTGTCAAAGTCATCTGCTGAACTGTTGGCATCCAGATTGAGGGCAAAAACGTCCTTTCTGACAGTGTTCGCATCACCTTCTACCGCAACAGACATCAAGAGTATCTCAGTTTTTTCTCTAAGAGAAGGACCTGGTGTATTGTACAGATATTGCACAGCTTCTGCACAAGCTTGGAGTGCCTGAAGATTGGAGATTGTTCATTGACAGCAGCAAGCGATCACTGAAATGTGTTCTGCTACACAATGGTAACCAGTTTGCCTATGTACCTCTAGCTCACTCGACTACACTGAAGAAGAAGTATGACGCGGTAAAGTACATGCTGGAGAAAATTCGTTATCATCAGCATGGATGCTTATTTTGTGTTGACCTGAAGATGGTAAACTTTTTGTTGGGACAACAGTCTGGATTCACCAAGTACCCGTGTTTTCTGTGCATGTGGGATAGTAGAGACAAAGTGCATCATTACACGAAGCAGGACTGGCCTGTACGGGAGGAATTGGTACCTTGCAAAGCAAAGAACCTCATAAACAACCCTCTGGTGGACAGAGACAAGATATTTTTCCCACCACTGCACATTAAGCTTGGCTTAATCAAACAGTTCACCAAAGCTCTGGACAAGGATGGTGGCTGTTTTTCTTACTTGTGCCATGCTTTTCCAGGGTTGACCATTGAGAAGTTGAAAGCTGGCATTTTTTGATGGTCCACATCTTCAAACAGTTTAAAATACTGCACTTGGTATTTTTTATACACCAGTAACAGATGATTCACTTGGTATTTTTATACACCAGTAACAGATGATTCACTTGGTATTTTTTATACTAGTAACAGATGATTCACGTGGTATTTTTTATACCAGTAACAGATGATTCACTTGGTATTTCTTATACACCAGAAACAGATTATTTCACATGAATACCTCCACCACTTGTTATTTGTTCATGGCAAAATACAGTACAATATTTCTTCGACTGTTTACGTTTTACTGTCTGGCTCCAGTCCAGCATATTTGTGTCATTCCACAGACTTTCATGTATACAGATTTAACTGACCTAAGTCTTATGCAAGTACTAATCAATTTTTACTAAACTATGTCTGATACAAGAACTAATCTTAATTTTTACTGACCTAAATCTGATACAAGAACTAATCTTAATGATAATTGGCCTAAGTCTTAAACAAGCACTAAACTTAATTTTAACTGGCCTAAGTCTTAAACAAGCACTAATCTTAAAATTTAACTGGCCTAAGTCTGACACAAGCACCAACCTTAATTTTAACTGGCCTAAGTCTTAAACAAGCACTAATCTTAAAATTTAACTGACCTAAGTCTTAAACAAGCACTGAACTTAATTTTAACTGGCCTAAGTTTTAAACAAGAACTAAACTTAATTTTAACAGACCTAAGTCTAACATACACAGTTTATTTACATTTTCAGCAGTACTCTTGCCTCTCATCACACTAGTGTGATATGTAAACAGCTAACCACATAACCACAAATCACGTAACCACATACAAAATGTCAAAGTGATATCAAACCTTCCCAAATACATATGAATGGCACAACTTTTCTTTTCGTATTTGCATACACACACACACACACACACGCACGCACGCACGCACGCAGACACACACATATATATATATCTGTGTGTGTGTGTGTGTGTGTGTGTGTGTGTGTGTATTTATGTGTGTCTGTGTATATGAGTACAATTTGGTAGGTTAGAGCAAGCATATTACTTTTCTGTCTTGAAGGTTATGTAAAAGGCTAGAAAATGTTCAGGCCGACTTGACCTTTCTCATATTAGTAATTTGGTTCCTATGGAGATGATGATGAGAATGGTGGTGGTGGTGGTGACCAACTTTCAAAGTTGTTACAGCCTACAATTAATTAGCAACGGTAATAGCATTAAAAGCATTGATTATACAGAAGAAGAAGACGAACAAGAAGTAGAAGAAGGAAAAAAAAACAAAAAGAAAATTAGAAACAGGTGATAATTTGCAAAGATTGGCTTATTTATTACATGTTGAAAATGGTGATGACGAAGAGGCCGAGGATGGAGATGATAATGAAGATGTCGATAATGACGGTTATTAACAAAAAGATTGATCAAGCAATGTGCGATTTAACACAAACCAATCAATAATTCATGTAAAGGCTGTCAAAGTGTTTACAAAGATATATAACAAGAACCATCCATCAGCATCTGACCATAATTGGTTCGTTTCAAAACATAGATTTTCCCCTGGGAAATGAGTTTAGTGGCAAGCAGCCATTAGTTATAGACTTTCATTCTGTGTAAATCAGCGGAATCTGTGTAGGGGAGAAACCATAGTAATTTTGGACAACACAGTTTAGTAACCCACACAGACACACACAGTTTAGTAATACACCAGACACACACAGGTTAGTAACCCAAACAGACACACACAGGTTAGTAACCCATACAAACACACACAGACACACACAGGTTAGTAACCCATACAGACACACACAGGTTAGTAACACGCACAGGCACACAAAGGTTAGTAATACACACAGGCACACACAGGTTAGTAACACACACAGACACACACAGGTTAGTAACACACAGGCACACAAAGGTTAGTAACACACACAGGTTAGTAACACACACACAGACACAGACACACAGGTTAGTAACACACAGACACACACAGGTTAGTAACACACACAGACACACACAGGTTAGTAACACACACAGACACACACAGGTTAGTAACCCATACAGACACACACAGGTTAGTAACCCATACAGACACACACAGGTTAGTAACACACACAGACACACACTAACCATACATCATTCCAACATATTTCATAATACATTCATTGCGACAAAGAAATAAAATAGCAATTAGTGATGCACAAACCATTTCTCTCCATATACATATATCCTAAACGGAAATATTTTGTATAATTTTTATTTATAAAGTACATCTGCCAAGTGATTCCTTCCTTCATGTGTTTTAGGGATGACGCTCATCAGATCATACATTACGTTATTTCGTCAGCGCACGATGTAGGCCTACTTATCACGTCTCCAGCCCCTATTTGGAGCATTACATTTTGATGGGTAAACTCAGTAACGTACAGAGGGGATAGAGAAACAAGGGGAGTGGAGTGTTACTAATTTCAATATAAAAATATCAAACATATTTTATAAACTCGTTTATAAAAGTATTTTTTTTATCATACTAGTAATGTTTCAAATATTTTTTTCTTCTAGGAGTGAACTTAAACTGTTATGTATATAAGCACACACATCTTTATATATGCAAGAATATACTTGCAAAAGTCACGAATGAAGTTCATACTATATTTTGTCTCAATTCATAATCAGGATTTTACAAACTGCTTATAAAATTAAATAATTATAATTACTTATACTTATAAAAATTAATTATCTATCTCTATATTATTTGAGAGATAGGGTTATTATAACACGGAAAACTATTTTATCATACAAAATCATAAATATTAAAGCAGACAATTTGAAATATTCGCCGAGTGGGTCTAGCAAGCAGTTTGATGATTAAAAGAAAACTTTACAATTACAACGAATAAAGTGCAATATAAAAACATATATATATATATATATTTATATTATATTTATATGCACCTTCCATAACACAGCACCTGCACGACTACATGGTTCTCCCAGGTCTGACAGACAGGAGCATCCTCCCATCTTGATAACGCCAGATTATCTTGCTGAGACCCATGCTTTGTGATTTTCGACATTTACTGATTGACCTGGGGTCACGACCGCTTTTAAATAGATGAAGTCTGGTTATATCTCATTATGAAAAACAGAACCCACTTTCGAACTGTAAAATTAATTATATGGCTCCAGACTGATATATTTCCTCATTTGTTCTCTATCTACTCCAACTAATAAAACCAGATAGTTTAAAATATCATATGTGATAATCAGCCACTGCTTTATCTTATCTTTCATAAGATGATAATTATGATAGGTGCGGCAATTCTAAACCATCTGATCGTCCCCTGAACATACTATCTTTTTTTAATGATCCCATCTTACTCTCAAAGTATCCATTTTTTTCTTTTTTAGATTCTAAAAATGAGTAAATAATAACGAACTTTCTCAGTAGCAAATTGACAAAACCGGAAGTTGACCACAAAGACTTGAGGATTTATGAATAATACCGACCTTGACATATATTTTAAGCAAGGTCTTTACTAGTTGTGGATACAATGGATTTTTTAATAAGTTCATGGACACCTTCAATCGATCCTCCAATAATTTTCTTTTCTTCAAAAACTGTTGGGGAACTAATGAGTTCGGGAAGAAATGTTTTTCAAAGTGTTATGCAGACGACATTCATCAATTCTATCTCTCCAGCAGTTACGCTCATCTGGCACTGCGAAAGATGGAAGGATAGGAAAGCGAAGGAGAGCGACAGAAAGACATAAAAAGATAGAGGAAGAGTCAGAAAGACTGAGACATATGAATATAGTCAGGGAAAGACAGACAGAAAGAGAAGGAGAGAGACAGAAAAAGAATTGAGAGAAATGAAAGAAAGAAAATTTGAGGGAGAACAAGAGGAAAAGGATAAAGAGGGGAAAGTAAGAGAGAGGAGAGAAAGAAGAAAGAAAACGACTCAGACTAAAAGGGAACGAAAGAGGAAGACAGAAGAGGGGAGAGAAGGCAAAACAAAAGGAAGAGAAACAGAAAGACAAAACTGAAGAAAGAGAAAGATGAAGAAAGAGAAAATGAAGACAGAGAAATTAACAAAGATAGACAAATTGAAGGACTTAGAAGGAGCGAGAAAATGATAGATAAGGAAAGCGAGAAATAAAGACAGAAACAGAAATAAGGAAAGTAAGCAAACTGAATGTTAACTTCATGATTAATGATTTTGTTAATTATTCATATATTTCAAATTTCATGTTGTTTTATATTTTAATCACTTCCCTTTTCGTTTAAGATTCTAAACATTTGCGAACACTATGACAGTTGGCTGTTCTTTGCTGGTTTTGCTTTTTTTCTCCCAAACGCCGCAAAATTACGACTGCGTCGAAATGGCTGTGTGGAGATAGTTACTGCGTGACTGACCATGTGGAAAACATAATGTGCCGTCACAAATAATTCCCAGGCCTGCATCCTGCTGTCAGCAGGAAATAATTAACAATAATGAAATAAAAATAACCATTTTATTGAGAGAAATTAGGATTTCATATTTATAATCGTATATAAAAGCCTGCATGTGCGTGTGTATGTGTGTGTGAGAGAGAGAAATTGTTATCAGGTAGCTCAAGGATCCTTTAAACAGCAGCTGTCAGCTTTAGCAGTTAATTATGTTGTTGGAGACAAATGGCAGTGTCCTCATTTTTGTGTAGCGGAGATAGCATAATAAATATATAAAACAGTGCATGAATGATTATAGCTCAGAAGGTGACTGATTGTATTATCATCACCCTGTCCGTCGATTTCAAGGGATTTAGTGCGTAAGTCCAAAAACGTCTCCTGCTCTCTATACCCGGCATTTATTAGATTAAGGGAAGACACTCTGGTTGGGTGGCAGAGTAACTTTGGCTATGTGCTGGTCGTCTCGCCCCCAGTAAAAACAAATCGTCTACCACAACACGCCCCATGCATGCACTCCTTAGATGTTACTGTGTTCTTAGTCATTTAAAGATAAACAAATTGAGTGTGGCTTTAGGAAACATATGTCTAATGCACACAGTGATCGCACTGGTCGACTAATAGGGTGGGGAAATATGGTAAGATGGAAAGATGCTGTTGCCTTACGTGTTCGCCTCTCTGACTGGTTCTTTCATTCGTTTGTTTTCTAGTTTGTTTATTTGTTTGACTGTTGATGAACGTGTTCATTATTTGTGCAGGGGGTCGGACGACCAGGAGACCTAGGCATGGCCTTGCGTGTCAGTGCCGGCCTCGATGATTACGGTTGAGGGTAGTTGGAGATTTTCATCCTTCTTTCCTCAGGGATTGTTGAGCTGCCCTCTGATTGTATGGCGCGTGAAGATTAAAGTATTATGAAGCGCTGATCAAATTTTTTTCATTTTTTATTTGTTTTAATCATTTGTTTATTAGTTTATATTTTTTAGTTTTTAGAGCGTATCGCGAGGTTTACTTTATTCTTTTATTTTCCTGTTTTGTATGTAAATAAAACAATTACCCTATTTCCTGGCCACAGTGCGCAATTTGCATATTTAGTTTGAGGCAGCAGGAAGGCGGACAGACGGAAAATGAATACAAATACAAAATTATTTTATACCTTTAATGAAAAAAGCCAACAGTTGCAAAAGTGAAAATATTTTATTTCCATGATTTGCCTCTAAATTCACGAAATAATAGTTTGTTTTTTTTATCAAATGCAAAGAACTTTGTTAAAGGAAAAAATAGTTTTCCTTTTACAAAGTTGTTTGCATTTGATAAAAAAAGAAAACACACCCACTTTTCCTCTTAACGGCCGTTAAAGTGACACACAGAACCAACTTTATTAATCGAAATATGTCTCCCTCCGGCAGACTAAAATAAAAATAGAAGGTGCAGGATTTTGTGTTGCTTAGAGTGTGACTTGTTTTACTGCTTAGAGTGTGACTTGTTTTGCTGCTTATAGTGCGGTCTGTTTGTCGGGCTTCAGTTTTATTGTTTGTTGTTATTATATATAAATTGTTTTGTTTGATTGGTAGATTTTATGGGAGAGGAGAATTTTATTCCCCCTCCATCGCAAAACTCTTCACTCATCCTATACTTTCGCTAGTACAAGTATATTGTCACGATCTCGTACAATGCTTGTGACATGTGAAAGCGAGCAGACAAGACCGCCAGACGTCACCATTGGATCTGTGGTAGACATGTTTAGACTGGACAAACCTTTATTGTATTTTAACTATGCAGCAATATAATGAAGCCCGCCAAACAAGTATCCAAGACGTGACTACTTTCATTCCGTCAGGTTCGCCACTTCAGTCCACGAAACTTCGAAACGAAAGAATCCATTTAAGAGGTCGATGGGATTAAGGGGTAAAACAGACTTTGATGAAAGGAGACAAAACATTTCTAAACTCTTGAGAAAGACGAATATATAACTGAACCTTTGGCTTTCTCTACTCTTCGATGTGCAGCATATTTGGAACAAGCATCTCACTCGTAAATC
The DNA here is from genome assembly GCA_028829895.1 of Sinotaia quadrata. Classification (NCBI taxonomy): domain Eukaryota; kingdom Metazoa; phylum Mollusca; class Gastropoda; order Architaenioglossa; family Viviparidae; genus Sinotaia; species Sinotaia quadrata. Next base: position 62,144,087 of record CM054181.1, read on the forward strand.
ACTATCGGCGCTCGTGCCTCTTCAGCACCGCAGCTATTGGTCACGTGTGACGAGGTTTGTAAGTGGCTACTACGACACCAACTCTGTCAAGAGCTATTGGTGCGGGGTTTCCCATAACTCCTTGCGAAAATATCTCCGACTTCATGGCAACGGTCAATTATTCAGAGAACAAGTCTCTCTCTCTCTCTCTCTCTCTCTCTCTCTATATATATATATATATATATATATATCCCTTAGTCTTGTCGACCTTTGGGGTACCACTGATGACCCGAACACCAGTTTCCTCCCTTCCACTCTGTTCCCTGCTAATTATCTTACCGTAGTTGCATTCAGACAATAGCACATTAACTACTGAAACGAAGTCAAAGACAAATTACACCTGACCTCATATCTAGGAAATTATTTTGTATTGTCACGTTAAGCTTCTTGAAGTTTTTCCGTTCCTTGATAGCCGATATTTTCGCACAGGCATCGTGAACGGTGACGTAATCATTCCACTCACGATGCGTCATGCTGCAAACGGCTTACACATAATCAAAGAGGGTCCGCACCTGTTATGTAATATACACGAGACGATAGTAAGGAAGGGGGTTGTTGTTCAAGACTCGACCGACAGAATTCCCGCCACAATCCTTAGATGTTTATATACCGGGATCCGATTTTACGGGTATTCATGAGGGAAACTGCACCTAAGAGATAATTCCAGAATGGCTGCCATATTCCGTGAATAAACCTGTTAACATTCAGGCAAGGTAACACTTCGATTTCTTAATATTGTAAACTGTATTTTATTAAGAATCCTGCCGTGTGATTCCTTTCTGCATATTTATTGTGATTGTTTTTGCATAAAGATTGACCATAAAACTGTAGAGAAGATTAGCCAGAATAATTTAGTCAACATAGGCTATCATGTTTTCATGTAGGTTAGACATAGCGTTGTAAAGTAGATGTGCCATAATATGTTAGTGTAGATTAAGCAACACCATCAATGGCACAAGCCATCATACATTTTACTGGAATATTTGTTTTCCTTGGAAACATTCCTAACTTCTAACATCGCTTCACCTCTGGTGTCTGTTTTCAGCTTTCGGGCAAAAAGCATTTCCTCACTAAGTTGATCGTCATTCAAAAACCTAACTTAAGTCACTAGAAGGGCTTCATTATCGCGTAAAGTAGATTTATCGATTTGCAAGGCAAATCTTTGAACTTGCAGTTGTACAATGTTGCTCTACGTCATCTGCCATTTCATCAAAACGTCTCGGTACTGATGAGTTGCTCAAAGGCATGGCCTGAGTCATAACAGTTGAGATGACAACAGACACTGCAGGCAAAATCAACGATTCACCTATACTGAGTAGCTTGCCAGCTTTAGTAGTTAACAGGGAAATCTCATAGGATTCAAGGAAACATTTGTCCACTTCAGTTACTCTTTCGATAAACATTCGCTTCACTGTTGTCCTTGTCTGGAAATTATCGCGCATTTAAAAAAAAGTAATCTAGTGATTTGTCCTTCTGGTCCTTGTGTATGATCCCCAAGTGCTTCGGCAGCTTTCATGGTTGCATGCTTTCATTTGAACATGCAGTCATGCATATCAGACACAATGGCATCGTTCTATTACGTGATGAAGGAATAAAACCCGTGGGCAAGATAATCAATGAAATATTTCCTACATTTTGAGTTACCAACAGTAGCTCTGGGTAATCTGATACCTTTTTTTTTATGATAAGACAAAAAACATCAGACAGGACAAACATACCACAATACAATGTAACTTAAGATTTGTAGATAGAAATATGTAATCTGATACCTTTTTTTTTTTATGATAAGACAAAAAGCATCAGACAGGACAAACATACCACAATACAATGTAACTTAAGATTTGTAGATAGAAATATGTCGATGTAGTAGAATTAATATATAGTTCATCATTTAATCAAAAGAAATAAACATTATTATTTACAAAATGTAATAGTTGACACACAAAATATAATTAAAACATAGATCTTAACATCGTTTTTAAAACATGTCATAAATATTTTCCAGTAAAGGTTGTTTTCCAATAAATGTTTACAAAAAGAGTATGAACACTTTTTTATACAGAGTGTAATACTTCTTTAACATTTGCAGTATTTGCTCTTTATAAAATAAAAACTCACATTCAGCTTTCCACTTGGCACCGTGTCATATGAAATTACACCTTCAACATTAATAAACAGTTGTTAAAACACTTTATGACAATTATACTTTGAAACATTTCTATTAATTAGGCAATGGCCATTAAAGAAACTGATTTTATCGATCAAATGTCACACAATTTTGGAGTGTCTTTTATTCCATATAATTATGTTTGAATATCTTGGAGTGCTGTTTTGTTTTTATAAGAGAACATTATTATTTTAGTTAGATAAATAAAACATTCATTAGTAGGTACTGATAATTTATTAGAAATTTCAGTGTAATTATGACTTCTTGTGTAAAATGCAATACAACTGTAGTTAAGTAATTTAAAAAATTGCAAAGGTATGACTCACAATCAATTGTGCTAACAAAATCATAGATAGATAGATAGATAGATAGATAGATAGATAGATAGATAGATAGATAGATAGATAGATAGATAGATAGATAGATAGATAGATAGATAGATAGATAGATAGATAGATAGACAGATAGATATGGCAGTGTCGGAAATACCACTATAGTGTCAGCTTAAGTGAGGGATGTGGATAAAAGCATAACGTAATTGAAACGAATAATGTTATTATTGCGTTTGGGTCTATTGGAGTATTTTTGTTAACACAAATTAGCTAAAACAAGCACTAATGGAGGTAGTAAGGTTACAATAAAATCACTCTAAGCCAAACGCAACATGTTTAAATTAGTATTTATTGTACCTTTAAATTAAAAACAAACGATATAATGTCAACCCGAATAACAATGAATAACTATAGTTGTAAAAGGTACAATAACAAATGAACCTTTGGTTCTCTAAAAAATCGTCATGGATTTGTGTGTGTGCGTGCGTGTCTAATTTTTACTAATGTTTCCTCCCTTTCTCTGAATCTGCCTTTCTATTGTGTGGACGTGTTACGATAGCAGTTTTACGTCACTACTGGAGCTTGCCTTGATCATTTCGTCACCAGACGATTATTTTCTGATCTGGAGTGCTCCAGTGGGACCATTACCCACACTTGTGTTCGGGATGGAGGGTGGCAGGGTTGGCGGAAAGAGGCAAGCAGGTAGCACCGATTTGGTGCACACTCTTCATCGCCCTCTCTGGGTGGGTGGGGGTGGGATTCGATAGCAGTTTAACGTCATATTGAAGCTTGCGTTGATCATTTCGTCATCAGACATTATTTGATCTGGAGTGCCCCAGTGGGACACCACAGCCTCATATTGCGTTCCGAGGTTGAGTGCATCCCATTCTGAGTGGTATTATATATATATCAGCGGAGATGGACAATACAACTAAAAAAAATTATGAGTGTGAGTGCAAACTACGTGTAAAAAAAATTATAAATAAAAATTTTAAAAACTGCTCCCTGACGTGTTAAAAATTCTTTCTTTGTGCGTTCCAAATTTCATATGTTTATTTATTTTTAAATAATACTCTACAATAATCTTTATGAGGCCCATTCAGATAAATTCTTGGTCTCCTAATTTTCCATCTTACCTTCATGGTCCCTCATGAATAAGCTGTGGTTCCCGTTGAAAACCACTGTTGCAGACGAACAATGACCCACAAATCATTAGCACCTAATTTTACCATATTGCTGTTTTCCCAGCTCAGTTCAAATTTTATCTCAGCAAAAAAAAAGTCGATCATATTAATTAATGCAGTAAATATTGCAAAGGAAATACAAACATCATTCAAATTATAAATATCTTTTTCAATTTCCTTCTTTGTTGTTTTTTCACTTTCCTTCTAACTTTCAATCTATCTGTCTTTCGAAATTTCTATCTTTCATTATCTCTTTTCTTCCTTCATTTTTACTTTAGTCTTTTCTTTCTCACTATTTTGTCTTCCTTTCTTTCTTTCGTTTTGTTACAGAGTAAATTTACCTCTCCCTATTTTAAATTTAAATTGTTATATAAATTGCTATATTGTCAGAGTAACCCGATCTTGGGCACTCCATAAGATGTTATTTTTTAAAGTATCTGAGTTGAAGTAAACATCTCGAGGCAAGAATATTCTAGATTGCTGATGTAATGCAAACTGAGCTAGTAGTTTTTATATCCAATGATCATGATTTACGAGAATGAGACCAGCCAATGGGCTGAGATTAAAGAGTTCACTTGTAGAAAATTCTACTCTCTGATCACTTTAAATTTTGATGGGAAAGGAGAAGTCCGGTTTTGAAAGGCAGTTGTTAGCTTGATGGTGAGTTAAACTGACTGGTTGAGAGAGAATGGGCTTAGAAACATTTGATGCATTTTTACTATTGATATGTTATTCTTGTTTATGTAGAGATGTACGGTGTGCTTTGACTTTTATAAACGTTTGAACTAAGCTACACACATGTAGTGTGCTAACACTTGACATTGTTTGATATGCTGTATTTATTATACTATGTGTGTGTATTGGGCTAATAAGTACTGTAGGAAATTGTAAGTTGAGAATGGGATCCAAGATAGAATGGAATTATATTGTGATAAATGGGAAACTTAGGTTTGCTCCTTAATTATATTTCTATATATTTTTATATTAAAAGTGGTCTTTCACACTTTCAAGATTTCAGTTTGAGTTTCAAGTTTCGAATTTCAACTTTCAAGTTTCCAGTTACCCTTCACATGTTCACCCGTTAGAAACTTGAACAACCGGGAAGGCATGGGAACAACTACTGCGTTGTGTAATTTGCTGGACACATTGGGAGAATTCCTGTATGTTGAAGTTACAGTATTACTATGATCATCATGTTCTGCTTGAAGGAACTGACATGGTGAGGAGAGCGCTGAAGTTTGTTCGAGAATATAACAGTTCATAAGTGTTTCCACGCGTGTAGTGGGAGACATATACTGACACAGACAGTGTTATATTGGTGCAAAAGCAAGACCGTTGAAAGAACGCTTAATCCTGCTCATGTAAAAAAAAAAAAAAAAAAAAAAAAGTCTTTAAATTGCCTACCTCTAATAACTCCATTTCTATTCTCTGATAGGGCTAACATGTGATTTGTATTGTCTCTGTTGTTGAATTGGAATTATATTATTATATGTATATAAAACGTTTACAGCACCAAGTATTCGCCAAGTGAGAGATGAGTGGTGTCTGTTGGAGGATCTTAATAAAAAATAAATTAAGATTCTCATCACTTGTAATTAGTTATGAAAGATTAAATAATAATAATAATAATCATTTGCATTAACTAAGTGGTGTGCCCGTCACACGTTTCTTGTTTCTTTTCCTTTTAATATTTTGTAAAGTTTGTTAATGTTTTAATATAACCATGTCACCAACTGCCAACCAGCACAGAGGTGCACTGAACTGTGATATCTGATATTTGTATTTGCCACTAAGCTAAATTGGGTCGTTGTTAGAAAACTACTTGTTTGTAAAGTAATAGATTCTATTCTTCTATTTCTCCATCTACTGGACCACTTCGCTGATTTGTGTAGGCAAGCACTGTCGCCCAGAGAGGTAACTATATAATATGAAGAGTGGATTGTAGTGTCTGCGTTGGATGAAGACTATGGGTTTGATTGGATTCGCAGTAAAATTTTAGAGCCTGCATTTTTCAGAGAGAAAATTCAATTCTCTCTGAAAATTGCCCAGTGATTTTTTTTTAAAACCTCATTGATATGTGTGCTTGTTTAATGCATTTGGTTCCAACCGTCACAACAAACACGCACTGTTGTGTGACGATAGCTTAACACTAGATCTCCACCATGAACAGATTGGTCCTGTCAAATGAAATAACATTTGCTCGCTTCATTGGTTGTTGTTGTTTCGACATCTTTGCGCCACAGGAATTGCGTGAAAACCTTTCATCTTCTTGATATTTTCAGTTTTTAAATGATTCCCGTGGAGCCTTCCTCCCTTCTACTTGTATTCAGGGAGGGTAGGTGGAGGCTTGTTCTAGTGTTTTAGTTGGGGGGGGGGAGTTGCGTTTCTGTTCTTTCTTTTATTGCGACTGTTGTTGGTCTATCCTTTTGTTTTGTTTTTGTTTAATAGTTGCAGGGCTACAGTCTATTTCCCGATGAGTTGGATTTTTTTGAAGTAGTCGTAGTAGTGGTTTGCCGTTGCCTTTGGGTTTGGGTTGTGTGGACAGGGTAGGAGGAGATGGGTAAGTTTGTTGATTGATGGAATTGACCCTTTGTGGTTTCGTGAATTTTGTTTATAAGTGTGTGAGTGTTGTATTTTCGTGCTTTTTATCCTTTCATGAAGTGTGTCTCTGTGTGTGTGTGTGTGTGTGTGTGTGCGTCTGTGTCTGTGTGTGTGTGTGTGTGTGTGTGTGGAGGGGTTGGTTTGATTGTGGTTGTAATTGTGGAAGTGGAAGTTGTCTTTTTGTCTGTTGTGTGGTTCGTATTGACTAAAATTAGTTGGGTTTTTATTTTATTTTTATTATTATTAAAGTTGTAGGACTACAGTCAATTTCCTAATGAGTTTGAGGCTATCAGTAGTTTCGAATGAGTTGCAACTGTTTTCTTTTTTTAATTATAAAAGGTGAAGTGTGTTTGTTTGGATTAGATACGTGATTCGTGCTTGGTGTATGTGATTTTGATGATGTTTTGTTGGGCACACTAGTGACTGCATTGTGAATGGCAGGTGTAGTATGTTTGTTGTTTCACTGATGATTTTTCTTTCTTCCTTATAATTGTTACATTGTAACAGAAAGTGTTCAATTGTGTTGTCTGTTTTACAGTGAGTGCATGATTTTGGTTCATGGATTGGTTTGTGTGTGAATCTTGTGGAGTTGTACCTTCTTTTTTTTTTTTTTTTTTTTTTGATTAGTGCATGTATTTCTGATGTATGTGTTGGTGTATTTAGAGATATTCTATGTTTGCTGCCGTATTTTGCTCCCCTGTCTGCTGTTTAGTTCCCTGTTATGTTTTGTGTAACTAGGGATCCATAGTAGTGTTGTTTTTATGTCTTTTTATTTCAGTGTGGTTATGTATTTATAGCCTATATTTGTTTGGTGATTTGTGTTCTTGTGGTTTGGAAAGATTTTGCTAGGTTTTGTAATGATGTTATTGTGTCTGTGAGTATGAGTATTTGTGTCTTGTTGGGTGGGGTGTTTATTGCTTCATTGGATTCAAATCGATGACGTCATGTGATTTGTAAAGAACACTCATTTTGATGGATTGTAATTAAAATTCTGCATAAGCGAGGCTCGTGAAATTTACTACTGTGTCACGTGGTGAGTCAAAGTGGCTGATGCGCAATTAGGATTGCTTAAATTGCGTTGAAGTACTAACGAATTATTATTGATTTATTCAATGAATGAGTGATACATTTTTGTTTGCTCCAGCCCTATTAGCTGGACTTGGACTCTTATGTTCCACTGATTTTATTTCGGAAATTAAGACAGCCTTTATATCCCAACACCCAGTAATGGTGCTAGCAGTTTGTTTCTCATTGTATGAGACGGAGAATAAATTACTGTGGCCTGGGTGGGGGTGGGGGTGGATAAGAAAGATGTTAGAAAAGACTTAAATCCCTAACGTGGCCAACCACACGTTCACACACACTTCCGTAGTGCCAGGTGTTACAAAGTATTTGGCAATCAAATGGATATATTAAATATTTAAAAAATCACTAAAACGGCCTTGATACCCCCAATCTCAACCTAACATAAAAAGATGACAAGAGTTAAAAGGAAAACGCAAATACTTGTAAACTCAGTGATAGATGAAAACTTTATAGAAGTGGAGTAATGGTAGCAGAAAAATATATGAAATCACATTGACTCAAACACAGTTTGACAAGTCGAGATTTTCAAGAGTGTCCACATAAGAGTAAGAATATGTGTATATTTCTTTAGCCTCGCCAGGTCTATAATTACGTTAATCATGACGTCTGGCAGGTTTTCACAAGGGCCTTGTCAGTAGCCTAGCATGATGCAGGTGTTGGGTTTTGCGTCTTTTTTGTCTCTGTCAACAAACTCGGGTGGCCTCATCCTGTTCCGGTCTGTTGCTCGTTGACGTGCAAAGTCAGGGCATATAGTGGCATGTTTTTGTGCTGTATTTGTGTGAAATTAAAAAATTCAATATTAAAGTAGTAATGTGTAAACATTACACTTAATTTCCAAGTTGTAGTGATGAAGAGAGTAGTGAAATAAATCCACCTTACTCTAACTATTGTTATTTAATTTACCTATTACTGATTGTGAAATTAATTATATTTCTCAAATCTATATATCCTATGATTAGGTTGTGGTGGTATAATACGTTCTGCCTCTGTAATGATTATTATTATGAATACCTTATCATTTAATAATGCATAATAACTTATCATTGGTTAAATCTTAATTTAGGGCTGGTTTCCCATATAAATTCTACATCCATACATCACTATAAGTAACGTACTATTGACACATAATTATCTATTCGCAAGTGGAACTTCTTACTTAAGGAATAATGTATTTTATCATCTTACTAACATTCGTACAATCACTGACTCGTCACACACCCATCCACCCACTGACTACTCCAGACATGTATCAATTAACATGTGTAAGAAGAGATTAACAAAAATAAAGATTTATTATAAAATAAATATATCATAAATAAATACAACTAAGTTTTGAAACAGTCACGTATATACTATTAAATAATGTTCAAGTCTATCTCTTCGTGGGTTTTGCATTGTAAAGAACGTGCTACTTTGTGGGTATTGCATTGTAAAGAACGTGCTACTTTGTGGGTATTGCATTGTAAAGAACGTGCTACTTCGTTGGTATTGCTTTGTAAAGAACGTGCTACTTTGTGGGTATTGCATTGTAAAGAACGTGCTACTTCGTTGGTATTGCTTTGTAAAGAACGTGCTACTTTGTGGGTATTGCATTGTAAAGAACGTGCTACTTTGTGGGTATTGCTTTGTAAAGAACGTGCTACTTTGTGGGTATTGCTTTGTAAAGAACGTGCTACTTCGTGGGTATTGCATTGTGTTTGAGGCAAACAAATTATGCGCTTTGCGTTTTATTTTATATTTTACAGTGCAACACCCGCGAACTATCATGTTCTTATACAACGAAATCAATACCCGTAACGGACGACGAATGCGGTCGGCTAGCATTCTATACAATACTAGCTACTCGAATATCCGCTAATTTTAGTTTCATTCTAGTTCTGTGGCACTAAAATAAAAAATGCAGTGATTTGATGCCTGAGATGCTGTCCCGTCTCTAATAGTCTTAAGTTTTAAATAGTTCTCAGGAAACAATTTCAAACAATGCTCCATTAATTGTTCACAAGTCCCTGCACACAACCTACTCGGATTCGATTAAGGCTATAAATACGACACACATTTTCCGGTCACATTGCCTAGTCTTTTCTCTCATAAAAATGGCCGGGACGTGGTTTTGGAGTTGCGTGAAGCGTCTGCCTCTGCGCAATCCATATTGCGCATGCATAATACTAGTTACCCTGGTGATATACATTCTGTTAAGCAGACGGACAGCCGAATATACCAGTTCAATTTTCAAACTAAACATTGGCCTAGTGAACAAACCTTCAGTGTATTTTTTCTCTGAGATTACAGCTCGGCGAGAGACTACAGATTCGTCGCTACATCCCTCTGACTATGCACAGATAAAGAGCTCGACTGTCGGGGTGCAAGACAGTGTCCACGACAAAGGATATACTACAGCGACAACATTATCTTTTGTTCACTCTTATATTTTCTCAAAACAGATTCCTCCGTCTCCTACTGTTATCGGATCTCTTGTCTCCCCGACCCCAGAGTCAACGCCCCTAGTTGAGCAGAACCCGACATGGAGATCATTAGATCATTTCAATTTGGACACTTACGTGTATTCCGCTCATTTTGATGACGTTGATGCTGTTCCATTTCTGCGCGTCATCTTGGCGATTCCTGGCGAAAAGCTCTCCAACTTTACAGTCATGTGTGTGTACACGGAAGGCGGGAATTTATGGACAGTAAACGGTATTATTCAAGGATATAGTACTGGCCACTCCTCGTTTACCAAGTAAGTTGATATTTTTTGTCGATTTTATTTGGAAAGTTCTGTCCTCTTTCCACTTGATGATTTCGTTATTTTGTCAGAGGTCCGGTGGCCTTTAGTATCAGTTTATCTAGTACACTGGATTGTCTCTCCTTCATTCAAGTGAACTTTACTGGGAAATATCTGGCCTATAGTATCGACAGCCGAATAACATTAGCGCAGACTTTCACAAGATTACAATATGCAAATATATGTATGCTAAACAGGAAAAATTATTATAAAGATAACCTCATACTGTTATGCGCAGCTACGAGAGTGCTCTGCAAGAGAATGTGCATTCATATGTACACAGAAGGCGGTTTCGGCCTTCCCGCCGACGGAGGGCCTTTGAAGGTGTGCGCCAAACTGGTGCGACCCGTTTCACCCCCTTCCGCCAGCCCTCCTGTCCTCCACCTCAGACGCACCGCGATCCCCCCAAAGCAGGCCAAGACTGAGAACATTATGAAGAAAGGTCTATTGCGGCTTCTCGGTGTGAGCGAAACACACGCACACAATGATACACAATGATATACAATGATATATATATATATATATACGTATATTACCATGATTACAGCTAAATATGTACAGCTGTGAGAGTGCACTGATCATGTAGCCTGGTCCTTACGGCGTGTAACTCCGCACATTACACGTTCGCGTACACAGTACTAGTTACAGCTACATTACACTAACTTCGGAATTTTGCTCACTCTGAAGAAAGCAGCCATTACATCTCCACAGATTCAACTTAACACTACATTCTGTATTGTTTATAGTTGCACAGGTTATATGCTCAGTGCAAAGAGGTGACTTTCTGAAAGGTGTACCTTTTCTATACCACCACCATTATTTAAATGATTGCATATCACCTTTCTTGCTACGAGTGCCTGCTCTTTTAAACTGTCTGTTGCTACTTCTTTATTGATGAAAAAAAAACTTTAACTCCTGCCTGCCCATTGTACATAATGTATGAAAAACGTGAGCAGTAAAAGGATAAAGAACAACAAAGGTTGTTATCTACCTTGTTGCTTTCAAATCACGAAAGATAGTCTAAACCACCTGCATTGCAAAGTGGGTAATCAACCCTTTGTGCACATACCTGCATCTCCGCCTGCTACCAGGCCATCATTCACCTGCTTTCAACACATCGTGACAAATTGGCAGCAAACAGCTACCAGATGTTATCAACCAATAACGAGTCATAAGTGCATCATGTTTTCATTTGCATTTCAATATATTCTTACTTATTTGTTCCAAATGTTTGCAATTTTAACTAATTTATTGTCCTAAAATTTTCAAGAGTGAAATGTTTAAGTGATTATTTTTCAAACCTCTAATCCAGGGGTGCACAAACTCCGGCCCGCGAAGAGTCGCCGAGTGGCCCTCCATGTCAAACGAAAAAGTCAAATGTTTACTCATACACTGAGTGATTTGAAACAAAGCAGCACCTCCTGACCCATTTTTCCAGGCGCTCCGTGCAGATGATATCTGCCCGCTGACATAACACTCACAGAGGCAAGAGAAAAAGGCTATACCAAGATGGGCAGCAAACCCCTCACATACATGCTTGCCCCTTCCTGTGATGTGGTTGGTCAGTAGCTGTTAAACCTTAGTGTCCAATCTACCACATTCTGTTGTTTATTTTGATTATATTTTTGTGACAAAATAGCAGTTAATCGTAAAAGAAAAGTTGACAAGGAAAACCAGCAGTTTATTGGATAATTTATTGGATTGACTGGATAATGCACTTGTCCACACCAGCATACTTGGCAGCACATAGTGCTGCAAACTGGCTTTCTCACAGATGAAACTGAACAAAAGCAACACTTGCGGTCAGCTGACTGATGATAATCTGGAAGCAATTTTGCATCTTTCAACGTCAAACATCAAGCCGGACATTTTGAAGCTTGCAGATGACATGCAGCACTAACCGTCACACTGACTTTGTGAAAGTTGACGTATCATAACATTTTTAGAATGAGTCTTAGTATACAACTTCTTTGTCGTAATTATAGTCTTAATCATCATTTGTGTGTTCTTAGATGTGATGTGCGTCTTGTATGGAACGATTTTGATCTTCACTTTTTTGTGGCCCCCGATGGTTTCGATAAGTCAGATTGTGGCCCCCGACTCAAAAAAATTTGTGCACCACTGCTCTAATCCTTCTAATCCCTACCCGTGACGGGTCTTTGTCGATTGCAGTCAGAGTAACTGAGTCAATCCTCAGAAACAATACTCATTAATTATTCTATTCTTCCGTCCCCAAGGGTTACCCGTTCAGAAATTCCTACACTCCTTGCAAGAATGAACACTTCTAGGAATTATAAGTTTTTTGGCCCTCACACATCTTTTTTTAACTCGTGGGAACACTTCCCAAGATATGTTATGAGTGACTTAATATAATCAAAATTCTAGCCCCCCACCCACCCCTAAGCTACATATCTCCTTCCTAAATTAAAACACGGAAGTGGAAGTGGAACAAATAAAAAAAAATATTCAATGTAAAAAAAATTAGATTAACAAGTGCAACCCCCAAAAATAATATAATCACAAGGCAGTAATACAAGGAAATAAAGTTTTCAATCTAAATTAGGTTTGTAAAATCTGCTATCAAAACATCTCAATCCATGGGTCAGTCGACATCGGCCTATGATCCGAATGTTTGTTAGCTCTGAAATTTTTCATTTCTATTTATGAAACTGCGCGATATGACTGCAGGCGATTTAAATGTGTGCTCATGCGTGACTGCAACGCGTATCTGTAGCTTGCTAAACAGTGTGAGTTCGCAATCTCTAGACAAGCGTCTGCAGCTTGCTAAACAGTATGGGTACGCAATCTCTAGACACCGTGTCTGTAGCTTGCTAAACAGTATGAGAACGCAATCTCTGGACACGCGTCTGCAGTTTGCTAAACAGTATGGGTACGCAATCTCTTGATGCCCTGGAAGGCCGGTCCATTCTTTGATCTGCCTTTGCAGGTATTTACCACACTTACACGAAAACGTTGTCTTGTGCGAGTAGGGAACATGTAATAAAAGTCAAAAACATTAATAAATTTCAAGAAAAATGTAATAATTAATTTTTCACTCCTGTTATTTGCATTTTGGGTGCTACAATGTTTAACATTGCATTAAAAATAGAAAGAAAGAATAATTCAGTTGGATTATATTTGAATACTGATTTTTTTTTTAAAGGGTGGTTCCATTCCACTGCATACCACAAAACAGTAATATGTGATTTATATGACACATGCCTATTTATTTCATCTCAGAAGTCATTTAAAGACACATTCCAGCTCATGAAGTGGTCATGTTGTCTTATAGAAACAAAATATTTAAATTAGCAGAATCAGTTATAGATAGATGGATGGCTGAATGGATAGATGGATGGGCGGACGGATAGATAGATAGATAGATAGATAGATAGATAGATAGATAGATAGATAGATAGATAGATAGATAGATAGATAGATAGATAGACAGACAGACAGACAGACATATAGACAGACAGAACTTGTTAATTGTAAATACCAGTATGAAAAACTGTTCTTTCCGTGTAAGGTCAGTTGATCTATGGATGTATTTAGAAAGACAAATTGATGGATGGAGAATGCATGATGACGAACATATTTATTTTCCATTTGATTAACTTGTTACAACTACACCTTCATTTCAGATTGAAGGCTGCCTTTATTATATGTCCGCTAGCACAACCTAACCACCGTCCAACTGCTGTGTCTGTCTGTTCCATGTGTAATAAACCAGAAGTACAACTCGGCAAAATAGGACACCCACCTGTGTACGCTAACAATATGGCCGTTCACTACAGTGGTCAGCTTTCAGATGCGTCTGAAAACATAAATACTTTGAATTTTACATCTACTCCCAAAGAAATTACAGCTGGAGTCAAATATACACCAAATTTTACCACGCATCTTCAAGACATTGTATCTGGAGTAAAAAATACACTAAATGTTACAACGACTCCTAGGATCATTACGTCTGAAGTAAAAAATATACTAAATGTTACAACGAATCCTAAAGACGTTACATCTGAAGTAAAAAATATACTAAATGTTACAACGAATCCTAAAGACGTTGCATCTGAAGTAAAAAATATACTAAATGTTACAACGAATCCTAAAGACGTTGCATCTGAAGTGAAAAATATACTAAATGTTACAACGAATCCTAAAGACGTTACATCTGAAGTAAAAAATACACTAAATGTTACAACGAATCCTAAAGACGTTGCATCTGAAGTAAAAAGTGCACTAAACGTCACGACGAATCCTACAGAATCAAAGCCAGGTCACAGATGGCTCCTAACTCGCTGCTACCCTGCAATTTACAATTACAACAATGTGATGGAACTGATCCTGCAGATAGAATTCAGTCGGCTGTTCGGGGTGCAACACTTTGTGTTTTACCTCTCGTCAGCCTCACCCAAAGTTCGCACGGTCCTTCAGCATTACGAACAGCAGGGAGTGGCTGAAGTGTTCAACTGGACATTTCCGAAAGAGCGCGTGTTCTACGATCTCAATGACCAGATCAATGCCATACAGGACTGCTTGTACCGGAACTTACGCGCTTCTCGGTTTGTCTTATTTGGAGATCTGGACGAGATGTTTACACCCAGGTAAGCTAATTGTAAAATACATCACATCACGCTAATCAAATTCGTTATAACAATAAAGCTAATTGTAAAATACATCACATAACGCTAATCAAATTCGTTATAACAATAAAGCTAATTGTAAAATACATCACATCACGCTAATCAAATTCGTTATAACAATAAAGCTAATTGTAAAATACATCACATAACGCTAATCAAATTCGTTATAACAATAAAGCTAATTGTAAAATACATCACATAACGCTAATCAAATTCGTTATAACAATAAAGCTAATTGTAAAATACATCACATAACGCTAATCAAATTCGTTATAACAATAAAGCTAATTGTAAAATACATCACATAACGCTAATCAAATTCGTTATAACAATAAAGCTAGTTGTAAAATACATCACATAACGCTAATCAAATTCGTTATAACAATAAAGCTAATTGTAAAATACATCACATCACGCTAATCAAATTCTTTATAACAATAAAGATTAGTTATGAGGGTTGTTTCTGCTTTTTAAAGATACACACATAGATAGATAGATAGATAGATAGATAGATAGATAGATAGATAGATAGATAGATAGATAGATAGATAGACAGATAGATAGATAGACGGATGGATGGATGACTGGGTGAATGGATGGACATCATACATAAATTTGCCCATACACAAAAGAGTTTGCCTAACTATCCCAACATTCATTAATTCCTTAATTCCTTTCATCTCTTCAGGTCAGAGGACAACTTGGTTCCCATTCTCTCACATTACTTTTCCCAGAATGCAACCTGTGCAGCGTTTTTGTTTCGTCAAGTGGTGTTCAACACTATGTACATGAGCAACATGACCGACTTTCCCGAGTACGAATACTCCAAGAAACACGACTTAACAATGTTGCTTGTTGCCGACAGGCTAAAGAATATCTGGGTTGTGCCTGAGAGGTAAGAAAGTGGGTCTTAGAAAAGATAACTCTTATGTTTATTATCTTAGAGTTACGCCTAAGAATTTTAAGCTATCCTTAAGAGCAATAACTTATCCGTAAAATCTGTAATTTAATGAAAACGATCTCTAAGAGAAAGAAAGTATCAGTACGTTAAAAATAAGATCTATAGCAGTAAATTAAATTTAGTGGACACTAAAGATATTGTGAATAGCCATTGGATATGAGGTGCGAAGTCAGCTTAACTCTACTAATGAAAGTTTTTGTTAAGATAAAGTTAAAACTTGAAGATGCAGAAATATTTCTGTTATTTCTTTCCTGCATATTTTATCTTTCTTTATTGTAATGTCCTATAGTATCTAATTTTGTTGTTGTTTTTTTTTGTTTTAAATTATTTTGTTTTTCTTTCCATAGACAATAGTTCTCTATTTTTTGTCGTTTGGAAATTTTGTCTTAACAAAATCAAAATCGATTTTTTCGATTGTGTGTAAAATATTGGTTCATAATATAACAGCTGCAACAAATCATAACAACATATATGAAGACCACAGGGGGAAAAACAGCAGGGTCACATTTATATTTTAAGTTACATCCATTGCACTATAGATTGGGTATCGTATTTGTTTTTAATGACACTTTGAGTGAAAAATCAGCATGGTCAATGAGAAATCTAGTAGAGAAAAAACATGATCAAATGGAACTAACAGCAGGGTCCAAAGTGGAAGTTGCGGCAGAGTCACCAAAGTCACCTGATTTTTCAGATCACATGTCGCATTGATCCAATCCAAAACAACTTTGAGTGTCACATTCAAAATGGCTGACTTTGCAAAAGTGACAACAAAACTTAAAAAAAGGAAAAGTGACGGAAGAGTAAGAAACAAAAACAGAAGCTAGCTTCACACAAAACAGAACCTGAGTGCAAATGCAAGAGATATAAATGTTTTGAAACTGTAAATGAACAAGAAAGAGCTCGTTTGTTAGAATCTTTCAACTCTCTAACAAGCAAGGATGCTCAAGATTCATATCTTGCCAGTCTCTTTACTGTGTGTGAGATTAAAAGAACAAGACAGAGGAAAGCTGATCCTAAAAGTTACAACAGCAGTTACCAATTCAAAGTGTTTGTGAAAAATTAGAACCAATTTATACTAGAATGCTTTCCCACCATTCTGTCCATCTTCGGCATAAAGAAGGGGAGATTAGAAACAATCAAGAGGAGTCTTTTAACTACAGGTAATTTGATTTTGAATCTATATTATGTTGTTCACAAAGCTCGTAAACCGTATCGACTGCATTTATAACTGTAATAAATCTACAACTATTTTTAATGGAGATTATAAACTGTCATGATTACATCTACTTATCTAAGTCCATGGTCCTCATGCATATTGTTAATTTGCTCTTCATCATCTTCTTTATTATTATTTTTTTACCAGGTGAACCACCCAAAGATCAACGTGGAAAGCACAGTAATCGTCCTCATTAGATGACTGATGGCAGAAAGTGCGTGATCACATTTCTTCATTTAGAGGGCGACAGTCACACTACTCACTGGTGAAAACTCAGCGAATTTACCTGCTGTAAAATTTAAACATCAAAAAGATGCACGAAATGTTCAAAATTCAGCACCCAGAGGAAAAGCTTTCATATGAATCATATCACATAGTTTTCAACAATGACTTTAATATTGCCTTTGGCTATCCTAGGTCAGATACTTGTTCAAAATGTGATGAAATCAAATTTAAAATCGATACAGCTACAAAAGAACTCTCAGCTAATTTAGAATCAGAACACCTTAAGCGCCAGTTGTATGACCTTGAAATTGAACGAGACGTTCACCAAAGAAAAGCAGAAACATTTTATAGACGAAAACGGGGGGGTGGGGGGGGGGCTAGATTGATAGCCCACGAAGAAGATTATTTTGAGGCGATTGCTTTTGATTTCCAAACAAATTTAAATGTACCCAACCAGTCGTTGAACGACTTTTACTACCGAAAAGAATTTACATTTAATTCATTTAATAGCCATGTACTTTCTACAAATACTATTTTCATTTAAGGATATGATGAAACCATATTTAAAAAGGGTGCTGATGAGGTGACATAAGTGTTATTTGATTTCTTCATGAATCATTTAAATGAAAAAATGTGGTATGTGGAATTATTCTGTGATTCATGTGCTGGGCAAAACAAGAAATATACACTGATTCGCTTATTTGTGCATCATAAAAAGATATTTGATTCTATAAAAATAACATTTCCTGAACGTGGGCATTCCTACATGGAGTGTGGTAGAGACATGGGACTCATTAATTGTAAAGCACCAGTAAGCGTTCCATCAGATTGGTTGGAGATTTTCCGAAGTGCTCGTAAAAATCGTTCTCCTTACAACGTTGTTGATTTGAAACATGGTTAAAAACATGACCGCTTTACAATAATGTTTGTCCAGTTCCAACTAGGACTCTAAGGGAAATTTCATTTTCTGTGGACTTTTCCGACGCAATTACTCATAGGGACTCATGGGATGGCCAGTTGTTAAAAACAATCATCAGCTCTACAGTGAGACACAAGAGTAAAATCACTGTAAGAGCCGTTAAACTTATACAAAGAGAAATTGCATCTGGAAGGCTAAATATAATCGTTTGCAAGAGCTTAAAAGGTTCACTTCTAATCCTGACTATTTTGATGCTTTGCCATGTAACCAACAGGCTGAAGAGCCATTGCATGAAGACATTGATGACATAAAAACAGTATAGCAGGCACCGCTTTATAGTACACTGAGACCTAAGCAATTGGATTTTACCTGTCTCAGTGTAACGTGGCAAGGCACTCCAAAATTAAACAGTCACTTGATGATTGTGTGTGTGTGTGTGTGTGTGACTGTCATCATGAGAATAACAGCATATTTTGTTCTGTCTGTCAAATTATACAACATTATATCAGTCACAAAAAGTATTATATTATTTTTCAAAACAGACCACACAACATTGATGCAAATATAATCTAAAATATACAATCCAAAATGTGAAATGTATTAGCATTAATCACAATGCAAAATAATAACAATCCTTTGAAAAAAATAAGCAGAGTCCACGAAAAAGGGGAAAAAAGGCAGTCAAATTTTACCTTTCCTTGATTAACAAGCAGAAAAACAAAAACATTGATGTAATCGTTACTCTTTCTGCTTGATTTCCTTGTAAATAGGATATGTTTGTGTTATATTTAAGCAAATTGTAATTTTATACACATATTACAAGCTCACATGGTTTCAAACTTTAAAAATTGATTATCTCCGAAGTACAAAACTGTGACCCTGCTGTTTTTCCCCTGTGGTCTTCATTTGCTTATATTAAACTGAAAACAGTTTCTCTGGGGATTTTTAATTATTTCAGCAATGTCTCGTTATTTTAACCATTACTAATCATTTCTAATCAGGTCTAGTTATTCCTAGCAGAGTCCAGTAATTTCTAACCATGTCTGATTATGTCCTCTTATTTCTAGCCATGTTCACTTATTCTAGCTTGCCCAGTTATTCTAGCTATGTCTAATTATTTCTAGTCATGTCTAGTAATTCTAGCTATATCTAGTTATTCTAAATATGTCTACGCAAGACCTTTGTCGCAAAGTATGGACAGTTTAGTAAGTGATCATAATTTTCTTTTAAAAATAATTCTTTTTGAAGTCTACGCAATACTCAACTCCTCGCAAAAATGTGTATTTTTGGTTGTATTTTTTTAAATTCTACATGACCGTTTTCGAACTATGTATGTTCTTAGACTAATGACCCTTATATTCTCATGTCCGTATTCTCTACAACATTATAACCGTATTCTCTATAACGTTTAAATCATCGTGCGTATATACAGTCTAAAGACAGTTAAGCTATCATTACAATAATATCTGACCTCTAACCCATTGTCATACTTAAGAAAAACCTTGGAAACAGAAAAACCTTGGAAACACCACGTGCGGTTGAAGAGTCCATAGCCTTTTAACCAAGTTAAGTGCACTGTAGAAATATTTCAAATATTTCATAATCCACACGTCCTTTATATCTTGTAATAGTATCGCGGCCCACGTGACCTGTAAATCATTGCGTGCAATTGAAAGTTTCAAAAAAATTATAGGAGCAATGACATAATACAGTCTTGACACGCAACAGCTAGGAAGATACCACAATTCTACATATTTCTGTCACTTCACGCTGGTTCCCTTATAACAGGGTGCACAAACATTTTAGGCCAGAGTGCCAAATTTCCAATTGATAGTGCGTGGAGGGCCGCCACATGGATTGCTCAGTAGAAAAAAGAACACAAATAAAGAAATGATGAAATAGGCCGGGGCCCACGGGCAGGCTTATTTTTAGCATGTTTGACATTCTAATTTTTACCAATCAATCTGAATTAAACATGAGTTCTTAAATTAATCAATATGTCTATAAAAAGTAGTAATTTAAATTTTAAAAATTAATTAATTAGTACAGTTGGTTTTAATTTTTTAGCACAATGACCCATTCAATTATCATTTTAGCGTGGCGCTGAACGGGTTAATTCGTAATAATGGTAACATCCAAAAGTCCTCGGGGGGCCGCATAGAGCCTGTCTCGGGCCGCGGTTTGTGCACCCCCGTCTTATAATATAGTGACCTCGAAAATCTGATTCATGTACTGAAAAAGTTTAGTTAGTTATTGTTTTTGAAGAAAAAAAATTCATGTTACCTACCACCTCTCATCTGTTATGTGATCGTTTGCTGTGTTTAGATCCAAGCCCGCAGTCAACCCACTCCGAGTCAATGTAACGGACGTGCATGACGTCAAGGGATTCAGGGGTAACTACTCTCAGTGTCCGATGCCACCGGAATCCGCCCTACTACATCACTACCGACACGGTCTTGTCAGTGAGATGGGGCGTATAGGGGGCGGCTATGTGTTTGACCCTCACCTAAGGAACTATGCAAAACTGATCGTTGACAGAGTGAAGAAAGTGTTGGATGTGTTCAAAGATTTGAACAGTACTAATATAGTTTGAAAACTTACTAATAAACAATTGACACGGTTAAAAATAGGCTACATCCGGGGTGCGTGCTTTAAAATAAATTAACTTGAGCAGCAAAAGTAACGCCTAAAAGATTAAAATCACCACTCTTGTTCTAAAGAATGCAGAAAATTAAGTCATCGTTAAAATAATTAGTCACAAACCAAAGCCAGTGGAACATAACTCTGCTTTGTCTATAAGAAAGATTTTAACTCTGATGTATTACTCCGATCTTTAAGCCTTACGGACTTACTGACCGCAAAAGGTCTTTTTAACATTTATTCACTTAACAGCGTCGTTATTAAGTGATATTGCCGGGTAAGATTGACGGCGAGATTATGCGAACTTAGAAATCTAACTGCGACTCAAGACGGACAAAGCTTTCTACAAATTCAGGTAATAGGTCTGTCCAAAGAGAATGCAAGGAGGCAACAGAAAACAGAATAGAAAACGAATTGTAGATTATGCAAAAGAAACAGTGAATGCCGCAGGACAGTGGGGTATAGATAATGCAAAGAGACAGCGGGTGTCACAGGACGGATAGTGAGGTATAGATAATGCAAAGACACAGCGGGTATCACATGACGGATAGTGAGGCATAGATAATGCAAAGAGACAACGGGTGTCACAGGACAGAAACGAAAGTGTACATGGTTGCAAAAGAAACTAGGTAACGCAGGAGAGATATAAACTAGGTAACGCAGGAGAGATATAAACTAGGTAACGCAGGAGAGATATAAACTATAGTCTTTGAAAGTAGACTAAGCAGCTCGATACAGAGAGGTAACGCCAATAGACCATGAATACCACAAACTAGAGACCGAGCAATATTTATTGCAAAAGGGTTGTGAATAATTCAAATCAGAGCTTTAGTTACTGTACATAGAATGCAGTTAGGTACAGCAGTGAACTATGGTTAATATACGGATAAAGAAAAGTTACAAACAAATCAGGCCTCATTTCAAGAAAAAACTATTTGCAAAGGCAAAATTCATAGACATACTACAGTCGAGGTAAAAGTGCTTACACATACACGAGCACAGATAGAACCAAAATATTCATTTAAATATAACAACAGACTAAAATAAAAAACGTTAATGTTTAACAACAAGAAACGACAAAGATAAAATCCAAATACTGACAGAAGTGTGACTCGATTAAAATCCTAAAAAGAGGCAAATTACTGCCTTTGCTTTCAGAAATTTCATATTTCATATTATTTATTTATTGTTCAATAGTTATTACTATTATGGTGTGTGTAATTCTCTTCTTAGTGTACAGTAGTAACCTGTTTGGTAATTGTGCTTGTCTTCACCATCTTTGAGGGTAAGGCTGGACCACTTCAGGTCTGAGAGAAGCATGTCGTCATCAGCTGTGAGTGAAAGGCTAGACCACTTCAAATCTGAGAGATGCATGTCTTCATCAGCTAAAAGTGAAAGGCTAGACCACTTCAAGTCTGAGAGATGCATGTCGTCATCAGCTATGAGTGAAAGGCTAGACCTCGTGGAGGGAGATGGAAGTCGACGCATTCAGAAACCAGTGCAATAGTTAAAAAATACTTGGTAGTACTTCGTGCCTGAGGCCTGACAATGTGTTTATGTTTGATCAGATAACTGGATAGCTGTCTGCAAAGACGTCTCTGAGGTAGTGTATCAACATCTATACTTGATAGATAGCGAAAGTGTTACAGCCTGCTTGTCAAATGTCTACCAGTTTATGTACCTCTCTAGTCAGACATGACTACAAGAATCCGATGTACAGAGTTGTGCCAACAAATGGTCATGACTGGGATAAGTGAGTAGAATCAGACTGAGAACTCTGTAGTAACTTTATTAGACCTCAGTGCACTTAGGTTATTAAAAATACCTTGAACTTGACTTTGAAAGAAACTTTATATATTTATATTTATATGCAATTTGAACATTTGATATATTTGAACTTTTATTGGTTAGCTCAATCATGAGTCTCATAATTTATTGTTGTCATTGCCAGACTAATTATTACTAGCGGGAATACCGCTGATAAGTGAAATTAATATTTATCGTGTTTGGTTTTACGTGATATATTTTATCATTTGCCCTTCCTCCCGCATCCCAGGAGTGTGTGTGTTCTTTAGAAAGACTTGTGCGTTTGATCTAACCACCGCATGAAAGAGAAACTCCCACAGTCATATCTTTTTTTCAGAACTTGTTTGCTATTGTTTTGAAAGGTCAAAAGCGGAATTTTGTTTTGTCCTGTCTTGTTGTGTTTCTCCATCTAGTATTATCCACGTAATATTTACCACCATTTCTACTCGCATTCTCACAAGCAAACACGTCAGCAAAAACGTTCCCTTGCATGCAGAATAAAGTTGATTAGCCAGTCAAACATCATTGGTGTCTCTGTATTGTCCGACGTTGTTGCTGACAGATGTCATCTTCCACCTTCCCTCTTGCCAGCGAATGAGAAGAGGGTTGTGATATTTGACAACTAAAAACAGCAGTTAAATAACTAGTTGTTACCTTATAATTTGTGATGTTGCACAAAAGTGATGTACACCAGAAAACAACCGGATGTTGTGTAGTGTGCAGCTTTAATTATTATGTTTATTTTAGTGGGTATTTTTAGTGTCAAGTGATAATTTGTCTTATGCTCACGCTGTACTTGCTTATTCTTGTGGATGATTAATTATTTGATCTTGGTATTTATGGACCGTAATCGCCTATACGAATGTTAACGTTTCATCGTCTGTGTGTCTATTTTTGGCTAATGTCTGTTTGGGATTTCTGGCTCGTGTTATTCATGTATTAATAAATGTACTATTTTCTTACTTTCATGTTCGAAAATTTGCAGGTGTATGCGAGGTTGAGTAACAGGTTAAATGAAAGGAATAAACACACAAGACCAGTGTACTTCTTGCAAAGTAGGGGTCCTCACATACCGTTAATTAGGGATTCATGTGATGGACAATGATCATTACACAAATGAATCGGCAGCCTCAGTGTAAAAACACAGTGAGCAATAAAATGGCCTGTATTCATTTTATTCTTCATTCATCTTTTTTGTTCTTTCTTTATTCTGAGTCACTTCCCCCCCCCCCCCCCCCTTAACTTTCTACCATTCTTTCCCTTGTAATCTTTATTTATTTATTTCTAAAAAAAACTGTCAACTTCCTTCCTCAAACATTCTTTATTCTTCCCTTTTCTTTCCTATCACTTTTTTCCCCCACCAAAATTCTGTTTCTTATAATTTCATTAAAGGTATGTTATGTATATATATATAAACTAAATTATTAATTTATATTGTTATATTAATAATATTGGCCACCAATAACCTCATTAAAGATGTCTTATATATATATAAAATAAATGCTATTGTTACTATATGTTAGATTATTATACATATGGTACATAACATACACTACTGTAGTGTAATTATTATTCAAAATGTTTACAAAGATCATTTGCCTTTGAATTATATAAAATAGAATACTAAAACACTATCAGAAAAATTGTTTCATTCCTTCATTAATAAGTAATATTACAATTAGTGTGATCATAATTCATATGGCAAGACTCAGAATTGCCAGCTAATGTTTGTTACATGGGGAAAATTGTTTCAAAAATAAAATAATTTACAGTATAGATAAACCCTTACTAAAATCAGACGTGAAATAATACTATGATTTTTTGATTTTTTTAATGAAAAAAGGTATTTTCTTCTGTACAATTTTACGGCATCAAAACTGCATTCATAGAATGCAAATGTTCAGCTTTAAACTGAATACAGTTATACACTGTACTAAGAATACCTCTTATAACATAGTAATTAGTATAGTTTAAAAGGTAGTGAAAATGAAAGCAAATGTGAACTCTAATTAATTATTCAATATATTTTTAATTTAACAGAAATCTGCAAAGAGACTTTAAAGTCACTCTAAATTATACAACTGAAACTTGGAAATTGTAGTGTACAAACTAGTGTATCTGTTCTTTAAGCAAAACATAATAAGAGAGCCAGAATGATGAATTATAATGTGTGGGTTTTTAAAAAATATTAATCTTAATTCAGTAGGCCTACATTTTGTTCTACTATTTTTCACAAAGAATAATGGTAATAATAATTAATATCAGTGTCAGCCTTTTCAAAGATACTTACATAAACATCTGTTGTTTTTTTCAAATTATAAATAATAGTAATCGTCTTGAATTAATCTGTGCATAATTTATAATACAGTGTATTCATGTCTGTCTGTTGGTAATATTGTATTCTTTGGTATACTATTTCTCTACTACTTTACCACTACTACTTGTACTGGTAGCCAGTATCACAACTTTCAGACATCACTTACCAGTCCAATCGCCACCCATTGCTGCTGATATCCTCAGCATAGATCTCTCTTTTTATCTTGATTAAAATAGTCCTTAGAATTTGCATCCTACAGGCAATCCTCGTCTCTGTACAACTCAATTAGTGCGTGGAGCCCTTAACGTGTTTGCAATGCATTATGAGAGTTGCTATAATTCAGTAAGGGAGATAACTTCCTCAACAGCAAAGGCTCTTGAATAAAACATTAGTTATTAAAAAAATTAAAAAACTAGATTTCTTTGTCAGTTCTA
The DNA here is from genome assembly GCA_028829895.1 of Sinotaia quadrata. Lineage (NCBI taxonomy): Eukaryota > Metazoa > Mollusca > Gastropoda > Architaenioglossa > Viviparidae > Sinotaia > Sinotaia quadrata. Next base: position 62,169,445 of record CM054181.1, read on the forward strand.
GTTGTTGTGTTTAAAACTTGTGTAATTATTGATTGATTATTATATATTTATAAAGGTGTGTGAGCCATAATTTTCAACCTATGCTTAACCAATTGACATAGCTAATAGTAATACTGATTGAGTGATTTATGAATATGGTGTAATTGTGTAAGTGACTGAACAAGACCCACCAGATATATTTTAATTTAAAATGAGAAAGCCAATCAACCAGTTCTCAATGGCTACATAAAGCGACTCAGAAATATAAAACACATAAACTGATAAAGCCTGTTTAAAATTTAGTACAAATTATTTTTACATCTTATGAATGTATTTGGTGGAAGAGAATGAAATAGAATCATGAACTGGAATTTAATATACTTTTAGTTCAGCATAAAATTTACCTTATGCACAGATGTGCTCAAAAGTTAAGGTTCTTAAACAATGGAATTTTTTAATTTTAAAAAAAATGTGTGCCATAACTCTTTTCCCAGCCCACAAAAATACGTAGAAAAAGAAAAAAATTCAAATAAATAATCATTATTACTATATTAGATATCAAAATCAATGCAAACTTTACACACACACACACACACCAATTTATCAACAAAGATCTGTCAATGCTAGAAATCAATGGACATTGTGTGTGCCAGTTTTGGTGAGTTTAATACTTTCAGTATGTGTATTCTGATTTTGTTGTAATCCCAATACAATTATACAAAGAAATAATTTTATCTGTTTTAGTTTTTACACAATTCCCTCAATACACTATTGCTATAGTAGGCTATTTTGAGCAAACTAGTTTTTCTATGATCAGCATTTTTAAAGCCAAAGTAGTATTACAAAAGAATACTTGGCGAATGGCTGCAACTCTTCTAAATAAATAATTTAAATTTATAAAGAAGTGAAAATAATCCATATGTTCATTGATCACACAGCAGAAAATTAATGTGAGAACTGTCATCAGAAATATCTCTTGCATGAAAATTATTAAGCTAGAAACATTTTTTTTTTTTTTACAAAATTTCGACAGATGCAGCAAAACATTTCTCTCCATATTATCACTGATAAAAGATATGGAGCCAGTCCACTATTATAACACACACTTATTAATTACTTATTCACAAACTGCCTTTCTTGGGTCTTTGCTAGGAATGAGAAAACATTTGACTGGTGGGTTTAAGTCACAACATAGCTTGTGTATGTTTATGTTCCATGTCGTTTTCATGATCTTTGATGAGTAAAGTTTAAGATTTTTTGCCCTGAGACAAAGTCACATTCCTGAAATAAAGTCTTACTCTTAGCCATAGGTCTGTGTCCATTTGTATAATCAGGATCCGACTAGCTAATAACATGTCTTTAGCTGAGAACAAAGTTACCACAATCATTTTTAAGACAGGTCTCACAAAGCATGTTTTGTCATCTGTGGGATAAACAATGTCTTCTACATTATTTGAACTGTGTTGTAAATGTGTATAGTGTTAGTGTTGCAATGAGTGAGGCGAAGAAATAATCTTTCATTTCATTTTAAAGGTTCTTGTTGTAGACAATTTTTTTATGTTGTCATTTTGCAGATTTATAGTACATGTATCATGTGTCTGAAGCTATTTGTTTGCTTAAAATCTCATAAAGGAATTATATAGCTCAAACTTCAGGTATCAACATGTCAACCATGAATCATTCACCATCCAAATTAAAACATCAAAGGAATTTTGCAGAATATAATGTTGCTTTTTTTTCCAACAATAATGAACAAGTCAACAACAAAAAAATGTCTAAGTACTGTAAGGCAATGGTTGAATTACTGATGGATGGAACTTGTGAAAGAAAACAGAGACACAGAATGCAGATAGATAGATAGATAGATAGATAGATAGATTTAGCTGAAAGAAAATGACAAAGACAGTTATAAAAATCATGGATCTATCAATAACTAAAATTTTAATAAATCATGCGTATAATTTTTTTTAAATGGAAGAAAATATTAAGTAGAAACAATTCAGTCTTTAAATCAAATAATAATTTTTATTAAATTAATAGGCCTATAAACATTAGAAGCAAACTATGGTCACAGAACATGACCAAGATTCAATAAGACGCCATTTCAAGATAGTTCTTAAATTCATAGCATTTACTATTGTATACTATAAAACACTAAGACTAGAGAAATTTGCCTGTAAAAATTTTCCTGAGATTATTCAGAATTATATTCTGGAGAACGATTGATTAAATAAAAAATATATGCATATTTATATGTACCTTAATGAGCTAATTAAATACTGTAAACAACTTAGAGACTCTTAACCCTTTCAATGAAGGTCAGCTTATAAAATCATATAAATATTTGCCAGACTTCTTCATTGTTACCATATTACTAACATCTTTCAAATTTCAATCTCTCAGAACAGACTTTTACTAATCTACTGTCTCATTAATGATTAATTTGACTTTTGTACAAAATTATTACACATTGATCTAGTACTTACATTACACTCAGTTTTGTATTGTTTAGCATTTAAAAAAATAGATATGTATAGTAATTTTAGTATTCTGTTAAAAGTGTCATTTTTACCAAATGCAATACAGTGGAGAAGCAGATCAAATTAAGTAAAATGCTTGACTCACAAACTAACTTATGAGGAGGAATGGTTCTGTAATGATCCTTATGCCTCAGATAGATAATTATTCGGGCTAATGGAGGGAAGGGGATGTGCACAGAAAATTGAAAAACACAGATAATCTGGATTTGATATTTTGTGGTAAGATATAAATATTGTGTATATATTTAAAGTGCATAATTTTAATAATCAAATACTCAATAAATATATATTTATAATTATACTTATAGTGCATAACTCAATAAATATATATTTATAATGCATAATTTTATTAATCAAATACTCAATAAATATATATTTAAGAATAAGATGCACAGTTTTATTAATCAAATACTCAATAAATTAAAGTCAGAATCATGCAAGGATAATTAAATCCAAAAACTAAATAATCTGCACAGGATAACTGACACCTCACTGTAAATAGGTTTTAAAATACATTTATTCTGATTTAATTTTTCTGTTCTTTTCTCCTGATGGGGGACAACTTTTGTAAATTGCTATCCAATAAAAGATTCATATTTTAGAAGAGGCATTTTCAAATGTTTCAGTGGTGCAATAACTATAAAATTTGTAAGTACATTTTTCTTACCTCATTAGCAACCCTCCCCTTCCCCCTCTTCACATAAGCAATCACTTTATACTCTTTCAATTTCATTCTTTTTTCTCCAGCTCTAACTCAGGTATACTCTGTGCAGTTTAATATAGTCAAACTGCAGGCAACTGATGTACAGAGGACTGTTTTGTTATGTGATTTTTTTTGTCCAAACTATTTTTATTTTCCCTCAATCACTTAAACTCAAGCTTTTGTAGTCTGATGGGTTGAGCACATTCACATATATAAAAGTTTTTAAATGAGATTTTATTTTCATCATATTATTTATTGTTAAATTTATCTCAAACAGGAAGTGAAAGGGTTAAAGCTCAGGGGTACAGCTGTCATTACATAATATGTATTATCACTATTAGTATTATCATTATTTATAATATTAAGAGAGAGACTGCTTTGTTACATGGAAAACATTATCAGAATCATTTCAGATTTCTGTCCTTGCTGTCATATACTAATACTATAACAGTATAACTATAAGTAAACTTTAGAAGTAAGCTTTTAAGTTTAAGTAAACAGTGACAAATATATGTAGTTCAAATTGTATGCTGCATGATGATGAGACTGAGGCACAGTAAGATGATCCCACTTTAGAAATAAATTTAGTTTTAAACATTTTAGTGATTATACTGATTTTTTTCTAACAGATATTTTTATAAGTACTGTTAAAATGTTTGGAACAGGTTATGTAAGTTTAACTTGAAAACTAATAATAATAATAATGATTTTTGTAAAGCATTTTCATTTTGTGATACAGAATATGGTTGCAGACATTTATTAGGAAAATTAAACATCGCTGTAAAAGACTGAATCAGTGTTATTGTTAGTTTTTTAAGTGTCAGTAGCAAATAACTTAATAAGAAATTTACTGTTTGGTAGAAATTGAAAGCTATTAAATCAATGTGTGCATATATGTACACATAATTTAAACTATCAGGCAAGCAGTTCATGTCTTAGAATCAAATGAATCTTGTCCTGTCCATCAACTAGTGTTGGCGATTTCAATCAGTAGTCTGCTTTGTATTTTTTCATTCTGGATTCTTGGCCATTTTGATTAAGTGGTCCATTACTGTATTTCAAGTGTATTATAAATTAGTGCTTCAACCTCTAGAAGACTGTTGCTGTTAATAAATATATATTTTTAAAAATGTTAATATGTATTATTATTTTAATAATTATAATCCTGAGACCCAGAGTAATAAATAGTGAAATCCCCTCACCAACTGTACTTGAAATTCACAACTCAGTATCACAAGTTTAATCCTATATTACTCACAAATCATATCAGAAACTCAGCTCTAAACTCTAATTATTAAGATTCACTTGGGAACTGCATTGAAAATGTGAAAACTAAACAGAAATTAGCTTTTAGTCAGCTAACAATAACTCCTCCTTGATAATATGATCACTCTTGCCTGCCTGACTGTCTTCAGTGATCTGATTCATCTGACCCACAATCTCTGACTGCACACCAGAACAAGATGCACGATGGCGAGTGAGTGCAAAAGAGGATGCAAAATTTTTGGTACATATTTCGCAGATAAACCGTCGATCACCAGTGTGTTTGTTACGCATGTGCGTAAGGAGAGAAGATTTTAATGTGAATCCTGTGTTACATACCGTGCACTGAAATGCTGCCTGTCCAGTATGGATGCTGCGATGACGCATGAGTTCACGATGTTCAAAAAAACCTTCTCCGCAGTCTTCACACCTGTGTGGTCGTTCACCTGTGTGAATCCTGTAGTGTCGTGTGAGGGATGTTTTACTTTTGTAACCCTTTCCACAAGTCTCACAGCTATGAAGTTGGGGTGTATCATGTGTGACAATGTGTGATTCATATTTAGATTTCTCTAGAAATGTCTTTCCACAATCATCACACTTGTAATTGAAAGTTTCAATGCCTAAATGAAAATTAACATGCCGTTCATAATAGTTTTCACGACTGTTTGCTCTGAATTTTTTATTACAATATGGGCATTCTTTGAATTCATTTCTATCATTATTATTACCATCCTCATCAATGTTCTGTGTATCCATCTCATGGTGAACAAAATTATCACAGTCTGAAGACTGCTGCACAAATTTTTCATGCATCAGGCGCATCATCAAGTGCCTGCCCCGCCCACGAAACATGCAAGAACTGTGTTGACCATCTGTAAACCATTCCTGAAAATGATTGCGAACATGGAGATTAAAAGCCACTGGGAGTGTTATGTGCTCCTTGCACAAGAAACAAACAAAATCCCCTTCCATATGGGTGGAAGAAAAATGTGACTGAAGATCATCTTTCTCTTGGAACACTTCAAGACAGCTAGGGCACATCCAAGAGTCAGCACCTTGCTGCAAGTTTGAAATCATCAGCTTAAATATCCATTTCTTCCTAAACTTCTTGTGACCCCCATCAACTCCTTCTTTCATTTTCTCTAGAACTCTTCTGGCTTTCTTTGCCCCAACTGCATTGAGCAATCTTTCCTCCAATGTAGGCAGAGAGCTCTTCACATCTGATGCTGTCCCTGATGGCTTAGTCAAGTGGTTTAAATGATCTGGTTGTGGAAAAGGCATGACACCAGCACTACCTAACACGGCCAACTCTGGCGCCTTGTTCTCTGCACTTATACTGAAGTCAGGGAAAGGCTTTTGTCCTGCTGTTGGTTGCTCCATGTTCCTATCAGCATTCAATGCATCCTGGACTTTCAAATCAGGAGGCTCATCAGTAGTCACATGAGTTTGTGGATCTCCTTGATTAGCTGTTTCAAGAGGATCAGATTCATGAAGACTTTCAGCTTCAGCATGCCAGTCTCCGTATGGGTGATGTCGGTGATGAGAAAACCATTCACCATAATGAGGCGGGCCATGATGAAAGATGCCGTGATAATGGTGTGGGTGACTATGGTGACAGGAACTATTGCTAGAATCACTGAAAGAGCAATCTGTTGGGTGGAAAGGGAGAGGAGGGGGAGGGAAATTACAGTGAGGAAAATTCACCCCCCTGCTGGCTCCATGAAGTCCCCAGATTCTTCCCCACCTCCTGCGAAACATCTTCCATATGCATTTGCATCCTTTACCCCTCCAAGCATTGGGAACATGTTGTCTACTAGGGCAGAAAGCACCCCCCCGTTTCCTACAGCATCTATCTCTATGAGAATATACAGAGGATGGGTCAGGTTGGAGCTGTTCTTGAATGGCATCAGTTTCCAGTTCTTCACCACTGATATTGATAATTTTCTTGTGATCATTTGGCAATTCTGTCTTAGTCTCTGATTCATGGAAAATGTGTGATTCCACATTATTTGCACCAATATCATTGAAACCTTCAAAGTCTTTCTCATTAGATATATCTAATGGATCTCTGTCTTCAAAAACATTGCTAGAAGCATCAAGAGGCCTATTACGGCTGGGAGTATTTACAGTGCAGACCCTTTCCTCAGCCACAGTAGAAAGGGGAGATGACTGCACCTTATGATATAGATAATGGTCATAAAATCTGTTCAAGTTCCGGAACACATTTCCACAAACCATACAGTGAAATGAATTGTGATTTTTATGGCTTTCCATGATCCCGCACTGTTGAAGATGGTTACGGAAAATATGTTTGTAGGCAAAATTCTTTTTACATTTGGGGCATTCCCAGGGTAACTTAGTGTCTTGAAGACTACTGGGTTCAGTTGGCGATATGTTTGTGTCATGAGGTTTACTCGTCACTTCAGAGTTCTGCTTATGTTCACTCTGTTGTGGAGTATGAAGTGTTAAACTTCCTATTAAAATCTTGTGCTGATAATCATAATCACTGCTTGAAAGAAATCCCTTTGCCTCTTCACATAGAGTATGAGTCTCACTATTGCTTTCAATACAATTGCTACTTTTCAGCTGGGACCAATCATTAAATTTAGATACAAGCTCCCCAGCAACAGCAATAGTACCAGGTGTGACACCTGTAACATGCATGCTGTCAAATCTGGCCTCAATACCTTCCATCTCTTCTGGAGGGTAAACAGGGCTCTGTAAATGATTGTCTGCTAATGTGCTAATCCCGCCTCTAATTTCCACACACGTTGTCGGCTCTCTGGTGTTTGCTGACAGCTGAGGTTTGAAAGGCTCAGTTCTGGTTTCTGTCTGTGGAGTGACCGTTCCTATATCATTCTCTCTTACTCCATCACATGCTGTTTTAATTGTAAGCCCTCGGTTAAGAGAATCTTTCCCCTCTGAAATGTCATTATATGTTGCACAATCTAGCACACTTTGTTCAGAGATATCATTTTGCTCTTGTTTTATCTTCAGTTGGCCTAGACCTGACATGTTTTTCTCCAAAACCTGAAAGCCACTTACAATTGCTGAACGTTTTAAAGACTGCTGATTATTTGATTCCACAACAGATCTGGTCTCCACCAAGTCTGATGTAATAAAAGAAGAAGACAGTAAGGCAGAAGTATTCTGATGGTGCACTGATGCAAAATCTTTCTCTTGTGGCTGACTACTGGGCAGCACTGGTTGGTGGCCTGTTGTCATATGATGTTCAATGCTAAAATATCGTGGAAAAGTGGCACCACAAATACAGCATCGCCAGCCTTGTGTTCCAACCACAGCAACTGTGTCACCAATGTCTGTGATGGTAAATGGAACAGAGGCCTCCATGGTTTGAACATGTAACGTGCAGCAGTAAACCTAAAAATAATAAACAATGCTGGCATTTAGCTAGGAGAATTGAATTATATTCATGTAAGAAGTACTTATTCAGAAACAAAACCTTATAAACAATCTTAAATATTACCTTAATATAGTATTAATTTATTTTAGTTAAGTGCATGTTACAATTTCTTTAAGTAAGGAGTCTTTCATTTATGCATAAAGAAGAGAATGTGATGTTTGTATGCCTCAAATGAAGGGGAAGGTGGTAAGAGCAACCAATAAGATGAATATCTATACAAGTAAATTACACAAAACCTTAGACATCTGAACACATATAGTGTTCCATCTACTGATTCTAGTTCATCAAGTGATTGATAGTATCATAAACTTGAGAGATTCAAAAGCAAACAACCATCTTATACATTCACACTCATTGAATGTTAATATTTTTAATCCTCAGTGATTGTGGCTTAAAGTTAATACAGTAAAAGTCTGTAATAGTTGTGGCTTAACGAAGTAATATCATTGACAATTGTGGCTTAATATAGTAATAATCCTTATTGTGGTTTCTTGTGAATGTGTAAAAATCATGTTAAATATTAAAAGTTACAACTCTTCAACGCAATCTGACTGATGTGGCCATACGAACTATGACATGTCCTGCCTTTTCATTGCTCTGGAACAGTTTTATATTTACTAAAATGCTTTCTATTTTTGTTAAATCCTACTAATGTACTATTAATTTTGCTTATGTTTTAATAACACTAACAGATGTTACGGTTACACTGAAAAAGTGAAAAGTACTGTACACACTGAATACAAGTGCTATCATGAACAAGGAATTGTCAGTGGAGAACTACTAAGTAAACTAATTTACTCAGTCCATAAATAATTAAAGAATTTGAAACTGATATATACACTAATACAGCTTCTTTATTCTATCAAAATATAAATAAATAATATCTTGTTATATTTTAATTACGAAAATTATTTATGAGACAAACATATGCAATCACTGTACTGAAAATATGACAGAGGGAAGGGGTCTGAGTTGAGTGCACTGAATGGAGATGGGATGGATGAACTGGCTGACTTAATTATAGACAAAAGTATTTAATATGCTTGTTTAATGAACTAACAAAAATAAGAACTGTATTATTCTTTACACTTTACAGTTAGTTCTAAAAGCAAGCGAAGTAAAGCAGAAAAATAAGATTTTTTTAAAATGTCTTATCCAGGTGACCTTTTCATGAAGATAATTATCTTAATTAATTTAATCATTAATAATACTATAGTTAACAATGCAGAATCAATGTCTGAAAGATTTTTTTCATTTGTTTACCTATTAACTATTATTACATCATACATTTTAATGTGGCAGTTTATTTATAATGAATATAAATATGATTCGATTTTGATTAGTGTTTGAGTGACACATCAAATCATGCTTCACTGTATTCCATGTCTATCAAAAAGTATTATGCCCTGGGTACAGGACTACAAATACAATTGTACAAATCATAATTAATTTTTTTTTAATAAAATGATTCTGCAATACAAATTTAATAGTTATCGCAACTCAAAGTTTCTCAATAGACCACTTGCTCGAATGAAAGGTTTTAATTTCAATTAATTTAAACAATTCAATTGCAAACAAAATATGCTTTAATTCATATTTTTAATTAATTTTATTATTCCTACCTGTTATTTGATCAGCAACAATCCCCTGCAGATTGGATCATGAGATAGAGATATACGAAAAACTTGATTTAAACAGATCAGACCTGCAAATAACATAAACTGTTTTCAATTTTATTTCTTTTAATTTTATTTTCCTTGTAAAAATGTACATAAATATCTATTATATAATAATAAATATTTTTCCCACACTATTCCATTATTTGTTACAAAAAAATTCAAATTGTTATAACTTTACTATATCCCGGCATACAAAAATAAATATGTCTCTTCAACTGCTATAATTCTAATCCTATTTTGTAATCTAACTCAGCTCTTTTCTTATACAAGTTATACTTATAGCCAACATCCAAATGAAGTCAACACAGATTAAGTAAAATAAGACATATTTAAATCAAAGGCAAATTCTTCTTATAAAGATGCATATTAATCAAAGGTGTGTTAACATTAACAAAGTAAATTAATTAGTTATGAATTTGGAAGCACTAGAGGTTTTAATTTACAAAAGAAAAACATCCATTTACTGATTTTGGGTGAAGTATACTTTTTATTTATTGCAACTCTAAATGGCTAGTATTTAGTACAAATAGTAGGCCTAGTACATTAAAATAAACAATTAATTTGGTTGAAATATTAAAGAGTCCTTAATCTTCAGGACTGTTGAGTGTTATGCCTACATATTAATTTTTTATAATATAGATGAATAAGTCACATAGACTTAATATAGAACTGAGTTACTGAAATAATGGAAATTAATGACTTGTAAATTAAATACTTGTATAACAAATGTATACACTACTCATTACTATGTAACTTAGATCTATAATTATATTGTTATAGATTTTAGGTGGACAACTTAACATTAAAAAATACAAATCTACAATTCGTTAATAATAATTTATGTGAATCTGCTGTACACTAATTCAAGTCTATGTCTAGAGTGATTAAATTAATAATATTACACATTACTGCTATCATCATTGATGTCCTTATGTTGCTTTTATTGCTGTTGCTGACAATTTTCAATCTCGTATTCAAGAGTCAAAATAAACATAGGCCTATAGGCTTATGGGGTCTATTTTATTTCATTAATAAGGAATGTACAATAGCCTTCGTTTTCGATAATTTATGATCATTAATTATTGTATTAAAATATTTATTATTATCTCACAAATAACCTAACTCCTAAGTTCTGTGGGTGCTATTTTGTTTTTATAATTTTAATTGATAAATTATTTGTTGTGATGGCTGATTCATACAATTTATGAATTTACAATGTTTTTATTTATTAATATTATTATTATTTAAATAGGCTTGTAAATAAAAAAAACCAACGTGTAGGCCTAGATATGTTTTAATATGTAAATTCACATAGTTTCATGCAAACTCTTCATTAATTAACTTGTTAATATTATGAATTACTTATATTAATTAGGCTATTACATACGAGGATAACATTAATTTTTCAACATTAGTCGCAATTACATTTATAATCGTAAAGATTTATTTCATATATTATCAAATCAAATTGCATTCTTACTTCAAAATAAAATCCACAGATAATTTTTTTTTCAAGCACAAAATAGTAGAAAAAAACAGCCTTTTACCTTAGTTTTAAACAAGAAAATAACTTCATAAATCATGGGTGAGTTAAATGTAAAACCGATATGAATTTACTTCTTTTTTTTCTTAAAGCACGAACCAAACTTTGATTAATCAACTATCGTATCATAGATTCTAACGACAATTTGACATTTCATCAATGTTCCCTCTAACATTTTTCCTGTGTGCGTGGAACTTTTTCCTGCGCGGAACTTTTTCCTGTGTGCGCGGAAATGGCGGTTGTTTGAGTTTTTTACCTAAACTTGTGCGCGGAATTTTAAAACTGCTGCGCGGCCGCGCATCTTAGTGGGAAATATGATATGTTAAAAAAATTATATTGTAGAGATCCTGTTATGAAAAATGTAGACATGTTTGCTTCATTCCAATATAATAATTAAACTAACAGCACTAAAAAAGTACATGTATATGTATGAGTTGAACTTGTACACGTCCACAAAGAATTATCATTTATGTCTACGATAATGTGCACCTCTCAGTCTCAGTTGTGGGTGGAGAACTGGATAAACTTCCTTTGGTCCTTTCCCAGAGCAATACGTAGTGTAAAATGAAAGGCGGAAATCCATTATATACCTGTTGGAATGGATAAAATAATTAAGGTGTACCAACACATACTTGTCTTATAGCAAGTATATGAGTCGCATGGTAATTTGCTATATAATATACTCTCAAAGGCCAGGTGTGGTATTGGCAGTATAAAATGTTTAGTAGGTTGCAGAGAATGAGTAACAGTTCAATGGATGTGCGAGCCAGCTGCTATTGTAAGCACCTAGATCCACTGCCGTCATGAAAACTGTCTTGACTCATCTGTGTTCATGTGTGATTATTTATTTAATCTAGAATTGTTATTGGATTGTTAGTTTTTTTCCAAACACATTGAATATAGCACTTTACTATTTATCGCTAGTTTTAGCTGTATATTCTTTTAGTGAGTAGGGAAGGGTCAGTCCTGCCTCTACCATATCTGTGGGGATGGCATCAGAAATTCTAGACATCTACCTTAAAGTAAACAAGAACCCACCAATTAGTCAAGAGAGAGCAGGAGAGCCAAATAATGTAAGGTGAGAGGAGAAAAAATAGTTTTTCATATACCATCTTTTTAGATAAAGCAATTTTCATATTGTAAGGTCCTTTGGTGCACTCAAAATTTGAAACAAGTAACTCACTTTTTCACACAATCAGTCTTTCACTCAAAATGAACACATTAATATACATGTACATGTATTTTGAACTCATTACTTTAATATATTTTAATTTGTTTGTAATAAAGGCACAAAAGGTTACTATTCACTTAATATACACACTGCAATTTCAAGATCTTCCTGAGCCCAACTAGAGTCAGTTGAAAACCTCAAAAACTAAAAGTATATGTTTAAATTAATTCTGTGTGGCAAAACATGCATCATTGTGAGAAATCATTTTTATTTTGGACAATTTAACAATGGTTAACACCAATATCTAAAGTAAGTTAAAAGTGGTCTGATGTATTAACTGAATAATAACAATATATATGAAGTAAGTTTACATTGACTGATGAATTAACTATAATAACAACAAAAATGGCATTTGCATTTAATTCTCCAAAAGGTCAAGTACTTTCACTGTCAGTCATTGCTGCTAAGCTCACATATTCACAAGGAAGTTGATTGAGAAAACTCCCAGTGACCAAGACAGAGTTTGAATCCAAGATCTGTATGCATGGTTTGCAGCATCTTTTCCTCAATGCCAATATTAAAATTGATTTTGTAGTGCAAAAGATTATTCACATCAAATTATTCATTTATTGCTAATGCTATGATTTTATTTTATCTCATTTAGCATGTAACTTGCTAGAGTATTTCAGAAAAAAAACTGGCAATATATTAAAAGAGGGTAAAGAAGCAAGATCTAAAAAAGTTATGTTTATCTCTGTTTTAATCAAATTATTGTATTACTATTACTCAGCCAAACTGTACAGTCATGATTATTCCTTTTCATACTTATGAAATATTACGGAAAGGGGGAACGGGTGGCAAATAAAGTTCATTTAAGCATATGTCTCATTCAAATTCTTACATTTTTACGATTTATATTTAATTCAGAATGTTTTAATTTTTAATGATTTAATGAATAGCATCAGAATCAATAAAAAGATGTGCTACTTAGCACTCATTAATATTATATTTAGTTAGACTGTTTTCACTTTTTAAGATTTAATGAATATGCAATAGGAATCAATAAAAAGATGTACTACTAGAACTCATTAATCGTGCAAAGCATTAACAAACCAACAAACAATAATTCTCCATTAAATAATGTGCCAGTCAAGAAAGACCAAACAGCTGTCAGTCAGTCTTCGGATGTTTATAGTGTACCGAGCTTAATTTGGACTGCTCAAGAACCAGACATTTTCCAAGGACAGAGACTATGCTCTTATTAAATCAGCCTTTCTTCTGCTGCTCTTCATTATCTGCCAGTGCTATTAAGTATTATATTTATAGAATGAAAACTTCATCCAAATTCATATTTAATCCAGTGACCAAATTGATCCAAAGAAAAATGTATACACAGGTAACTTGTTAAACATGGAGTTTGCTTTCTGACAGCTGTTGCATGTATCAAAAAAACCACACAAAAGATCTCTATAACAAATATTAACATGCATATAATTAATAAAACATAAAACACGTTCCGCTTAACAGGAACGTGCAAGATTTCAATCATCCATTAATTATTTATACACTTTTTCCCCCCAAACTTGTTAAGGCACAGGATTAGTGATTAAACAAAAAGTGAAGTACATATATAACTAATAAAATACTTATTAAAACACATCAGTGCTTGATTTAATTTCATCTGCACCATATGTGTACATGAAACACATCTTTAGGTTTATAGGCAAATGAGGACAGATTTCCAAGAATCTCAACTGTAACCTGACTTGTGATCTTTATGTTATAGAGTGGGAATGATGGTAATGCTGAAAGCACCTACTAGAATGGAACAGTGGGTATGCTAAAGCAGAGATAAGACTAACCTGTCAAGAACATATTACATGATCATTGATGACAAAACCAAAAGCTTTTTGCGGCAGCCCAAAATTTGCATGTAGTTGATTATGAAACATTGCAGGATCCATGACTTCAATGGCTCTTTATGAAATAGCACTGTTCACTTTAGAACCACAACTGGATTCAATCTCTGTATGAACACAAACTGTCACTATGACGATGGAGACAACAAACACATTACCTTTAGTTTTTTAAATTAAATTTTATAAAACCTTGCTTTGATTGATTGCCTGATTTCTGCTCAACACCCACTTCCAGTGACTCAGTTGTTGATTTAATTTTTAAAAGGGTATACACACCTCAAGATGATTTAGTTTTGGAAAGGATAAACAGAAAGCTTTTGATCGGGAAAAGAGATGAGTAAGCATTCTTTAAGCGTAAAAGCCTTTTTTTCCCCCCTAGTTTGTACTTCCTACAATTCATAGACTATCATCATATTTATCCCTAATGTTGTAAGTTTAAATCTACTAGACTCTTATTCAACACTCGCTGATCTTGTATTTCCATGAACAACTATGTCTGTGCAGCCATACATGACAATTTTTTCACGACAGCTGAGACCACAAGCAACAGTTTTATTTTATATCTGCGACAAATAAGTCTAAGATACACCTACTGTATGGCAACTATCACACCTGCATTCAAAATATAGCAGTCAAATGACACTTAATTCATGTTTAAAATACTTGAAAGGCGCGCTACATTGCACTGGGAGGACTTAAGGACATCTTTCAACTAACATGTTTGCATTTTATTCACAGAAGCCATTTCTATAGGCATGTAGAAGTGCAGGCTCAAATTAACCAAAATTCAATTTTTTGTTGTTGAAATTTAGTTGTGTTTGATTTTAATTTTAATTCACATGCAAGTGTACTAGTAAAGAAGAAAAAAAACATGAGAGTGTTATCTCCGTTTGAATTAAATAGATTTCATGGTAAAATCTTATACATTATATTTCCATTATTGAGAAATTTAGGTAACTTTAATTATTCAACTGTTATTATTTGCATGCAATATACAATCATCCTTTACAGGTAGAATAACATAAATAATTATCAAAAAGAAATAAAATGCATATTATATTTTCTTAACACAAATTCAGCAACTTTATAAAAAAGCATGCTTAAAAAAGTCAACTCCAAATGAAGTAGCTATAGCAGAATATAGAATGAAAATATACATAAATATTATATTTTCTTCCAACAAAATATCAATTTTATGTGCCAAAATATTTACTCAAGACATGAAAAATCCATTATGCATTGAAGGTTTGCATGAAAAAAAAACAATAAAAATACAAAGTTCTTAAGATAAAGTCCTTCAGAGTTGCATTTTTCTGAAGAGTTAACTTTGAACTGTCACTGAATACCCTTCACAAACTGGTACAAAATTTAAGTACTCATTCAATAAAGCTTTTAATGTTTTAGAGATGTCTGTCTGCTTTTATATCTCTCAAAACTATTTATAGTTCAAAAACTAGTGTTTATAGTTAATATGCTGTCAAACATAACAATCAGCGTTTCTGGTTTTTTGCACTCATACCATTTACAGTTCAGACTGACTAGTGTTTGAAGTCAACACACTATCCAACATATCAGTAAGTCAATATTTCTCATTCACTTGGCATACTTATGATACTATCAACTGATCATTTATGTAAAATGAAGGTTCTGCTCACTTAGTAACCTCTTGCTGTATCAGCTACAGTCTTCACATTTCTTTGCAGAATGCAGTGAACTTCTTTAGGTTTAAACAACTTCATCTATCTTTTGCACAGAGAGAAGAAACCAGCTAAAGCCATGAATTCATTCCCTTTTGTTAAAGATGCTCTCACCATCATGGTGTTGGATCTAAGATAGTTTTAATTTGTTTGACATAAACAACGGGAATAACTTCTCAGACAAATCTACTCGTTGTTAGTGAAAAAAGGCTGTGCAACATGAAACTATTTTCGTAAGCAATAACTGGGATAGTAATGTCTACACATTATGGCAAAAGATAACTGTCTGTAAAACTTGAGCATGATAAAAGTGGATTGGTGATGTTTAGCATATTAAGCATCCAACAAGAGATCACAATTGGCTGAGGTCAGAAACTGTAGCTTTCTGTCAAAATTATGATGAAAAGAGAAAATATAATTGTAAAAGCGAACATTAAGATATGTGTGCGTTGAAAAATATTTCCTGTGTTCAATGGAATTATTTGGAGAGTGCTCACAAAGAAAGTGTCACTTTTAAATGCTTTGTACTGTATAAACAAAACAGAAGAGAATAAAATCAAATGAAATGGGGAAAAAAGCAATTGAGAAGAATAAAATCAAACAAACTGGAACAGAATAAAAATCAAATGAAATGGATAAGAATAAAATCAAACAGAAGAGAATAATCAAACAAGAGAATAAAATGAAAACAGAAAACAATAACATCAACTGAATCTAAAGAATGAAACAAATCTCAACAGGTGAGACACCACAACAGATGATTCAACTGAATTCATTTATGCAAATATGCTCAATCCTAGAGAAAACAGCATCTTCAGTGACTGGTTTCAACATGTTGCTGGCAATGTGGTGCAGTGCTCATGGATGGCCTATGGTGCTTGAACAAATGAATAATGGATTTCAATGTGAACTGTGCAGTTGGACTTTAATTTGGTTAGGCAAAATAATGATAATGATAATGTGCTTTGACAGTTTTGATTTATACACATTACATTTCTGTATTAAAATAAAACTGTGTAATGCTCAACAATTGACTTTTCAATTCAAAATACAGTGTTGTACTGAAGAAAAAATTCTTATAAAGAATTTATTTAAATTGTGCAATTCCTTGGAAATTTTTGCATGTTAATTTTGTTATAAAATAAAATAACATTCATAAAACTGACACTTCAGGAGTGTCATGTTGTTTTTGCTAACAATATTTGAGAAGAATTTTGAAGATATTCATTGAAAGGTAAGGGAACTTTTATTATATATTTATTTTTTAATGTTAAATATTTTTTTAATAATATTTTTTAATTCTTTAGTATGTCTGGCATTAGCAAAACTGTATTTTTTCAAAATCCATTTATAATTACAGCCGCTTTTCATTTTTTAGTAAGGTCATCCATACAATTTTTTTGTGAGCTGCAAAATAACCTGACCAGCTCACATACTACATTACTATGTGATGCTGACAGACAAAAGGTTAAATGTAATCAGCGTAATGCTATCTTTCACACTACAATACAATGTGATGCTGACAGGCAAAAGGTTAAACGTAATCAGTGTTATGCTATCTTTGACATTGCAAAGGCTCTTATAATGCTTAATAACATTTGGCAATAGTTACATTTATATATAGTGTTATTGCAATTTACGATACAGATTAAGATGTCAATGTTTTTATGAAACCCAGCACACAATCGACAAGACAGAGTAATGATTTAGCATATCTTATTCTAAGAATGAACAGTAATTGTTTTATGAAATACTACTGCACAATCAATACAATTTAACACACCTAAGAGTGTCTGAATGAACACCTACACACAATGAGTGACAATTTATTATACCTTAACATTAAAAACAATGTCAGACAATGATAATGATTTATGGAGTGCAAAGAATAGGGAGAGAGGGTCCTGCAACAGAAGCTTGCAGGTAAATGTTTTCATAATGTGCTCTTACTGAATGCTTAATGAAGTACTATTACTGACTGCTTTAACAATGAGCTAGGACTGAATGCCTTAATTATGTGCTATTACTGACTGCTTTAATGAGCTAGGACTGAATGCCTTAATTATGTGCTATTACTGACTGCTTTAACAATGAGCTAGGACTGAATGCCTTAATTATGTGCTATTACTGACTGCTTTAACAATGAGCTAGGATTGAATGTTTTAATGCTGAGTTAGGACTGAATATTATAACAACGTGTTGGGACGGAATGTTTCAATGATGTGCTAGGACTGAATGTTAAAACAATGTACTAGGACTGAGTGTTATAACAATGTGCTGGGACGGAATGTTTCAATGATGTGCTAGGGCTGAGTGTTATAACAATGTGCTAGGACTGAGTGTTATAACAACGTGTTAAGAATTTTGAAAGATGTGCTAGGGACCAAATGTTTTAATGATATGCTAGGACTGAGTGTTAATATGCTAGGACTGAGTGTTATAACAATATGCACGGACTGAGTATTATGAATGTTATAACAATGTGCTAGGTCTGAATATTTTAATGATGTGCTAGGACATTATGTGATTCAATTCTCAGTGGGTTTTTTTGGGGGGTTGTCCAGCTTTGCCTTTGCATACATACAAATAGATATAATATTTATATATTGCATTAAAGCGCAGAGTATCATATATATATCAATATTTTAGTTTAAAATTTGTTCTAATTTCTTTTCAGTGCCTGACCTAAATATATAATGAAACAAACAAAAAATTTGCTCAATTTTCTAAGCAAATTCTGTTACTTGTTAGACACTTGGATTGACAAAGTTAATTGATTAGTTTGAGTATTTAGAAAGGAACATTAAGAAGTAAAATAAATGAAGATCATTAAAGACAATAAAATAAATAAAATATTTGCCTCTTAAATGGATTTTTCTCCAATAACATTATTTAGAAAAATAAATCTTAAAAGGTATATAAAAACAATAACACCTTTTTCTCTTTTCTTTTGTTTTTTTTTTTGGAAAAGAAATTATTTGAATTATTGTCAACAATAACATTAATAATTCTAAAGTATTAACAATAATATTTTTTTTTTCGGCATCATTTGCAACTTATGGGCTCTGCACCTCTATCTTGCCATCAGATTTGGGAATATGCAATGTATCTGTGTCATCCTTGCTCTGCCCAGCACCTGCCAAAAGATTATTAAAATTATTTTTACTAATTGAGTCAGAGCTATCGGGTTCATTCTTTTTCATGCCTGCATTCATTTCATTCTCTATCACAGCATCGCTACATGGTTCATTCTTATTTGCAGTGTCAATATTAGGTTCATTCTCATTCTGAGCAACTTCTGTTGCATCACCTTCATTCAGTATGTCTATACTGTCTCCACAAATGGATGTGTAGCTTGTGTTCCTGACATTTTCAGCAGCTCCAGAAACTTGAATAGCTTCCTCTTCATCTTCATCATGAAATTCAAAGGCTGTGATGTCTAGATCTGGTATTTCATCCACATTTTTGGTGTTGTAGTCAGCTGTATAGTCATCTTCAATGAAAGATCCACCTGTCAAATCAAAATGTAACTGCACTCCAAATGACAACGTTAATATGTACCGTTGAAATACACAATACTTTTTCAAGGCACACACAATCATGCAAGGACTGAATGTCATCTGTAGTCAATTCACTCTTTCACAAGAGAAAGTATGAAACCTTCAAAAGGGACCAAAATCAATGATGATGCTGACCACAAGAAATAGAGCAATGAGTTCTGAATTTAGTATAGTAGGTAACTATGGCTTTCACACTTTCAAAACCAGTCTCTTTGAAGAATCAAAAAGTCACAGGCTGCATTCAAATCAACAACATGCACTAGATCTTCTTTGTTCATTAGTATCACTCTTCAGTTGTAAGAATTAACAAAAACCGTTTTTCTGAAAACTTCTAGTGCGAACTATTTACTTGGCAATTTTACTGAGATGGTTCTCAGTTGGTGGTACTGTTCTAAAATAGATTTTATATCAAAATCATTAAATTTATGAATAATACAGTACATTTCTGTAAGTTACCTGTAAGCTACAGTCTTGATTCATTCAGCCCAAACAGAAAGATACTGCACTTTCCACTTGTATACAGATAGCTTGCCATGTGCCTACACTCATATCACATAACATCTGAACAGCTTGCTTTCCACTAATCCCAAACTTTCTTGAGTAGACATTTTAGTGACAATTCAAAGTAAGTTAAAATAAGTGACTGTTTTAAATAAAACTGTTTACAAAGAACATGTACATAATAGTACAAGCACAAAGGGGGAAAAAAAAAGAAATCTATTGTGCACCATTACAAATTTATCCTAAATATATAATCAATAGTCACAGATTTAATTTAGTGATTTTGTTTTTCAAAATGCTTACACATACACGAGTTAAATGAGTGCCATCATTACAGTACATGTATTTTTATACAATTAAACCTCTCGTATCAGGTGCTCAATCTTTATAGTAAATTTGTATACGTCATATCTCTTTTACTGTTTTAGCAGCTAACTTTCCAAATCATATGGCTAAATTTGTATACATGTCATATCTCTTTTACCATCCAACTTTCCAAATCATATGGCTAAATTTCAACCTGGTCAGTAATGATCAGTTTCTATCTGTGAAAATTGGTGACTTGTCTTGTTTACAAGTTTTCAAGATGTTGTGGAAGCCTTGCAAAACTGCATTGGTGTGCATATTTTGTTACATTATTGTTCTGTGATAAATAAACTAAGAGAAGGGGAGCAAGCTTCACAAAAGTGAACTGAGACAAAGAAGGGTGAAGAGTGAAAAGAAAATGTGCTGTGCTTTCAAAAGCTGATAAACTGAAAATTAGTAAGACTAAATGGGATGATTTAAGCCTCCATTAGTGAAAGAACTGAATAGCTCAAACAAGAGCCAAGTTTTACAAACTTGACAAACCGTAACAACTGTAATGTATGATTGTGAAATCAATGTCCACTAAACTCAAAATGTCAAGCTGGCATACTGGATCCAAAAGGAAAACTTTTCAAATTTGACTTTCTTGATTCTTTGTCTAAGTGAAGTCCACCCACCCACTCACACACATTTCTGGCTATCCTCTCTCTCACTCCATTCAATTTTTGTAATACATGTAACTGTTTAAATGTAATATAAAGCTAACCTTTATAAACTACAACCTTGTACAATAAAGTTTATTTAATGCTGCCTTCCTTCCTCCCCTTTCTCTCTCATCCTCGCCCTGTCTCTCAGCCTCACTCTTCCTCACTCTTTCTCTCTCCACAAGCCGATTGGGCTCCAGTAAAACATTTCATTGCTAGGTTAACCTCAAGTAATCTAGATGTATGCATACCTGCAGCATTTTCTTCTCCTGAAGAAAGAAATTCATCAAGAGCTTCATTGTTCTCCTCTAATGTAATCTCACTTAGACTCGTAACTTTGGGGAACTCAGTTCCGCTGGGTAACCCTTTAAATCAAGAATAAAATAATACACCTTTTGCACTGATCAATTTCAATCTTTTTTATCAAATCAAATCAACACGAATTTAACAAGATTTCATAAAATAAAATAATCAAGATAGCACCATTATACTTGAAGAAATAAAACAATTTCAAATTTTTAAAAGTTAAGGAACAAAGCTTACATTTAATTATATTTTAAAGATAAAAAGTAGCTGAGTTTATAATCACTAAAGTATTATTTGTGTCAGTTTTAAAATAAAGCACAAACAACTGGTTGTTTAAATTACTTCTGGATTACTAATTACATTGCATTAATGAAAAATAAAAAATAATGTAAGCTTTAAAAACTAGACCTAATTCAGGTGAATCAAAGGAATTTTTTCATGACAAATCTTTGAGATTTTCAATGACTGAGCTGGACAACTGCTTTGGACAAATCTCAGCAGGGGAAAATGTTATTAAATACAAATTTCAATGTGTTTATTGAAGGATGAATAGACCATGCCAAGTATATGGAAAAGTGGAGTGATGTAAAACAAATAACTAGGTGTCACATGAACGATTCACATCCTTTATAGGCAAAATTGTCACTTATACTCTGAAAATTATTATTTTCTTTATTTATTTTTCAGACAGGTAACATTGTTATTCTTGAGCAGGGTGGTGTAATTTACACATACACCAAAAATGTAAAGTTTGTAGGCCATTCTTGATAAAAAAAAAAAATTTTTAATTAATTATACTACATGTATATAATTAAAGAAATAGAATTTGTCCTAGTGTGGGCCACAAACAATTTTATGAGGCCACATATAGTCCTCAGGACTGCAGTTGGACCATGATAACTGTTACCTAGGTGGTAAAAGTATTTTTGTCTAATTCAGTAATTGCAACCAACTATTTTTTCACATCTTGTATAGGGAAAGCCAAAAATATATAAATGACTGATAAGTGTGGGCAGAAGCCACAAGAAACACATTGTTCACATCTAATTGCTTGCCTGTAAAGCTTGAGTTGATTGAAATTTCTATAATATACATGTAGTTGGATATATCAAACTCTGAACATTCAATTTTTTTATGATGGTCCCTTGAACTTCAACACAATAAAACTGTACTGTATATTTATAAAATATTTAGTTTTAAAAATGGTTTGACTCGTTGATTCTTACGTTCTAGATGTCCATGTGTACGATAAAAGTCCATGTCGCTAGTGAAAGCTTCTTGAAAAGCTACTTGTCGTTCTTGCAATGCATGTGACTTCCTCATATCTACCTCCTTTGCTTTGTCTTTCAGTGAGCTCCAGAGTTTAGCTAAATAAAACACAAACACATACACCAAAGAAATTAGCAAAGAAAAACAAGCTAAAGTTAAAAAAAGAATAATCAAGAGATAATGTAAAGTCAGTCAGAACAGAATGCAAGTAACAAAATAAGAAAATAAACTGTTTTGTTCTATCAATCCATTCTGTTTTGTTCTACAAATTCATTTTTATTTCTATTTTTTCAATCCATTCTTATTTTTTTTCTACCAAATCATTCTTATTTTGAGAAAAGTGCCTATTAGATTTGATTGAGTGTAGGGGGCGCTTCTGGCTTCCGCCGCTTTCGCGGTGCCTATTAGTATTAGAATAAAATTTTGGATTATTTTTCATTCTGAGAATGAAAATAAAAATCTTTTCAAACTTTGGCATTAAAGGGGATTAATTTAGTGTTAAATCATCTTCTTTTCAGAAAATGAATTGGGCTCAGATTAAGAAATCTGACTCCGAGGTATGTGATAATGTTCAAACCAACAACAAATATAGAAATTTGTTATAGTAACAAAATAAATACAGGTTAATTGACATTTCTTTTTTTTTTAAATGTAAATTTTATATAGTCATACACATCATCTTCAACAGACCCAGCTGCACTAAAACTTCTTACTTAACCTTTGGGTAAATGTCTATAGTTTTCTTATATCAAGACATTGGGAGGGGGGGCTTTGGAATGGTCTCTCTGACCTAGAAGATGTTTCAGAATGAGAGTATTGCAAGAACCCATACATACAGCCAAAGAAGACGTATTGGCATTAATGTGACTTTCTTTATGTGCTCTCCAAATTATCAAAGAGTTGCCTTAAACAAATTTTTTTAAGTTTTAACAACTTTCACAGACATGATCTGGTTGGAGTTTTCACCTGTTATATTTAATCTGTGCTGAAACCACTGCTGACACTAGGTTTATCTGCTTTTTACAGTTTTTATAAATGGTAGAGATAATCATATCCTCTTTTTTCTTTGATTTATAAAGGAATCGCCAGCTTTTAATTTAGCACTCTTTCTTTAGAGGTGGTAGAAGAGGATACCTTACCAAGTGATGTACATTGTGCTAAATGCTCAAATATCATTTCAGCTAACTCGTTTAGGGAACTCAGTGGCTGTGAGAAAAAGGCACTAGCCATGGTCACTGGGATTTTTCTTAATCGGTCCTCACCCACTCTCTAGCTTGTAAACGTTGGCTTAATTTCCCATATCTTCTGCAAAATAAGCAGTTATTCTAGTAGATTCCTTCATCTACTGTCATGGTTCCAAGACACTGGTGTAAAATGTAGGAGGGATAAAAGCGTAGGAGAAATGATGTACCTCTGGCTATTTCAGTTTTCATCAAACAGGGAGCACATGTTCAAAATGATGTACCATTCGTTACAGAAGACATCATATATTAGGTAAAGGATGGCTATCATATACTATTTTAAAGATATGACATATAATTAACATATTGTCACTGCCAAGACTCCAGACTGAACAGAAATAAGTTTAGCAGTACACCGCCATTTGCTACAAATGACCACCTTTTAGTAACAGTAGGCTATCAGTTATTAGGACAAAGGAATGAATGTGGAGGGGTTGAAGAGGTTGAAAATTAACTCCTTTACCTTTAACTGTCATAGCTTCAGCTTCCTTGTTCTTGCAGTAATTCACCAGTTGCACCACATGGTGTGTCTTATCGCGCTCCATAGCCTGTACTTCACAAACATTTTCTAACATGTCTAACTCCTCTTCAAGGGCCACAAAATCCATTTGCAGACTCTCTACATTATATATATATATAAACAAAATTTTTAATATAAGCAAATAAAAACTCTATTATCAACTGTCATCATATTTCTTACCAAATTAAAGAGAGCATTTAAATCAACTTAAAATGCAAGTAAATTTGTTCTTTTATTTCCTTTTTAATAGTGTAGCCCTGAATCAAAAATTTATAAAAGATATTTTTAAATTCCAGCTTAAACAATATAATTCTACTCAAAAATATATTTAATTTTTTTAACAAATATTATTGAGTTTAATGTGAGTTAATGGTGACATGATGATCACAATGAAGATGAGATACAAATCATTAATTTGTAATAAGAAACATTTCATAATTTAATAAAATAATTAATTCTTTTTCTGTTAAAATAGGAACAGAAGAAGTAGGGACAAATTGAAAATTATAAAAAAAATATTAAATATACTTAGAAGTAACATTTTAAAAAATAATACAAATATAATTAAACTCATAATCAAAGAGGCAGATTGGTAAGTAAGATAGGACACTTGTAGTGGTATTAGCTACAACAAAACGTTGTGTGAAATAAAAGCAGACAGTAGGTAACTTGCTAGTTAAAATATTAACTACAACAAAGTTGTGTGAAATAAGAGATAGACAAACAGGTAGATAATTTGCAATGATATTAGCTACAATAAAGCTGTGTGAAATAAAGACTGGTAGGTAGGTAATGTCCATTAGTAAGTAGTATAAACTACAATAAAACCGGGTGAAATAAAAACTAATAGGTAGGTAACGTGCATTAGTAAGTAGTATAAACTACAATAAAGTTGCATAAAATAGAGATGTCTTCAGTACTGATTCACTTGGGTTTAAATGCAAGCTCCAATACAGAGATCTATTCAGCATATTTTTACCCACCAACCCTATATAAGTCAACTTATAAATAGTTAGAAAGGTTTTGTCTTCACAACACTTGCTAAGTTGTCTGAGTGTCTCAAATGGCTGACTTACTTTTTATGCAGATCAACATGTATGTGTACGACTAATGAAAATCATTAGTGTTATACTGTCTCTAAACATACCTATCACCTGTGTTAAACTATTCAGTGTCACAACAACTGATGGCAAGGTTCCCACTTCCTCTTCCAAGTGACAAAGGCCATCCCACTGTCGCTCACACACAGTCAAAAGTCCATTTATAATCCGGTCAATCTCCTAAAACAGTGGACCAACATAATTTAGTAGTCAAGAATTGTGTTCATATAACATTTCTGATAGTGAAAGTAAAAATGAAATGGAATGCTCTAAGAAAAACTGCTGTTGAGAAGAATCAGCAAAAACTCATTGCTGAACGTGTTAAGTACTGCCAAAATGTATCTGACAGATTTAATAATAGAAAATAAAAGTATTTAGCAAACCATGCTACTGTTTAATCATACAAATTACATTGTGTCCAAAATATTTTTTTCTGTAAAATGAATCTACAGATCAGATTTTAATTTTAATTTATAAATCAATTATTTAGCATAGCAGCTTAATAAGTGATTTTGTTTTACTCATTAAAGTTGTAATATTTCACAGTCAGTTCCCTATAACTGCAGCATTTCTGAAAGTTAAAAAATAAAAATAATAGCAGCCAAACTATTAATGACTGCATATTTATGTATGTATATTTATATATAAACTCAAATTATAGAGAAATTATTGCCGAAGAATATCATATAATTCTCACTCCTTGTTAGGTAACACATGGGGGAAAAATGTGTGTGCTGCACAAATCTTTCCAGGCATGATGTTGACTGAGTATCTAAGTGGCCTGAAAATTTAACAGCACACTATTTCAATGAATTAAGCCCAAATTAAAAAAAAAAAGCAACAGCAAGCCAGAAAAGTTTTTAAATATCAATTTACTTTCATCCATTTCTGTCTCAGGTATGTTTTAATTGTTTTCAAAATGCTTTAAAAGAGTATTAAATATTTTTTTAAAATAGCCATATAAATTATTTATTTAAAATAAATCTAAAACACAAATAAACCTTGACTTCAAACTTACAAACAATTTAGTTCCTGAATGAATAAATATAACAAAGCATTCTATTGCAATTTGCTACAACAATGAACAAACATTAGTAGTACATAAATGTGCATTCATGATTAATCAATTTATGAAAATTCAAATAATATTTTTGAAACATCTGTTCTTGCATCAAAAAAATCATACCTCTGCTTTTCCAGCTGAATCAGTGGTGTAATTTTGAATCTCTGCCCACTCTTTCTGGTATCTACAAGCAAAAAGATATTTTCAGTATGGTATATACAAGCAAAAAGATATTTTCAGTCTGGAATCTACAAGCAAAAAGATATTCTCAATCTTATATCTGCAAGCAAATAAAACATATTTTCAGTCTAGTATCTCAAGCAAAATGATATTTTCAGACTGGTATCTGCAAGCAAATAAAAAATATTTTCGTCTAGTATGTATAAGCAAAAAGATATTCTGGTATCAACAAGCAAAATTATATTATCAGTCTGGCATCTACTAGCAATAAAATATTTTCAGTCTGGCATCTTCAGAAGTAAAAAAAAAAGAAGATATTTTTAGTCTAGTCAGATATGCAACAAAGAATGGTTTTAATACTTCCTGCAAAAAGCTCAAAAGCCTTTTAACAAAACAACTGCCAATACTACTATCCAGCATATTTAGCTTATATAACAGAATAAATGGACATACATCATTTCTGACACAGACCACTAAAATCTTTCAAAGCCAAGGATCTAATATGTAGTCATATTCAAGAGAGAATCATTCTGCCACAAATACTTAATATCATTCTGTGAGTTACTTCATTTCTAATGTTCTTTGCTGATTTTAGGCAGATAGCTATTAGTATAAAAACCATGAAACATTATTGGAAATACCAGCACTAAATGGAAATTACTGGGTTTTTCTCTCTAACATAAACTGACTAGCAAATTCTTTATAAAATTATATAATTCTCATTCTCCATTTTCATTCCAATAATAAATGTCTAAACTCCCTTTCTTAATTTAGACTAAGATTATTTAGAGAAATAAAGTGATCACAAATTTAAGGAACAACACTGTATAGAAGGATTTTATTCCTTGTTCTTTTAATGTTTACACAGTTAACAGTGTTTGATAGTTAAGCTAACTGGAAAAAAAAATCATGACAAACAGGTGTGTTGTTTATCGGTATATCAGTATATGGAACAGCAGAACATTTAAACTGTGTAAATGACTACTTTGCTAAACAAAACGTCTACAGCAAGCATATAACACTTTATCTACATTTCAATATATCTAAACCAGTGGTGCACAAACTTTTTGAATCAGGGGCCACAATCTGACTTGTTGAAACCGTCGGGGGCCACAAAAAAATGAAGATCAAAATCATCCCACACAAGACAGACATCACATCTAAGAACACACAAATAACGATTAAGACTATAATTACAACAAAGAGCATACTAAGACTCATTCTAAAAATGTTATGATACTTTCACAAAGTCAGCGTGATGGATAGTGCTGCATGTCATTTACAAGCTTCAAAAAGTCTGGCTTGATGTTTGATGCAAAGATGCAAAATTGCTTCAAGATTATCATCAGTCAGCTGACCGTGGGTGTTGCTTTCATTCAGTTTCATCTGTGAGAAAGCCTGTTCACAGCAATATGTGCTGCCAAATATGCTGGTGTGGACAAGTGCGTTATCTTTCAAATTAGCAAAAGTATCAGGCAATGTTCTGTTGAGGTCAAGCAAACTGTTTCTCGGTAAGTAGCACGCAATTCATCAGATGCCTGGAGATCAGTAAGTTCGAGCTGGTATTCTACAGACATGTTAAAGTTGGCTGCTTTGTTTGCAAGCTGTCTTGTCACATCTGCTGAGAAGTGTGAAATTCTTCGCTGAACTGTCATACGATTCAAAGCCATTATCTGCAGCTTGTGAACAGCTTCTGGATGCAACTTTTCTGATGCAGTAATCATACATTGCTTGACAAAATCACTGTCAGTGAAAGGTCAGGTCAGATTTTGCAATCATCAACTAAATCTCGTAACTGAACTCAAATGCTGCACTAAAATCTGCTGACTGCTTTGAGAAAATGTTCTGTTGGCAATTCAGCGAACGCCTCAGAGATTTAATTCGAGCTGTTCGTTCGTCACTTTGTCACAGACAACGTTGTGGAAATCTCATAATGATACTTTATATTAGAGACCTTCGCCACTGCTACTGTTGAATGACACAGCAGACAAATAACATTCATCTGTTGTTGAACAAAACAGTATTGTAGAGTCCAGTCATCATTAAACTGACGGTTTTCGTTGTCAACTTTTCTTTTACGATTAGCTGCCATTTTGTCACAAAAATATAATCAAAATAAACAACGGAATGTGGTAGGTCTGGACACTAATGCTTAACAGCTCTGACTGACTGTATCACAGGAAGGGGCAAGCACGTATGAGTGGGGTTTGCCGCCCATCTCAGTATAGCCTTTTTCTCTTGCCTCTGTGAGTGTTATGTCAGCGGGCAGACATCATCTGCACAGAGTGCCTGGACAAATTGGTCAGGAGGTGCTGCTTTGTTTCAAATCACGCGCAGTGTATGAGTAAACATTTGACTTTTCATTGGACATTGCGGGCCACTCGGTGACTCTTCATGGGCCAGATTTGGCCCGCAGGCCGGAGTTTGTGCACCACTGATCTAAAATAAGCAGGTGACCACTTAAATATAAATCAGTATCATCTAGAGTAATGAATGACTCATTTCCTATATATGAATACAAATTTAAAATACATGAATGACTGTCATGAATGTTAGTAGAAATCTAAAGTGTTTGATTGACTATTTATATCTATATATCAGTAGAAATCTAAGTGCATGAATGGCTACTTACCTATATACCAGTAGAAATCTAAAGTGCATGTGTGACTACTTACAATTACATACATGATATATATATATATATAAAAGTAGAAATCTAACTACCTTTAAATTAGCAGAATCCTAAGAAAATAAATGATTACTTACCTGTACAACATGTCAGCACCAGCATCCAAGCTAATGCCTTCTGATCGTAGCTGCTTAATGCGCTCATGTCGGGGAGAAGAATCAAGGGAGGTAAGAGCGCGTAGCCTTTGGGGTAAAGTTAAATTAATATAAAATCAAAGGTATATATATATATACAATTACTGCTGATTATTTTTCTTAATGCATAGAAAGCCCACCCCACCCCCTCTCCACCTCCAATGAAAAATATACAATTGTTTTCCTGAAATATTTGCCACAAACCAAAACTTTAATATTATAAATAAATAAAAAATATCTCATATTCCCCTTAATTAGTCTCCATTGTTAAACTAAAAGTAAAACTAATTATAGCAACTCTGTAAAATGCAAAACAAATTGCATTAACATTATAATTATTATTATTTCATTATAAATGTATTACATATGTCAGGACAATCAGATGCTCTGATGGACAATTTAATACTATTAAATTTTACATGTATAAAAATCTAAAAAGTAGATGAGATGATATCACAGAGATTTGTGACTGAGGATATTACATGTGACAAAATTAATATGATAAGATCATATTCTGTAATATTATGAATGATATCACAAACACCTGTAATTGATTATATGTATTATAGCTTGGTATAGTATATGACAGAAACCCATGACTGTCATATGTAATATGGTGAATAGTATGACAAGAGATATGTGACTTGCAATGATATTGTATAACATGGTGAATGAAATGATAGAGATCTCTGACTTGTGGTGATGTTGCATAACATGGTGAATTAATCAATTATATAACAGAGATCTATGATGACTGTGATGAGATAATGTAACATGGCAAATTACATGACCGAGATCTACGACTGTTGTGATTTGTTTAACATGGTGAATGATATTATAGAAATCTGTGACTTTAATATTTGTATAACATACTAAATATGTTAGATAGATAGATAGATAGATAGATAGATAGATAGATAGATAGATAGATAGATAGATAGATAGATAGATGGATAGATAGATAGATGGATAGATAGATAGATAGATAGATAGATAGACAGACAGATAGATAGATAGATAGAGATATTAAGTGAGCAAAAACTAAAATGGTTCAGTGGTCTTTACACTGAGATGGGATAGAAAATCATAGATTGACCATCTACCTGACTTTTCTCAGTCTATATATTTTGAATATAAAGGAGTAACACATCCATACAAATTAAGAAAAACTAAGCTAAAGAGAAAAACATTTGATTTTTTTTTTTAATAAGAAGGTATGAGTATATTGGAGGTAAAAATATGAACTCATGGTTTAGCTAACTAATTACTTTCTATAATAAATGTGTGAATAATGCTATTACTAAAAATGTATGTCAATAGAGAAGTGGAATCAGGAAAAAGAATAATGGCATATAATTATAATATCACTTTTATCAGAGCTACTTTTTATGCTGGTAATATTTTTGAATTCATATGTATCATTGTATGACTTAAAGTTAAACTTTCTATTGATGGATCATAACAAATGATGGAAGTGTAGAAGTGTAAATTATTTGCCAAAAAACATAGGTAGGCAGGAAGCTAATAGAATAGCTATTTAGCAAGTAAAGTATATGAGTAGGACTAGGAGGAAATGAAATTGTAACAGTTGATTAGCTAGTATATTGTTAACTTGAATATTGCATCAAAGGCTACCATAAATTGGAAATAAGTTAATAACACATTATAAGTAATATAAGACCAAGGACCATTCAATGAGTACACACACACACACACACACACACACACACACATACACAGAGAGAGAGAGAGTAATCTCAGAATCCACTTCTCATATGCTGCACTTTATAAATCATTCCACTCAATGTGAGCATTAAATGCTATTAATAGTATTATTATTAATACAATACTAATACATATATAATGACCTATTTAATTGTTCATTTTTTTGTAAATGCAGAAGTGTGTAGGGGAAAATATAATTAAAATATATAAAATGTTTTATTTGTTATTATTATTCAGTTATAACAATATAAGTGTACTTTTGTGGTCAAGTCAAATGCTGTTATACTGGACAGAACATTATTATAACTACTACTACTAACGATTATTATTAAGTTTAGTCACACACACAGTTTCAAAAAATATATTAACCTCACTAAATTATTGCAATCTTAGAAACTGTTCACTTCAAATATATCCATCTATATGTATGCAAATATTTTATTTTCAATCATATTTTATCCAGCATTAAAAAAAAAAAACTTATTTTTATTATTGTGATAAGAATAAAAATTAAAATATGAAATTAAAATTACAACTGTTATAGAAACATTTGTATAAGTATTAATGTCTGCTAAACACTGAAGTTGCAATACTTGTTAAAGTTATAAAGTATTCATGTTAATAACAGTATCACTTAATACAATAGTAGTAGTTTACATGGCTGTTATTGATTTGACTATAGATTAATTTTGTATTGTTCATAATTATATGCACATTTTTTGACAAACCAATATGTAGAAAAAATTGTTTCCATGTAAGAGAGAGTATAAGAACATCAGTATGTCTCACTTCTCTCAATAACAGATAAAAACACTTTATATTTAGAAGGATTTGATGCAACACTACATTGTCATACATCTGTTCAGTGTTGTAACTATTGCTCCTGCAGTATTTGGGGACCTCTCAACAGAAGGGGACCAATATTTGTTCTTTTCAAAAAACAAATTGTACTTGAAATTTGAAAATATACACATAATCAAGTTTTCACAAGATACACAACAAGCTGATTCTCTGTGGAGCAGAGAAGGAGAAAGTGTGTGTGTGTGTGTGTGTGTGTGTGTGTGTGTGTGTGTGTGTGTGTGTGTGTGTGTGTGTGTGTGTGTGTGTGTGTGTGTGTGTGTGTGTGTGTGTGTGTGAGTGAGTGACTGAGTGTGTGTGTGTATGGAAAATGGGGGAGGGCATTTCAGATTTTGCAGGGGAGTGGAGCATTCAAAGTTACACTACTGCATCTATGTATCATTTACCAAATATATCCCTTGGCCTTAAGGTTACAAACACTATTCAAAAATCAAAATCCAAACTGAACAACACAAATGCAAACACACACATACATACAAGCACAACGTCCTTCATGAATACATAAATGAATGGCTTCTCATAAAACATAAACCATTTAAAGATTGAAAATCATGTTAGAGGAATACTGGTCCAATGATTTTGCAAACATTTATTGTTTATAAAAAAAAAGTAGGCTATAGTCTACAAATCATTAGTGCTTCAAAAATCAAAGGTGTATTCAATTCCCTCCTAGTCCTAGTCCTACTTAGCAGTAATACTAATAGTTGGTACTGAGTTGTAGAAGTGCTTACAATTATCAGTCTGAACTAAGAATGCATTTTTATTGCTAAGAAAGTGACAAATTTATAAAATGCAAAAGACTAAAAGGTAAATAAAGTATTATTTATAAAGTTGAAGCCAAAATAAAACAAAAACTTCTCCAATTATTATTTTATCAGTAAACAAATACACTTACCCGTCAACAATATCTTGTTGAACGGTTTGGAATGTACCCTTCAATGCCTTGAACACACTCATCTTATTTTCATTATTTACAACAATACCAGTTTATAATTTACAGTCAATAACCAGTTCTGTAAGTAGTAGGCCTACCAAAGTCAGTAACGAACTACCATCGTGTTGAATTTTGACACATGATGGTCATGTGATTTGTATTTCCGATTCAATATTTATATATCACTCTCTTCAGATATATATTTTTAACGAGGTTAACAATATCGTGACTTCTCGATTTCAGTATGTAAGTCGAAAAAAACCTATGTATTCGAAGAAAATAAAATTTAAAAACATGTTTATTGTTAATATATTTTTTGGTCGAACCTAAAAAACCCCACCAAAGGTATCCATCCTTCTTGTCCTCAGTTTACTATGTTACAATGAAAGTGATTGAATATGAAATATTACATAAATCAGCATGTAATATTGATAATGTAGTTTTCATCTAAAAGCAAATAAACAGTTATGTACGACATTCTATCATTTTTGTTTACAGCAAAGGTTTTATTGATAATGACACCAGCCTCGCCAAGCAGGGGAAGTAATGACACCTGCGATTAAATACTATTACTGGGTTACTTCCCATATATTGTTGGTATTGATCTTTAAAAATCCTTATGTTTATTGTGCTCGCACCATTCATAAAGTTCTCAAAATGTCGACCTAATAATTTTACAAGCGACAAGTAGCGCCAAAATAATTTCGACTAGTGATTTTGACAAACTCAAAAGCAACTTAATAACCGTCGACGAATTGAACAGTCGACTGACTGACAGCTTTAGACGAAATGATTGTCAAGGTGAAAGGAAACCTACATTTGCTTTCCTTATAATCTATTAGCAGCAAGTGTTCCGAGAAATACCACTCGGGAAAGTCCTTTCGGACTTTGTTATGATACCAGCTAAGAAAGAAAGGGGTGATTTATTACTAGTGAACTTAAGTGCACATTTAATATCACTACTGCGTAAAAAATTATAGGTATTGCGGCCATTGAACAATCGGTGTTTTGCTGATTAAAACTACAAATATACTTCCTGTTCTTTTTTTAAATCAACACGTTCATTTCTTTTTTTTTTTTTAAATACCATATCATAAATATAACACAAACACATACACACACTTATCTAGCATGATGATGATGTTTGATAGAATTTTTCACAAATTCATTAATTAGTCTTTACTATCATTATTTCTGTTTCTTCTTTCTTTGTATCTAGTCTACAGTCAACTGCGTGATGTGTATGGGAGAGAGACGAGAGAAAGAAAGAGATGAATTTATCCTCGCCCGAGTGCCGTTACGCTCTGTACGCACCCCGAGTAATTAAAACAAAAGAACAAAACAAAAAAACCCAAAATACTTTTTCGCAACGTAAAGTTTCTCAAGCGCGTCGCTTCTGATGGGCGGCATGTGTGAGTTGACATCATCGACGCGTGAAAGCTATTGACGCATAAGACGATTGATCTGGCTTGAAAACAGATAAAGGAAAGGGAAGGGGGTCGACCAGTTATGAGATAACACGCACTGACCTAATACTGTCTTGTCTAAAAAAAAAAAAAAAAAAAAAAAAAAGAAGAAGTCTCAAAATACAAATCTCATGTTAAGCGTCGTTTAAATCAATATTATTTATACACAGGTTTGGAGTGTGTTTATGTTGTCATTATTTTGACGCAATATCCTGTAAAATAATAAGTTTGCATGTGCGTGCGCATGCCTATTTTGTTAATGATCGCTTCGCTGAACTCTGTTTTACTTAATGGCTGTGGCCAACAATTAAAATTTGGTATCACTCAGCGCCGCCCAGTCTCTAATTCTATGACTTGCATTGATTCCTAAATTCACTTCACATGAGTAAATTAACTCCGGTGTCAGCCTTGTTTTATTTTTTATTTTGCTTGTGCTGTTTCGTATTTTAATCGTTCCTTCCTTTCTTTCGCTTTTAATTTTATTTTAATGTTTTTGCCAATATTTTTTTTAGTTTGTGTGTGTTAAGTTCGCATTTTATTGCATTTGCTTGTCGGTGGCACGCTCAGGCTGTTTCTTTGTGGAAGACACCCCCATCCAACCGTCCATCTTTCCGTTACAGCTGCGTGACAGTGCAAGTAAGCAGTGAAAAGCAATTGCTTTTCGCGCAAAGCCATATACAAATTAGCAGTACACATGTAACAGCAGAGAGAGAGAGGTGGGGGGAGGGGGTGAAGGAGAAGAAGGGGTATTGCAAAAGTCGCGAGTTTGTTCGAACCCAAAACTTGCCTCTACCTCTTCATCACTCTGTACCTCTTCATCACTCTGTAAGAATAATCCTTTTCTCTCGTTTTCTTGTTGTTTCTTTACTTCACTATCCGTAACAATTAGTCGTAGGGTTTCCGCTTTGTCTTAGTTTACCCCACTATCTGTACAAAATAGGGCTGTAAAGTCTGCATAACCCACTATCTGTACAAAAATGGGCTGTAAAGTCTGCATAACCCACTATCTGTACAAAAATGGGCTGTAAAGTCTGCACAACTCACTATCTGTACAAAATTGGGCTTAAAATCTGTATAACTCACTATCTATACAAAAATGGGCTGTAAAGTCTGCATAACCCACTATTGATGCGTCTATAAAACAATAGGCAAACCGTATTCATAACAGCAGAAGTAAGACCTGAAAACTGTTTTCTGGGAACTGTTTTCTGCTTTTCTGGGAACTGTCATAGCTTACTGCAAGAATAGGTGCTAAGATTTTGTCCTTTCAAACTGAGTACATTCCAATTATATCTGCGAAATATGAAAAATTATGTCCATTACAAGCACACAGACGCACATGGATGGATGGATGGATGGATGGTTGGAGCACGGTCTTGTCTCTACAAAAATTCCCCACCCTACACAGGAAAAGACTCACAAAGAAAAAACGAACGAAAGTCGACTCTGCCTTCAGGCCCAGCTACTCAATCCCCTTCCCCCCAAACCACTCCTTCCCAGTGTGAAATCAGCCAGGCCGGAAGCAATAAGCAAAAGCATAATTTCCATGTGAAATTGATTAGATCAAAATCTAAGCTTTTTAAAGTTGCGTACGACCTTAAAACTAAATCAGCCAATCAACTGCCTTTAGACTTTAGGTTTTGATCCAACTTTTCAAAACTGTATACGAGTCGTTCGACTCTGAATCTTATCTACCAATCAGCATTCGTTTAACTTTGAAACTTTCTGTAATTTTCAACTGTTCAGATGTCGGACTGGCTGCATTAAAATGTCAATAGTGCTCGATTGAATATTTAAATCACCTGAACAATTGCTTTGTATTAATTTATTTTACTTACCTCTAAGTTAGAACTCATATTACAAACAAATTTCAAGACAAGACACGTCTACTTTCATCACAACAGAATTTCAAGCCATTTGTTTATCAAGCATTTGTGCATATACCTGCACTTGCTGTTCAGTGTCATTTCGTACGGGCACAGATCACTTAACAGAATTTAAAATAAAATAAAAGCTATGATGAAAGAGAATCAGACTTTAATACTAGATGGTATCCCCTTTATGTGAATAATTATCTGGTGTCTGCAAGTGTTTGCAGTAAGTGTGGTTGTGGTGGTGATGGTGGTGGTGGTAGTGGTGGTGGTGGATGGTGGTGTGAATGAAGGGTGACTTTGCTGGAGTTAGAAAGAATGCTGGAATCGTGTGTGTGTGTGTGTGTGTGTGTGTGTGTGTGTGTGTGTGTGTGTGTGTGTGTGAGTGTGTGTGTGTGTGTGTGTGTGTGTGTGTGTGTGTGTGTGTGTGTGTGTGTGAGAGAGAGAGAGAGAGAGAGAGTACTTTTACCTAGTCGGGATTCAGCATCCCACGCAATTGTTGTCTTGTGTGACAGTTTGATGCTACCTCTGGTTAAATGCATGAATATTGTATTTTGAGAGCTGTGTACAAAAAGTCTCCCTGAACGAGATATCGTGAGACGGTACAATTCAAGGCTGACCAAGACTCACGCGTGGCCATAACTTCATAGTGCTTTAACACGCTGCGCCATAGTTATAGGGCTGTCTCGACCTTGTGAGCGTTAACACTCTTTTCTCTCTGGTTTATTTTTTTTTTAAATGTCGGTTAGAAACATTGCTTGGACGGCGACTAACTTCTTTATGGTGTCAGGAGTTATAGATGCACGCAGTTTATTCACAATATAACCGGATGTGCTGAACAGTCTCTCTATACTGGTATGCACAATACTGTAGATGCCAATTTCGGAAAACGACAGGCATTATCTTTCCACCAGAGAAGAAGATCTTGCGACTCTGGAATTTTTGGTTTTTCTCTGTATTTCTGCAATTCACTGTCAACAATGGAACCCACAGTCTTGTCATCTCCAGACTCAGATTCTGAATCATTACAAGTCAGCATCATTCGTGGTTTCTTTTATGGCGGCTCCGGCTCTGCGCTTTGACTTTTTCCTCATCACGTTGATCATTTGCATCAGTCTGCTTCTTACAGTACTGTTCAACTACATCAGTCTGCTTCTTACAGTACTGTTCAACTACATCAGTCTGCTTATTACAGTACTGTTCAACTACATCAGTCTGCTTCTTACAGTACTGTTCAACTACATCAGTCTGCTTCTCACAGTACTGTTCAACTACATCAGTCTGCTTCTTACAGTACTGTTCAACTGCATCAGTCTACTTATTACAGTACTGTTCAACTACATCAGCCTGCTTCTTACAGTACTGTTCAACTACATCAGTCTGCTTCTTACAGTACTGTTCAACTACATCAGTCTGCTTCTTACAGTACTGTTCAACTGCATCAGTCTGCTTATTACAGTACTGTTCAACTACATCAGCCTGCTTATTACAGTACTGTTCAACTGCACAACG
This sequence comes from Sinotaia quadrata, assembly GCA_028829895.1. NCBI lineage: Eukaryota > Metazoa > Mollusca > Gastropoda > Architaenioglossa > Viviparidae > Sinotaia > Sinotaia quadrata. The sequence continues at coordinate 62,207,302 of CM054181.1, forward strand.
AATGAACTTCCACACATCCTCTCTCGACTCTTTACTTACGCTCTTCAGATTTTAAACCGTTGTTCGAGTGCGTTGAAGCTTTTAGGATGTGGAGTGATTTCATATTTTCAAGTCTGCTTTGAAAGTCATTAGGTGTTGCCGCTTTGAAGAGTGCTATGCAACCAGCGTCATCGTCATTAACATTCAAACTCTTCGCTATAGTCGTCAGCAGTGGTAGCACACAGCTTTTATACCTTTGTTTGTTTGTTTGTTTTCCGTTTCTTTAATGATTTGCTTGCAGCATATTAATTCCTTTGTATCTTATTTGTTTGTTTTCTGTTGCTTTAATGATTTGCTTGTATCATTTTATTTATTTATTTGGGGTGGGTGGGTGGTGGTGATGATTTGCTTGTAGCATCGGTGGAAGAACCTGCAATAGGTATTGTGTCAATTATAAAACAATAACTTTCAATTACGTTTAAATTCTTTTTGGCCATTTTCTTGTTGTATTTGCTGTTTTGTTGACTCTTTGTGTTGTTTTATTTGAGTTCTAATACCCAAAATATTTTTTAGGGTAAATTACTCTATTTTCCCCCTTAGATTTAAAATGCAATTTTAAAAGTTGTATTACTGTGCTCAGAAATAAAATGAGAAGTCTTTCTTTTAAGAGTTCTGTTTCCGTACTAAAAAATAAAATAGGGAGAAATTTTTGGAGTGTAATAGAATTTCGTTTAATTTACATACCGACTTTCAGACTGTTCACAGGTATCGCATTACGTTCTTTGTGACGTCACGTGGGATTTTTCAGTGTTCATCGCCAATGAAAGTATATGTTTGCACGCGGAAAGCTACCATTGAACATCTGCTATGCTAATTATCACGGTTTCTCAAGTTCCTTACCCACATATATATGCTTTGATAGACGAGATTTTATTGATGAAATAAATGGCATTTTATGTTAAACACTGAATTAACAACAAGTGGATATCTGAGCTGGTCGTCATGTGGACCTGTTTTCAAAGCAACCTGCGCACCAAGCACCGCACAGCCTGATCGTGTTACCATACAACAAACTTATTATACTTTTTCTTTCTTTTACAAAAACAACACAGACGAAGAAAGACTATTTGAAGTTAACTTTATAATTATTTTAATTTTTAATACATATTATTTTTGTCGGTACCGGGGAGTGGCGCTGAAGAAAGCCGGATTTCTACACGCACACACTACACCTCAACCAACTGCAACGCAGGAAAATTACAACAACAACAACAAAATCTCGACAGGATGACAGACAGCAGCAACGACAGCCTCCATCCGCACCCACCCACCCTCCACCCCGAGTCAAGCGAGGGGAGCGAAGCCCTGCCTGAGCGCCACCAAATGCGAGAACGTCTAATGATAAAAATCTTAACTCACACACAGATCAGGAGAGAAGTGAACGGAACACACACACACACACACACACACACACACACACACACACACACACACACACACACACACACGCACACCTGAGCAACATTCTCACAGCATAATTTTTAATCGGTGTCCTTAATTACATTAAACACAAATTTATACGTCACTCCCAGAAAGCAAAAATTAAAAAGTCAATTTACACAGGTGTATCATAGAGCACCTGACTGTTTCTAGTGCGAGTTATCATTGGTTCAAACTGTACAGAGGTAAATTTGTTTATTCGTGTCCATGTTTGTAAATGCATTTATTTTGCTACCATATTGTAATTTTGTACTTGGAGTCATTTTGTTTTGTTAAATTACTTTTAGTTATCTGTACGTGTTTAAGTGCTTTGTATTACTGTGGCGTGTGTTTTATAAGTTAATAATTATAATGAGCTCAGGGCATGTAATAGATTATGTGCTTTATTATTATTACTGCTGGTGGCGAGGATGCTGTTATTGTTGCTGCTGCTGTCACGTTTCTTAAATTCGAACAACTAAGACCCCAGCAAATAAATAAACAAAATTATTTTCCAGTATTTAACGATAATAATGCATCACAGAGAAATATATTTGTATGAGATGAAGTTTTCGATTGCCTTTGGTTTTCTTTGGTGCACAAAATAGTCCACACAAAATAGTCCACACAAAATAGTCCACAAAAAAGCACAAACTACTACTAAAAGTGTATTTCACCTTTTGCTGTTAAGAATGCCGAGTATTTCAGTAAAGCTTATATATTTATATTTTTTTTAAGCAAGTCTGAACTTTCAATCATCTCTGTAGAATCTCCTAATAGAGCGCACTCGATTCAGTTTTTCGTCAATGTATTTTCATTTTAAATTATTTTAGCCCCTATCAGCGTTATTCTTCTGACGTAATATGCGACGCCATTGTGGACATATTCGAAAAAAATGTGCACTTGAAAAAAATGCATTAATGTATTTTTTATATTCGCATTTAACGCATAGACGTTGTTTACAGTTTTTGAAAACCGTTGGACATTTTGTCTTCTTGGTTGTTTGTATTTTACAATTGTTAACTGTATATTGCTTTAATAACACGTCTGTAAATAAATATTTGTCTCTTGCTTTCGTATTCTCTCTCTTCTTCTCTCCCCTTGTCTATCTGCCTGATTCTTTTGTATCCCGCCTGCCCCCCTCCCCCAACCTCTCTCCTAAATAATACACACATCCACACGTATTTTGCTTTCATCAATAGTGCAGCATTCCCCCCCCCCCCCCATTGATGAGAGGTGTGTATGGGGGCTGCGTCGGGGGATGGGGGAGGGAGATTTTGTTTGGTGTTACTATTTCCAGGTGAAGGCATACCGCGGCGTATTTATTTGTAAGGTGTGAACAACGCAATTACTTCCCCTGCAGGTCCGCTTGCAGCGCCTGCCCTAAGTGTTAAAAACAGACATGAGCGCTTAGTGGCGGTGATTGAGCGGAAAATGGGACCCGAGTCGGATGCTAAACATTAAGAGGGTGAGTTGGAGAAGGAGGGTTGCTAGAAAGAGGGAAAGAAGCTGGGATGGTGTTAGGGCATGTTGGCAGTGATCAGATAATTTGTCTAGGTTGTACGAACAGTTTTCTTATTCCTCGCTAGATGCGTGTGCACTTTATATATGTGTGTGTGTGTGTGTGTGTGTGTGTGTGTGTGTGTGTGTGTGTGTGTGTGTGTGTGTGTTGTACGGATGTTTATTTTATAATAGAATTATCCGTTTGCTATCTATAGGTGTCGCCGCTGTATTCTGGTATGACGCTGTAATAATGGATTATATCAAATATGAGCAATTAGTTAATGATATAAAGCATATGCAGAGTATGGACCACTGGTTAAATATGCATATCTGCAACTGTTAAGCTGGTATACTGGTACGCCGCCAATTTAACTCACGGCCCCTAATTATTTAAACCGAGAAATAGATTTTATAAAATAGATACATAAATAGATATATAGATGGACAGAGAACAAGACTTAATCGTGGGACTATCACTACTAATTAGGATCAAACACAAACTTTATATTGAACTAACAGTTACGCGAGACTGAATATTAATAAAAATTTAATAACAGAAAAGTTTAACAACATTTAAAAGGAATAAGCAAATACGGTTTCTCATCATAAGCAAACAATGGGAATGGTCTGTTCAAGCCGCACTGTAGTCACTGTTCACAATCAGGACTTAACTTCAGTTTTCAATGCGCTTCGACAAGATATGTCACACTGTTAGGCGCTCAATAGGACATGACGCGAATAACATCAGAATCGGGCGCCCAAAGCCCACATCAGAGATTTCAGAGTAAAGATAAACTGAAATTGAAAAAATACAACCTGAAACACAGTTAATTGCAGAATCTAAGTGTACTGCAAATTACTAAATTAATAAATACTTATTTTGGCATATGCTTCTGCAAGAAATAAAGGTTAATGATGTTTCAAATAATATAACACTCCTAATAAAACCTAACCATTCACACAATAGAGAGACGTCTTTACCTTATCTAGACAAGGGTCAATTCAATTCAATGTACAATCCATGATAGGGAGTAACCCAGTCTTAATGCTCACCCAAAGAGTCTTTTGGTAAGAGTAAAGAATAGAATTTCCACTGTGAGTTTCTTACTCTTTAAACCACGTCCATCTCTACCTAGTCTCACTCTTGACCCAGAATTCAGAATCCATCTAAAGCTAATTAGTATTTATGTTCTGGGAGAAGTTGACTGAAGCTCTGCTGTTGTTGACTTTATAGAGAATTGAGAGTCACTTAACTTGAGATCACTCGACGTGTCATCTAGGGTCCCAGTGAATTTTATAGCAGATGTACATGTGGTCCATTGAATCAGTCGTTGACCCATGTGTCATTCTGCTCTGGTGCTGCTTTGCAGCTCAACACTTGTCAAAATCAACGTCCAAGATAAAGTGACCATCTGCCCGTAATATACACACGAGGTAAGAATTTGTCTGTTATCTCTGACAGAATACTCTTACTTACATGGTCATCGTACATTCTAACATCATAAGCCAAACATAACATTATAAAATATAGTCAAGATTAACTGAACATAGATATAATATTTAGTTATGCAAGCAAAACCGCATCCCCTCGGCAGTAATATATACAGAGTTGGTTTCCTACTATGTTGATAACTGGCAGTAAGGGTTAATAGTTTGATTATAGCTTATTGATGTCGGGAGCCAAGTTACATGTTACTTTTATGGTCAGTTTGATTGGACTGACAAGGTAGACTTCTGGCACATTCTTTGCATGCATCTGAGCTGAGTTTCGAGTTTAGTGAGTAGAAACTGAGGTATTTTTCTAGCCTAGGGATAAGGGTTCTGGCGTTTTAGGATTAGGTTTGCTTGTAATTTATTTTTAGAGGAGGGTGGATAATACATAGCCATTATGTGACAGTTACACTGGTCTACTGCGAGGTAGCTTAAACTTAGGAGCGTGTGAACTGGCTCAGGGATCTGAGTTATGAAGTTTTGGATACCTTGCGTATTCTATGCCATCCAAAAAAACCCAGGCCACTTACAGCTTAGTAATACTTAAAGTGTTCAGTCCTTTTGTCCCATACATTTAAAATATCAATAATCCTCTGTTATTGTGTTTCGGTTCAAAGGGCGTAATATGAGCTTGGAATAAATGTATGTGAAAGAGGTGGGGATTTTTTTCAATATGGAAGTAAATGCACGAATCAATAATTAATTATATAAACACAAATAAACCCAAGGCACAAAAATTAATTATATAAAACTAATTTTTTTAAATCCTTCACTTGAAACATGAGCATTACATAATTATCTTCTTGATACAATATTCTGTCTGTAATACATCTAATCTCTTCTTGATACAACAATTATCTCCTTTATAAAACTGCTCACTCTTCATTATATCTGTTTTCTCCCGATACATCTATTCTCCACTTTCTACATCAGTTCGCTCTTCCATAAATCTATTTACTCCTCCTACATCACTTCTTTCCTCCTTACATCAATTCTCTGCTTCACGCATCCCTTCTCTCCTCGAAGCTCAATCCTCTCCTTCTCCATACATATATTTTCTCCTCGATACATCAGTTCTCTCCTCTATACATCAATTCTCTTCCCGAACCATCCTTTCTCATCTCAATATTACGAGAGCATTTATAGAAAGTCTTTTTATAAGTTTAAAAATTAAAGTGACTATTACATTGCAAAATGTGTGTATATGTGTGTGCATTCATGTGCACATGTGTGTGTGTGTGTGTGTGTGTGCGCGTGCGCGCGCGCGCGTGTGTGTGTGTGCGTGTGTGTCTTTCGTGGGGCGATAGGTGAGGTAAAGACGATTCTGGCTGGCTGGCAGTCTGCATCAAAAGTCGTTTGATGGTTCTAACGTTGCTACTTGCTTCTTACTAAATTAGAACTTTATTTAGAGTGAATTTTTATTGGGATGCATGGAAGTGAGCGGGGATCATAAATTGCAGGACCTTGACAGCCAATGGTAAAAGTTGGTAAAGTTCAGTTAATTTACAGTAGTCCCTGAAGTTTGGCTTTCAATTGATACTGATGTGTTCTTCCACTCCCTGCCCAACTTAACTCGAGTTGTGTTGCACAAGGCTGCATACTTGTAATTACAGTTATATTATATGGATGCTTCTTGCGCTTTCATTTTCTTGGGGTCTTTCCGTGCTTTTTTTTTTTTGTGGTGTTGATTTTTTTTTTGAGTGTTTGTTTTTCCGCTTGCTTCTTTATGTGTGTATCGTTCTTTATTTATTTCTAAGCACCTAGGTTTGGAAGTTTAGCTTTGATAGTCTCTAACTTTTCCTCAGAATTCCTCCGGTGAAAGCCGCTATGGCTTAAATTTTAGTTACACTTTTCATTTAAGTCGATGACTGCGCACAATTAGTGCAACAGTGAGAGTGCTCATTAGGTGAGAGACGCACTCAGCAATGCAGCAGGTGACTTCAAACCCTCGGTCGCCTGTTCTTATTTAGAAAGCTTTTGATGTGTGCTATAGGTATTAATCCTTCGCTTTGGGGCTGCTAATAGCTTATTTCCTTTGGGGTGGGATAGGGCGGTGGGAGGGTAATTGATGTCGTGAGTTTTATGCTGTTGTTGCTGTTGTTTCTCGATGTGGCACGCTTTTTACGAGTAAACTGGAGGACACCGATTGTATTTAATTATTCATAAGGATGCAATCGAGAGATGGTAGCAATGTGTGTGTTTGAATGTTTGAATGTTCAGATATGAGAGAGTGTGCGTGTGGGTGTGTGTTTATGTGTGTATATTCGTAAAGAAGGCGTTTGAAATCTTGGGCGATTTTATGAATGACACGAAGACCAGTTGTATTTTATCAGTTAGTCCTTACAACTTAAGAGGTCAGAACTGATTAATAAATGGAAACCGGGGTCGGTTGTATTTTATCAGTCAGTCGCTTACAACTTAAGAGGTCAGAACTGATTAATCATGGAAACCGGGGTCAGCTAGCCACTACTGTTCGATCGCTGGGTACGTTGAAGTTTTCCTTCATTCATGAAGATGACTGAGACAGAACGAGAATAGACTGAATTGCGAGCACAGCTCTAAAGCTAAGGTTGTCAGTTGTGCTAGGATGGTGATGGATTGTAGTTGTTGTAGCCTTGACTTATTTTTTTTTTAAAGTTTCCAGTTTATTAAAATAAAGCGTTCAAGAAAAGAAACGAAAGCAGATTTCTTGGCGCTCGCGCCTACATTCTCAATAATGACCTAGAATCCTGGAGACTCAAAGACACTAAACGATCGCACAGCAAGGCTTGGAGGTGTTAATAGTATCATACTAGTATTTCAAATCGCAGACACGTTTTTACAAATCGACTGGTGGCGTGTAGTTTCATAGCAAATATGTACTTTGGTCAGTTACTCCTAAAAAAAAAAATCATAGATATTGGGGTTCTTTTCTTCTCAATAAGATGGAGTCGTACAACGTGACCACACACACACACACACACATATATATATATAATCCACATGTACATACATATACACATCTACAAATACACACACACTATACACTCAAAAAGGTACACTCAGACATTCTTTCTCCCTCTCGTTTTGAGTTGTACACCCATTTTTCTTCTCTTTTTTTCATTCAATCTACTCTGCAAACAATTCATTACACGAGAGACGCCGTGGTGCTCTGAAATAATTACACGATTTTCAATTTCTAACATATAGCGAAAATTCGTGACCTTTACACTCTGCATAATTAAGCGAATGTGTTCAAAACTTGGGCTATGCCACGTTTTCAATTAATTGTCAGCTTTTCGCAACCCAATCCATAGGAACCCACATCGTCATGACACCAGATTTTGATGACGACATTCAAAGCAAAATCCCGGCCGTGACGTAAGAATCAAGGAAGTCGGGAACGTGTGTTGTCGTAGCGACAGGAAAAAAAGCCGAAAACGCTGGTGATCTGAACAATAGCTAAATCAAACTGAGTAAAATAGTTTGCAAAACTTCAGAGAAAATCGAATTAAAATTTTTTGAATAGGTGATGGAAATCGACGAGACCGTTTTATCTTAGCAACGAAGTGTATAATCATAAATCATGTGCTGGGTGTGGCATTTCTGAATTATGCACCACTTCTGTTTAACCACTGTTTCTCAGTATATCTCTAAAAATTGAGTAGTCTCTTTCTTTGGATTCTAAATCTAAGATTTTTCAAAAATCACATGTCTATGTTCTAGCTAATATTAGACTTAGTTCATGAATCTATCGATAGTGTGTAGCAACGCCAATCTGTCGCGTTCGACCCCAGATTGCATCATCCTAGTGAATTTAGTTTCATCTGGATTTTTCAGTGCGACTCCAAGTCGCACTTGAAACTCGACCTAAAACGTGACCTAAAACTCTTCCTCAAAACAACAAATATGGACTAAAAATTAGCCTAGAGAACCTTTATTCCCAAGTTTTCTCCCACAAGCATGTTGAAGAGAACAGAATCCCCATTCACAGTTCTCTTTCTCTCTGTTGTATTTTTTCACTACAAACTATTTTCAAAAATTATACCCCTACCCCTCTTGCGGGACGATCTATCATTCTATCTGTACCAAACCTGTTCTGAGGAGCCATCTAGCACACTATGTTGATTTACAATTACAGCCTTCTCACGTGATCACAACGTCATCTCTTTCCTACTGCGTCTGCAGGTGAAAACTGGGTCATGTTTTCCTGTAATTAACAGACTTGAGTACGTGCACACAAAGGAGCCTAATGACTAGTTATTCGTTTTCATTGTTCTCACTTACTTCCGAAAATCGTTATTCGGTCGCAGTTCAAGGCTATTTATTACCTTTTGTCACTTCAATGAGCAGTAACGGTATTTCAAGCGATGCTCTTCCGAGTCAGTTTATCACCTGCCCTTTTAAGTCGATAGCTTGATCAGTCTTCCTACCCAGCGGTTTAAAAGGCTTGCCTACTACGGCTTAGTTTATGGAGAAAACTTGAAAATAAATTGTTACTTGTGGTAGTAATACACCGTCCACTGCTACTGTCCAAACTACTTTCAAGTATCATTTGAGTATTTTGCATCGCGCATACATTACCGTAAGGGGCGTGTCACGTCAGTTTAATAATATTTTCTCCTGAACTGTTACTAAAGCCTGTTGGAGTGAGGCATTTATTTCTGTCTGTTTAGTATTTCTTATGATTTGTCACTGGTGCCTGCTTGAGTGAGGCAACCACGGGGTCGGTTGGTCTGTTTAGAGAGTATTTCATGGGGACTATCACTCTCCTTGAGTGAGGCAACCACGGGGTCGGTTGGTCTGTTTAGAGAGTATTTCATGGGGACTGTCACTCTCCTTGAGTGAGGCAACCACGGGGTCGGTTGGTCTGTTTAGAGAGTATTTCATGGGGACTGTCACTCTCCTTGAGAGAGACAACCATTAGGCTCTCTGTCACTATTACTTACTGACATGGAACCTGTACCACGCGTTATTGTGTATTTGTAGAAGAATAATTCTATTGCCTGTTGGTTGAAGTCATCAGTGTGTCTTTAATGCCTGTCGAACATTTATTTAAGATTGTCACTGTAGCTCTTAGTGTGAAGTAATTCATGTTTGTATTTCTGTCAGCAGTTCCTATAGCCAGTAATGTCTGTTTCTGTCAGCATTTCCTATAGCCAGTAATGTCTGTTTCTGTTAGCATTTCCTATAGCCAGTAATGTCTACGTTTCTGTCAGCAGTTCCTATAGTCAGTAATGTCCTACACTAATTCTTGAGAACTTTCTGTCTATTTTGCGAGTTAATCATTAGGCAGATATTTTTATGTTTTAGGAAGAATTCACAGTTGTGCAATGCATGCTACTCAGAACCGTATCATCTGTACTTGCTATGTCTCATTCAGAATACTCGGAACATGGGGTGTGGAGGGGGGAGCCGACGTTGTCTGTCAAATAAGTTATTCGTTGTTTTCCAGGAACCTCTTAATTAAGTTTAGCTAGCGCAGATTTAGAGTCTATCCACTGTTTGAGCTGGGACAGAGTATACAGTTTTGGGGCCTAGCTCCGTCAGTACCGACTGTTGAGTAAGTACCTCCGAACCTCCGTCGTACCTCCTGGAGTCGCTGAATGTTGCCGCCCTGTATTGCGAAATCACTCAATCTCAATCGGACGAAGTCGCAAATTTTGTATCAGCGCGTGGCTAGCTTCATGCGCGCACGTGCAGCTGTTACGCAGAATTTGGGGTGCACGCGCTATCAAAGGACATACAATCGGACCCGGCTGTAAGTGTTAAGAAGCCTCTTGACGGCTCGCACGTGCGTTTGTTTGAGAGGGTTCTGGGGAACCTTCGTTCCGCGTTGCTTACAAGTTGGCAGTGGCAGCTCGTGCCGAGCGCTTGCCCCTTCTCCCCCCCCCTCCCCGCAAACGTCTTCGACCCTTTGAGGTTCGGAAAAACGTTATTAACTTTCACTCGCTGAGTCGTTGTCATCTTTAATCTTCTCACGACTGGTCCTCACTTCAAGAACTCGACTCCATTACTGTAGAGAGGGGAAATTACATGCGCGAACACTCAGAATTACGTGCAATATGACATTTAGCGGCTGTCATAAAGGCCAGAGATTGAACTGCAGCACAACGAGAGCAATTCAGACTGCGCCGATGTAACGCTTGGCATCTGTCTAAAGCCAGAGGTTGAACTGCAGCACAACGAGGGCACTTCAGATTGCGCCGATGTAACGCTTGGCATCTGTCGTAAAAGCCAGAGGTTGAACTGCAGCAAAACGAGAGCATTTCAGACTGCGCCGATGTAACGCTTGGTGGCGGTCGTAAGGCGTCAAGCATTTCGGGAGTTATCGTGACCCACGTTCCGAGCCCCCTAAAAGGCTGTAGAATGACAATTTTTTTGTTTGTTAACGTCGTTCGCACATATGTGCCAGTAAATATGCTTTTAATAAAATACTAACCGCCATTTAAATCAAAACGACAACGAAATTAAAAATTAGACAAAATGTTTACTAGAAAATTATGACTTTGTTATTTTATTTGTAAATGCGCGCACACTCTCTCTCTCTCTCTCTCTCTCTCTCTCTCTCTCTCTGTGTTATAATTATTTTTTTGCGTCTCTTATAACTATTTTCTTATAAACCTACCTGCTAGTTTCCAATCTACACAAGTAAAAGTATCAGAAAATTACCAGTTTCAACTAATAAAACAATCACAACATTACCAGTTTCAACCAATAAAATGATCACAAAATTACCAGTTTCAACCAATAAAATGATCACAAAATTACCATTTTCAACCAATAAAACAATCACAAAATTACCATTTTCAACCAATAAAATGATCACAAAATTACCAGTTTCAACCAATAAAATGATCACAAAATTACCAGTTTCAACCAATAAAACTATAATAAAATTACAAAATTAGACATCGCCTAAAGTGTGACTAAGGCCGCTACCACCAGGACAGTGGTCTCCATTCTTGTGACCAACAGCATATTCAATTTGTTAGGACAGTGGTCTCCATTCTTGTGACCAACAGCATATTCAATTTGTTAGAGGAGTGGTGCGGGCGCCAAATATTTTTCAAAGCTTATTTTGTTTTGGACATTAAATAATACACAAAACAACATTAATACGTAATATACTAATATATAATATTAAAGAGATGATTTACACATAAAGTTTTTCAATAATATAATTCTTTCACATTTGCTATTTGAATTTGCTCTTTTAAAAAGAAACTACCGGAAGATAAATTAAGTATTTGAATTGTTCTTGCACACAAAGGTCGAAATATATTTTATTATTCTTACTTAACATAGCCAATATGGTTATTTACAAATATTCGTTTACATTGCTACTTGTATCTGGATTTAAATAAACAAACATACAAATATTAATATATTCAAGCTGGCTCTTGTATTCGGATTTAAATAAACAAACATACAAAAACTAATATATTCAAAGCTGAACATAAGTTCTATTATTACTTGTGTTCGGATTTAAATAATCAAGTAAATATTACAAAGTCAGGCGCAAAATGGAGAAAATGTATTATTAATTCACTTTCAAAGATATTTTAATTTTTTTTAATAAGTCAGTGTGATATTTTTGCACTACATTTCATTACCCCGATTTTAGCAGTTGGAGAGTAAAATTATATTCCCATTAGTAGACCTTCATCAAGATGGACATCTGTAGGGTCAAGGTCTACATTTTGATTTTATTATGTTGTTCAAAACAGAGAGCTGAAATGAAATCAAAGTAAAATTTTATGGAAACCTTTTTTTTTTTTGGTCCAACAAATTCCAAAAATTATTTTTTGAGATAAGATATTAGAACAATATCATTTTGAAGACGCCAGCATCACCTCTTCTCTTTTTACTTTAATGAGACTCACGATCGCTGTCGTTGTTTCAAAAATAAACTCAGCTTAGTGATGGAGAGCTGTCGTTGAGATTACCTCTAGTTGGCTAGTAAAAGGATTCAAAATAAAGCAAACTCAGCCTAGTTAGTGATGGAGAGCTGTTGAAATCTCTTCAGACTTCTCCAGAAGTTTGTGAATGTGTATAACCAGTGGTGAAGGGTAAAAATTTCTTCATACTTGGGAAATGTACAAGAGGCTTCGTCTTCATTTGGGCATCCATGAGTTTTGCCTGGAATGACTTTACAGAACTTAAACTGAGGGACATGACGAAAGAAGCAAATTCCGATAATGTCATAAATTTTTCAAAACTTGAGTGATGAACTGCTCAGATCAAAAAGTCACACGATCAACGCCATTAGTTTGATGGTGACGTCACTAATATGCAATGCACAAAATATATCAGGACGTTAGGTCTGACGCATTTAGCCGAGTTAGCAACCGTGAAACAAATAATCTTTAATGTACTCTGTGTGTAAATATCTGTGATTGTCAATTTAAGATGGTTGATTTTTAACCTTAGTTTGGAAACGTGTTATCACATACAATTTTATTTCATCAAATTGATTTTCAGAAATATATTTTATTAATTCTTCATTAGAACAGAAAACAGCAAGTGCATATTTCAGAGGATATATCTTTTTTAAAAATGTAGAGAGGAAATAAGTGTGACTTTTAAAGAAAGTTTATTGTGGCATAAATATCCCATTGGTGCAGTGGTGCAGTTTGTTTGTTTGTTTGTTTCTTTCTCTCTCTCTTTCTTTCTTTCTTTCTTTCTTTCTTTCTTCCTGTGTGTTAGTCTGGCTATCTATCTACTTAATCATAATTTGCCCATCAGCAGGACACGGACAGACATCGTTTAAATCCCCCCACAGTCTGTTTCTTCTTGTCACTCCTCTGTTCGGGAACGCTTGCTCTCCGGCATAAAATGCGTCACGGTGTCGGTAAGAGGCTCGTCAATGTCTTCAGAATGGTGCCAGACGCTGGTTTCGAAATCGTAATTTGTCTGCGCATAAGCTATTTTTGTTTTGTTTAAAGGATGTTGGGGAGGGGGGGTGTCTAGTATTCCTCTTCTGAGCTTGTGTAATGCTCCATGTCTCTTATACTCATGGTGTAAAACAATTAGTTGTTTTGACAGCGTAACGGTCTGAGGAAGAGATTGAAGAAAAGATTTGCTAGTGTGCTCGCGTGCTTGAATTTGGTATCAGTGTGGTGCCGCTGGGTATTTTTGTGGTAAAGATTAATTTAATTTTTCTTTCTTTGTTCTCTTGACTGTAATCTTTTGGTGAAGGGGTAGAAAAGTCTCCTTTATCAAAGTTTCTGTTTCCTTTTTTGTTGTGTGTGTGTGTGTGCGTGCGTGCGTGCGTGCGTGCGTGCGTGGGTGAGTGTGTTTTTGTTACAACTTTTCATTTAGTCTTCTTTTGTCAGAGAGAATGCCCTTGGCCAAGATTTTGCTCTTTGGGCTATTAAGATTCATTACACTTATTGACTTTTGAGAAGTCAAGTGCACCCAATTCAGTTTTTAAAAAACAGGATGGCTCTCCCGTGGAGCATCGAGCATTAAGAGAAAAAAGTATTAACTGATAAAACAGTACTCTAAATTACCGTTAAGATATGCCTGCACTCTCGTATATAATTATTTCTGATTTATCGTGTTTTTTTTTCTGTGGCAAAAGAACTTCCAAGCGACATTTGTAACTGACAGTGTTTTTGAACTCCTGCTCGGACCTGTGGCATATGACTGTCACCAGTCGATTACGAATTGAGCAGTGAGTCTCTTAACAATCAGGTTAGTTTTTGCCAGTATTCAGTGTGATACCCATTATATTGCTTTGATATATTCTTTTAAAATTCCCTTCACTTTCTTTTATCTATCATTCATCTGTCTAAAATATGTGGTCAGCCAGAATGTGTGTTTCAGGGATTGCCCTAAGATTATGAGTGGCCCAGGTGGTAGAGAATTAACATCTTGCCCACCTCCCAGCAAAACGTCACACCCTCCCATCTTTTACTACCCACATACTGTTTATTACACAAGAAGTTGGTTACAGGGAATAACAATATTTATTAAATATAACAATCATGAATGAAATAAACACAGTTAGTTTACAACCGAAAGTGAACAGGTATCTAACAGAATGTCCAAATGAAAGTGAAAGCTCACTATCAAACAATTACAGTCCTACAACAACTATTTATCATCATAGAAGATTGGGAATAAAGCATACGTAACGATGACCTGACTGTGTCTGCTCTCAAGTCAGAGATGGACGTCACTCAATGCAGTGATGATTATTCATAATTTGGGCAGTCACATCTCTTTCTAAAACTGTCCTCAAGGCGTGCATGCGCACATAAGACATCTCTTTCTATAACTGTCCTCAAGGCATGCATGCACACATAAGACATCTCTGCTGACAGGTTCTCATTAGGGGACAACCTTCTCTGAAGGTTGCATAATAGGTACAAGTCTTTTTCCTATTTTACTTTGATTCTGGTGAGGAGAACTGATTCATCTCCCTTGCATGACACCAACAAGTGTTGACTTAGATCTCTGACAGCTAACAAATTTGGCAGGAATCCTTGCCTGAACAAATTTTGAAACAAGCCAGGACAGCAGATTCCTAGGAACACCAGACCTACAATTTCAAGTAGTAGCATGTAAGAAATGATTGGATATGGATTGGAGAGTGCTAATTGAAACACAAAAATATGGCACGTGCACACATTTTGTGTGCTAATCTCTCTCTCTCTCTCACTTTCTCTCACTCTCTACCCCTTCCCTCTGTTTCTTCTCCAAATCGCGATTTATCTAACGTTCATTCCTTGCAGTTTTCTTTAAGACACCTTTCCTTACATGTGTATCAAGTTTCATTATCGTTGTTCGTGATAATTACCTTCCCACTACCACTAACTCAGTGATACCTCATGCTCGATTGCACGTCCACAAATGGAAATTTTCCTGCGATACGATAATCGCCGATGATAAAACAAAATAAAATTTAAAAATTAGTGAAAACGTACGCGCGCATTTTAGCGTAAACTTAAGTACCCCTTCTTTCTGTTTAATTTGTGTTTAAGACTATTTGCTCCTAAGGCAATCGTGTATCGCCATCTGTACGCGCTCGCAGCAAGGGAGTCAATCGCAGACTGCTGTCACCACTGGCGTTGTCCTGCCATCCATGCAACAGGAGGAGATAACGCAGAATGAAAGACAGCAAAGATCAACAATAAAAACATAAGACGGAATAATTATCCAACATATTGCACGGTGATCGAAGTTACTTGACGTTAGGTTTTGCTCTTATCTCCTTTTCTTTACTTTTTTTCTTTTTTCTTTTGTTTCTTTTTACGCGGGGTTTCTGGGCAGTGACTTTCGACGATGTCGACAGCTGTGCTATAGCGGTGCGACTAAGATCGCTGCTCCAAGGCCTATCAGCTAACGTAACGACTCCAAGTATCTGGGTATGTTTGTAAAATGTATGATTTGGTGTAGCCAACATGGCAACGCGCGCCCGGTCAATCTCGAAGGTACTGGAGTGTCTCCTAGTGATGACCTAATTGGTGACGTCACAAGGTTTATGTTTGGATTAACGGGTGAAATGTAGGCCTATGGAGTTCCTAGACGGCAGTTTGTAATTGGACAATTTAGCACACGTGTTGTACATTCATGGAGAGTTCATAACGATTTATGTGATTTTAATATTGCACGCGGGCTTCAGTTTTGTGGCTTTATTAAAGGATTTTTTACCGACGATGTTTACTTCTGCTAACACTATGGTTAAGTAATTATCTTGATAATGATATAATGTTAGTGATGGCAAATAAAAACAAAGCTTGATAATGATGATGATGATGATGATGATGATGATGATGATGATGATGATAATGACGATGATGAATTTTTCACACAAAAATTCTATACATTTTGCAAATTTTAATCAAACTTCCTAAAAGTTTTGGAAAATTCAGTACGAAGACTAATCATAACTTAATACAACCTAACTTCAGCCAATCCTTTCAGCAGCGCTGCCCAGAATACCATGATGTCAAAAACCAAAGATTCTTTAGTGACTAAAGAAAACACACGGAAAAATAAAATAAAGATAACTTTACAGACAAACCAAGAAACCAATATTCTGTCTGGATCTTTTAATAATAGGCAATTAAATACACGTTATAATTAATTATATATTTTTTATATATCTGTCTTTTTTTTGTTTTGTTTTGTTAATCAGTGAATTTGGGAGAATATTAATTACACTCGTGTATATTAATGTGATTTTCCTTTCTCACTCTTTTGGAATTGGAGTTTGGAATTGTACAATATCATTCGTGTATAATGCTTGTAAGCATTTATGAGTCTGAAATACAAATGCTTACAGCCTTTCTCAGATGAACCTGTGAAAATGGCGTGCAGCTCCAGGAGATACATAACGCTTGCTCTATTGAAAAGACTGGTTTATTAAAAGCATGAACTTTAATCTCTCTGCAACAGTATGGCTACTTTCACAGCGCAGGCTGAATTCTAAAGACCTATTTATTATAGATATGAACTGCACTGCTTTTCAATATTATAGCTACTTTTCACAATGCAACCTAATTGAACTGATGTGTTAGAGATAGTGACATTGAACTTTATTTCATAAGTGCGCACACAACAGTTTCGACTATAAACACACACACACTAATTTCAATTTGATTTGAATAAAGATTGTTTGTTCACATTGTGGATTACTAATTTTGTAGCAGATGAAGATGTGTGATTTTTTTCCTTTGTAATGATAAATTTTTAATGAAAGCAGTTGAGTGTTTGATGTGTTTTCCTTTGTAATGAGTAAATGAAAGCAGTTGTAGTGAGATAGTCAGTATGTTGTAAAGTGAATATGTTTGATTATTATGCACGAAACTTATCATATTTAGAGTGCGTGATGAGCATACACGATATTGATCGAGTATGATGAGATATGAGAGTTTGATCAATAAACATTGCTTTGATCGAGTGTGATAAAAGAAATGAGTGTTTGATCAGTAAGCATGATATGAACTATGAGTGAACAATGAGAATGATATTAATATAGTATGATGTAAACAATAAGCCTGATATTAATCGATTATGGTGTAAACTATAAGTGAACAATTAGCATGATATTAATCGAGTATGTTACAAACTATGAGTGAACAATTAGCATGATATTAATCGAGTATGTTATAAACTATGAGTGAACAATTAGCATGATATTAATAGAGTATGATGTAAACATTTAGCATGATATTAATCGAGTATGGTATAAACTATGAATGAACAATTAGTATGATATTAATCGAGTATGGTATAAACTATGAGTGAACAATTAGCATGATATTAATCGAGTATGGTATAAACTATGAGTAAACAATTAGCATGATATTAATAGAGTATGATGTAAACAATTAGCACGATATTAATCGAGTATGGTATAAACTATGAGTAAACAATTAGCATGATATTAATAGAGTATGATGTAAACAATTAGCATGATATTAATCGAGTATGGTATAAACTATGAATGAACAATTAGCATGATATTAATCGAGTATGGTATAAACTATGAGTGAACAATTAGCATGATATTAATCGAGTATGGTATAAACTATGAGTGAACAATTAGCATGATATTAATCGAGTATGGTATAAACTATGAGTAAACAATTAGCATGATATTAATAGAGTATGATGTAAACAATTAGCATGATATTAATCGAGTATGGTATAAACTATGAATGAACAATTAGCATGATATTAATCGAGTATGGTATAAACTATGAGTGAACAATTAGCATGATATTAATCGAGTATGGTATAAACTATGAGTGTACAATTAGCATGATATTAATCGAGTATGAAATAGACTGTGGTGACTACTATGTTGATTCTTGACTGTATATTTCACTGATTGGGTAATGAATTGTGCTGGGGGGTGGGTAGGGTGGCGGAATTTGTTTGTTTTTTTCCTGAAGACAAATCTTGCATATTTCGATTGCTAAATGTCACTGATTTCATGACAATAGATTTAATATTTTATTGTACCAGGATTGCTAATGCTAAAATCTTCTCACTTTCAAATTAACTGGCAAGATGTTGCTAGTATTTGTGGGAATGATGAACGAAGAGAGAATGTGTATGTGGTAGCGGGAGGGTGTGTGTGATAAAATATGGCCTATGAACCGGTAACACTTGGCAGAGTGGAAAGCCTAAGATTTGTCACAGCCTGATCGAGTCTGAGCCTACTGGTATTTGGATGTATGAATAATAATTTCGATTATTAGTGCATTGTTGTGTGAAAAATGCATACAGATTAATACGTCCTTTGAATTGTCGTACCAATGACTATGATAGAATGTTTACGTCCTTGAGGACCAGAATGAAGATTGTTTCCAGGATCAGAAGTACCATTCTAAGTTGGTCATCAGAGGGACGGGTTTGCAGCGTGCTGGGGTAGAGTGGTGCGGGCAGTAAAATAACAGCCATAACTAGCGATGGTAGTGTAGTGGTTATCATGGTTGCTTGTTCTCATCATTAAAGAGTAATGATAATCTGAAGTTCTACAACTGGATCTGCTACATCTGAAGTTCTACAAATGGATCTGCTACATCTGAAGTTCTACAAATGGACCTGCTAGATCTGGAGTTCTAAAAGTGGACCTCCTAGATTGATGTGGGTCTGGTTTGCTCATTTTTCTATCGGTCTTTGAGTATTACTGATTCAGAACTCCCATAATCCCTTGTAAAGTAGGAACACTTTTAGAAAGTAATGGAATTCTGACCCGCACACACTCTCCTTCAACTTAGGGGGACACTCCCCAAGATATGCTATTGTCTGACTTAATACAAATAAAATTTAGCCCACACCCCCTAAGCATGCATATCTCCTTCTTTATCTAAACACTGTAGTGGAAGTGTAATTAACAATAACAACTTTATTCAGTGCAACGAATGAAATTAAATAAGTAGTAAGTTATACATAATGATAGAAATCACAAGGCAGGCAATATATAAAAAAAGAATAATGTCTCTTCAACCTAGGTTAAGGATTAAAAATAATCTATTATTAAATCTGGCTTACTATTTTCAATTAATTATAGTTCTTGAAATGTTTATGACAAATACAGTTCAGTTCATACTTTCCAGAGTCTCTGCTTATTCAAGGAGTACCAATTTTATTTAGGATATTTGGTTGAATTCTTTATCAATTGCAAATGATTATGACTATGGAGAAGAGTAAGAAATCACATGAGAGGATTTAAAACAAGGGATTTTAGAATTCAGAAGCCAGTTACCTGATGTAAGCTGCATAGACGGAGTTGTCCTGCTTGGCCTGTCACAGTATTATATGTTAAGGTGACCTTTGGCCTACTGACGCATAGTAGCGTTTTGTCAGGACTGGTGACGTAAATATGAAACTTGTTTAACGTCTCTAAGAAAGTTCTCTAACACATCTGGTTGTGGAAGAATCTAGACTGCAGAATGCACATTACAGTCTGTGAAGAACATAGCTTAGAATAGGTAGCAGTTCATTAAAGTTGTGGTAGACTTCAGATGAAAGATCATTAATCGTAGAACCAGGTTGGAATGAAGTCACAGAATGACTCCAGTTGCAGAGCCGATGAACAAAATGACCAGCTGGATGAGTCGTGGCTTGAAGCAACAGTTTTTGAGAAGAATTAACACAGGTGTCAGTCCGTGTGTAAGAAATAATTTGGCTTCCCAACCTTTCATCTCTCATACAGCCATGCACATATCGTATCCATAAACCAATACATTTTTTCTGGCCACAACACATAGGTGAAAATATATCATTGCTAGATTACTTAAAAAAATTAGAAAAATAATACAGTTAAAATCCTTTACATGTAGTAAAAAACATTTAACTACACAATTTGTTAGGATAAGCTCCTCCTTCTAAATTTACAGTTTAGAGGGTTCTCCTGAAAAATGAAAGATACAGTTATACAACTTAACTCAACAAATTTTAATTACAATAAAATCCTTAGAGCATCACAGTTACGAAAAACGTTTAGTTCTATAAATTTCTAAGTACTCAAAAATATAAACTATTCCAAACATACACAAATGTGCCTTTAACTGAATCAAATAACAAATTCAGGGCGTGTATTCTAGACAATTGTCTGGTTCCAATTTTAGTCTTCGTTATATACAAGTGTACATTTAACTCCATTGTTAAACCAAGAAGAAAAGGTTAATTAACTTGACTGTTTGACATAAGATCCCCGAGACATATTTCTCTTATTTTAAATTTTTAAGTGGGGAGACATCTGTTTTTTGTAAAAGGATAAACTTTCAGATTACAATCACAGAAATTCTCGTGACAATCCCGGCTTGTTTCTGGTTTGTGATTTTACTTATGAGAATTTATTTCTAATTACGAAGACTGAGTGATACGGTTGCAGGCGTTTAGTGTTTACTCATGCATGACTAAGGACACATCTGGCGGTTGTAAATAATGTGATTGCACAATTTCTCAGATGTCACTAGACTGGACCATTCAATCTTTGATCAATATTCTATCACTTATTTTGTGTTTTTATTTACAAGGAAAGTCTCCAAACGAGAGTAGCGAACATTTAATAGAATTTAAATATTAATTACATTTTAAGAAAAATATAATAATTAATTATCGCTTATGCTATTCGCGTTTCGAGTGTTACAGACTTCTTGTATGACATCATATTATTTTCGTAATGAGAAGCCTGGACAGAGAACTCTATAAGTTAGGAAAATATACATCGAACTGTGAAGAACAATTGTTCTTATGTGAACGGACTGAGCTGATTTAGGATATTTAGTAAATTTAATTTAAAAGTGTGATTTGTTGTAGTTCTGTCTTATGTTTTTCCATATACACACGAATTCACACTTGCTATTTCATAGTTTACAGATCCTTTTATATATTTAAATCAATTTATTAAAAATTCTTTTAATATTTTTAACACTAAGGCTTATTAATTGACAAGGAAAAAATATATGTTGATTGGTGGGGGGAGGTGAATATCTATTTATAGAGTCGGACTATGTGTCCCACCAAGATATGTGAAGGCCAAACCTGTATGAGCAATAGAGTACTGTAGACGATAGATTGACTTGGTGGTCTGGATCTGATAACACTGAGTAAGGGTTATGTTATTTATTGTCCATTGATGCGGCACCGAGGCTTGATCGAGAATTTTCATCCGAAGTGATGTTCTTTACTGGTGGAGTTATAGGGATTAATTAAGTGGTTTATTAATCTATTAACCAGCTTATCACAATATCTATCTATCTGTACATCCGTCCGTCCGTCTGTCTATCTATCTATCAGTCATCTCCATTACTTTCAAACACTCTATTTATCGATCATTCACAAGTAGAAACACCGCGTTTATTACAAATCTTAGATTTAAATAAACTAGGACGCATTAGCCACTCGCAGAATTCTCGTGTGTGACAATCATGGACCACTAACTCGCAAATATGGAAGAAAGTACAGCTAGCTTTCAGTAGACATGTAACGAGGCGATGACGTCACCGCAAGGGGACGGGTAGCACATTATATACAATGCTGGCTGTCTTTTAACTTTATATATTTGCAGTTTTATATAAATCATTATATACTGACACAAAGATGCACAAGTCGTGACATATAGCAATAAAACCCCTCAGTTCAAAAACTGACCTGACAATTGATTTTCTATCATGTAACTCTATGTAGAGGTTTTAAGGTTTGTCAGTTTTTTGTTTAGCTTAGGGAGGGTGTTTATTAGTTTGTTGCTTGTATTGTTGTTGCTCGGTTGGTTCTTGTGGTTTGTTTGATATTGTTGTTTGTTTTTGTTGTCTAGGTAACAATCGAGAAAAGGGACACGTAGAAAAGACAAGAAAGTTTGAATGCGCATGTTTAAATGTTAAATAAATAGACCGGTACTTCAGAACATGTAATAAAACAGTAAATGAAAAAGTAGATTTTATGGACACACGATCAGAAACATTATTTGAAGTAGATCACGTTATTATCTGTATCTGATTGATTTCATTTTAAGCATGATTTCGGATAATTCATAATTGATATATCAATTAGTTGAAATCTATTGGAATCTAAAACCATCGGATGACACAAACACGTACTCTACATGTCCTACATATTGTGCAATGTACATATATACAGTTTATTGTGATATTTACAATGTGATGAAATTCGTTTTTAGAAGGCTAAACAAGAGAGGGAAAAGTAGTAACTTCAGGTCTTTTATTATTAATTGATAGAGCAACTGTTTCCAACAGTTAGCTAAAAACAGACTACATTTTTGCCAAATGCTCCCAAAAGCATTGACAGCTAGCGCTCCGACCATACCTCGTTGGGGAGCTTATGAAGCTCCATCAGCCCTCTAATCATTAGTTCTTCACTAACTGACAACAGAGGACATTTTTAGTTCATCACTAACTGTTTGACAACAGAGGACATTTTAGTTCATCACTAACTATTTGACAACAGAGGACATTTTTAGTTCATCACTAACTGTTTGACAACTGAGGACATTTTTAGTTCATCACTGTTTGACAACAGAGGACATTTTTAGTTCATCACTAACTGTTTGACAACTGAGGACATTTTTAGTTCATCACAGTTTGACAACAAAGGACATTTTTTAGTTCAACGAGAATTTTTTTCATTGCTAATGACTTAATTTTTCAAAAGTCTGCCGCTTAGGTGCTGATGTTTTACGAGAAAAATATTCCAGCATGATTGCCTATTTTGTGCTGGGTGTCGTTGAGTTTCAGTCTTTGCTGTCCATCTGTCGGATGAACGAGTGTCCTGGGAGTTTGGAAAGTTAGATCGCCTGCACCATAAATTTGATATGGGCTAGAGGGGTGGGGTCTAAATGTGCACGAACTGAAACGAGTACATCTTGTTAGCATTGAACTTCTGCTTCGGTGTATTGCGTACAAACCACCACAGTTGTCGGACTTTGAAGGAAAAATAATACGTGCATGTCAATGTCAACGCCACCTGTTGAACAATGCTGCGTGCGTCTCCTCTGGGTAGAAAGGGGAGAGAATTAAGTCTGATGAGTCGGGAGGAAAAGATGAAGAAGCGAGAAACAGACTGACAGAGAGAGAAGGAAAGCGAGCGCGAGCGAGGTAGGTGGTGGAAGGGGGAAATCCAGACTGGAATTAGAAAGTAGGCGTAACCAGCACTCAGCGCGCTTGGGCCTGATTGGACGCCGGCGCCGCAAAAGGACGTCACGAACTGGTGCCAGTGAGGTGCAGGTTCCAGGTGCGGAATGTAGCGGAACACGGCCGGATCTTTCATTCGCGAGCATGTAGTTTTAAACACTGAGCGCCGCTAGGGATGTAACATTACCGACCAGATCTTTCTTGCCTTGGAAAAGGAACTTTGTCTGCGACGAGGTGAAGCCAGTCGTGACCGCAGCTGACCACTACTGACCGGTCACAGTTCAGCGCGTCCGTGCGCTCAGTGTCAAGGTGCTAGTTCCAAACTCTTGGAGTGAATTGTCTCCCATGCATGAAGGACTCAACCGACTTGTCACAATGACAGCGGATCTGTTCCACTTTCCGCAAGCAGGTAATCTCACAAGTAGTTATTAAGAATGCGCCCTGATGATTTTGCTGATTTTGCTGATTTTGCTGTGGGGATGTTTGTGAAAAGTGGGTACTACGCGGAAATGTGCTTATGTTTGTAGGTTTTTTGTTCTCAAGTGTGTTTATTTATTACTTGATAAAACAATAGAGCTTATTCTAAAAATTTTACATCAAATTGGGTTGTTTTGTAAATTTGTCTTTGTAAGTGCGGATTTGGAATTTATTTATTTTAAATAAGCTAACTGAGAAATTTGAAATAAGCCGTCACGCTGTTAACTTATATTAAAACAGTATCATGTTCTTAAACAAGGTCATTATTAACTACACCTGGTCAAATCCACACAATTTGATTGATATTTAATTCACACCTTTGCCTTCAGCGTGAAAGCTGAAGTTATGTAAGTTATTGCTTTTGGTTGTTTTCAATAAAAATGCTTTTAACTTTCATGATAATAATTATAACACCTCACTGATAGTATTCGAGATTGTGTTCGTATGTAAGGACAAATTCCAAATTGTTTCGTATGGGAATTGTCATCATTTTTTTATAATTGTAATTTGTCACAATTGTTTCGTTTGAGAATTTGTCAAAATCACTATAGTTGAGAATTTGTTACAATGATTTCATTAAATGTAGAAGACAATCAAGCCTGGTTCGCGAGACATACTGACTCCACCCAACAAAATTCTAACGACTGATAACGCGCGCCAAGGGTAAAAAAAAATTTCCATTTCAACAAAATATATCACCGGAAATCAAGGAGACAAAGAATGGACTTTGAAATATTTTGTTTATGTTTGCTATTGATCTATGACTTGCATTGGAGAATGCTTTATATAAGTGAACCATTATTTCTATGTTCACTAATTTGATTATATTGTACATTATACTTATGGATTTCGATTGATGCTATATTTATTATGCTGGTTGTGTATCAGATTAATGAATATTGTTGCAGGATTTGTAAGTTGAGAATGTGTGTAAGAGAAAGTAGTTCTGAGATGAAATATGCCTGAAATTTAGTGCTGCCTTAATTTGAATTTTGCAGAGTGGAATGCACCTTTTTTATTTTGTAGTTTTGTACTCACTTCAGACTACAGTGACTACTGTAATCTACAGGATAATGTTTGTATTCACCATTGTCATTGAACTTATTAGTAAATGTGTTGCTGTAAGTTGATTCCTGTGAGTTCCGTTTAAGAGCCAATACGGAAAAATTGAGGCTTTAGAATTCACAAAAGTTTCTTGAACATTCCTCATGGTGTGCTGAATAGTACACATGAAGATTATCTGGAACATTCCTCTTGATGTGCTCAATAGCACATATGACGTTCTGGACGGTTCTCCACTGTGTGCTTTTTGAGCACATTGAAGATTATGGAACAGTTGTGTAACATGCCTAGAAGGGTATTGCCATCTAAGACAGAAAGACAGTGACTTGCTGCAAACTGCAGCAAAATTGTGCTAGTGACAGTGACCATCATTGAAAAGTTATGTACTTTGACTACAATTATTTCTCTAAAACTCCACTCTCATTTCTGTGATGAATTATATCTATGAACTTGATTTGTGTGTGTGTGTGTGTGTGTGTGTGTGTGTGTGTGTGTGTGTGTGTGTGTGTGTGAATTTGACTGCTGATGTGCTTCTAGCACATAAATTAAAACTGAATTTGGATTAAGAGTGGGTGGATGGGGGGCTCTTTAAATATAAAAGACAGATCTGTATCACTCCTCTAGTAAGACGTTTGCACCTGCAGAACATTATGCGACAGTAAAACGTCATTCTTAGTATTCTGTAAAGATTAAAATTGTACGACACCCTTATAATCTACCAAGTATAGATATGTTAGTCTTGTGGGAGAATTATTTATAACTATAAATTAAAATTGTACGACACCCTTATAATCTACCAAGCAATAGACATGTTGGTCTTGTGGGAGAATTATTTATAACTATAAATTAAAATTCGCAAACACTTGTAATTAGTTATGTGTTGTTAAGTAACAAATATTAATCATAATAAATGAAGGATGCCCAGAGAGGTGTAATAGGTTTGTTTCAGAATTTCATTTCTGATTAAACTTTCTGCATAATCACAAACCACATTCACTCCATAACATGACTATCCCATCGCATTTTAATAAAATATGTTTCAATAAGTCATGATTTTACATTTATTGAAAATATTTGCTTACCAGCCTGGTATAAAATTTCTGTCTTTTCAAAAGGTAAAAATATTCCTTGGATGCAGCACCTAGACATCTCAGTAGCAAGCATCTTAACGTCAAGCCGACACAATGTCCAGGTGGCAAGCGTCCTAACATCTAGCCGCAGGAGTGTCCAAGTGCCAACCATATTACCTTCAAACTACCAGAATGTCCAAGTATCATCCATCTTACCTTCAGACCACCAAAACGTCCAAGTACCATCCATCTTTCCTTCAAATCTCCAGAATGTCCGAGTGTCACATGTTTTAACGTCAGACCATCAGAGTGTCCCAGTGCCAAGCACCGTGACGTCAGACTATCAGAAGCCATTGCGCCACAGTATTGACTCTATCTTGCAAAATACCATCTCTGCACCATCTTTGTGCTGTGTGAATTCCATGAAGCACCCTGATTTCTTGCTGACGCCCACAATATCTCTGGCTATGCAACCTCCTGCAGACCCCAGCTTGGGGCCCCATTCCTTTCACGTCACGTCAGTAAATGGATTCAATAAAATGCCCCACGGTGCCGCCAACAACAAAGACAGGAAACAGATCATCAGGGTAACTGAAAATCATTCACAAAAGACCCACAACCCACAAGTTCGTGTAAAAGTAACTAGTAAAATAGGGCGAAAAAATTTGCGATCTTTTCCCAATTATTCCGATGGACAGAAAACTCTTCAACGAAAGGTGGAAGCATCTCCAGTGTTATCTGCCCCATATAAATCGACCTCAGATTCTGTATGTCCTTCCGCAAACTTATTTGCTTCTGTCTCTGAAGAGAGTCGGGAAAACGTTAAGAGTGCATTCCGTCCGATTGTTCGTCCATGGCTTACTGGTGATGAAGTAAGGAAACCTCAGCACACCTCTATTAACCTTTCGTCTCAAACCAGGTCATGCTTAAAGGCATCCCAGGTGAACGCTCCCTTAAGAATAACCAGGCATTTCAACCCTAGACTTTCTGAATTGACCTCTCCTGATGCCATCACATCTTTAAGAAGGCAAAGTTTCGCCTTCTGCATGGCCAGAAAAGGCACTAAACAAGATGGCGGCCTTCAAAGTCTGCTTTCGAACTTTCCAGGGCCGCGTGCAGTCATCGACAACTGCAACGACACAGGATTAAAACAACCTCTTCCGCCCAATTTTGCCACATTGTTCTCCTGGCTAAGAAGAAGTGACAATCAGCTCCAGAACCCTGTGCAAAGTGCCCATCATCCAATGGGGCTTCAAGTTTTGGTGCCAACCAGTTGTATCTCCTCCCAGTCTCAAGCGGCACCACGCTACAACTGCGAAGCTTGCGGCAAGAGTTATTCCACCTTCGGTGGACTGTCCAAACACAAGCAGTTCCACTGCGCTGCGCAGATTAAAAAGGACTTCCGGTGCAAGTTTTGCGACAAGAGTTACTCGTCCCTGGGCGCGCTCAAGATGCACATTCGTACTCACACGCTGCCATGCAAGTGTTCTGTATGTGGGAAGGCTTTCTCGCGCCCTTGGCTCCTTCAAGGACATGTGCGAACACACACTGGAGAGAAACCATTCTCTTGTCCCCATTGTGCGCGCGCATTCGCAGACCGCTCGAACCTGCGCGCGCACTTGCAAACCCACACTCAAGTAAAGAAATACAGTTGTCGCGCCTGTTCCAAGACTTTCTCCAGAATGTCTCTTCTCGCCAAACATCGGGAGTCGAACTGTGCACCAAATCAGCGATGAGCGTCAAAATCTGACCTGTCCTTCGTCACACAGTTGAGTGCAATAATCCTATTGGTCATTTAAGGAATAAAAGCAGCAATCTGATTCGCAATGATTGAAGCATTATAACGTCATTATTCTGACTGGTCAATATATGTACTAGCATTGAAGTACTAGACGATCTACTGCCAGACTCTTTTTATTCTATCACAAACTAAGAATATATTTCTTTTATTGATGAAATGTTACATTATATATATATATATTAATCGACTTCCAAAGCAAAGGAGCAAAAAGAAAGAAAAAGAATGCGGGTTTCGTTTTTTAAAATTTATTTTTAGTATTCGGTTTTACTGATCAAGGATCTTATAACCATTGTACCATTTTCCTTAACTGCTATTTATAGACACTTGTAGAAGTCATGTTTGCGCTATTTCATGATGTTATGGATATAATTAAGTAAATTAGCTCTGTCCTTTGAGTATTCAGATATTCGCAATGAACTGAACAAATTACTCAATATTCGTTTTGTTTTCTTTTAAGTTGGTAACAAATATTATTATTTAAATCTGTGTTATGGCGACGTTAATAAATATATTTTTCATAGGTTGAGAAGTTTTCTTATTGGACAAGTCAGTGCTCTACGGTTTAGGTGTGCACTGCGCCATGAGGAATCATTATTTTTAAGAGGAATCATTATTTTATCATTATTATTGTCAAGAGGAATCATTACTTTCCCATTATTATTGCTTCTAGAGTATTGTAAAACTGTCGACATTCAGCAAGAGTAAGGAATTTGTGTGTGTGCGCGCGTGTGAGAATTCTACTGCCTACTTCACCTCACAATTCTAAAGATTCGTTACTTTTTCAATCTATACTTCACTTGTCATAGAGATAGATACGTTACGTCCCTTGTATACTTCATATCCCACAGAGATTACTTCCTTGGCATGTACTTATCTTTCCATGGAGATGGATACACTAATTCTACCACCTACTTCATTTACCACCAAGATTAGTACATCACTCCTGCCACCTACTTCACTTAAAGACCAAGTGAACACCCTGCAGAGTTTCAGTAGCAGCAACTATTATAATTTTTTAAAATTAAAATAAACACTATTTTAGGATTAAACGTGGAATAGAACCACAGCTCTTGATCATTCACGAGATCGCTAAATGACTGCACAACGTGACTAAAATGATCTGGGCTATATAGTACAGACAAGGTTGTGTTTTTGGTCCGCATTCAGTTAAACTTTGCACTAACACAAGACATTCCTGTAGAACTGTGTTTCCTTTGGTCAAGTATCATACCTTTACTATAAAAGAGTGGCTTTTTAGTCCTCTACATCATCATCAAACTCCTTTCTGTATATTGGTAACATCAAAAATCGCACAA
Organism: Sinotaia quadrata; assembly: GCA_028829895.1. Taxonomy (NCBI): domain Eukaryota; kingdom Metazoa; phylum Mollusca; class Gastropoda; order Architaenioglossa; family Viviparidae; genus Sinotaia; species Sinotaia quadrata. The sequence continues at coordinate 62,236,577 of CM054181.1, forward strand.
AGAAGCATGTTGTTTTGACCACGTATTGTGCAATATCCATTAGGACTATGACTTTGAAATTTTATATGCATCTACACCTATTGACTTAACCCATTTGATCAGTTGACCTTGATTCTTTTTCACTTGATCTATAAAGAACCTATCATCTCAAAACGAAGGTGTGAAGGTAACAAAAGTCATCGAAAAGCGTTTACCTTTATGATAATTACAATCTTACTTTTGGTTGTTTATTTCTTTTCTTCCCCTATGTACCAGACATTTTTGCTCTCTGATATTAATAGAATTGTTTGCTTTTACGCCGATGTAACCATTGAACCATTTGAGACAGCGCGCCATTTTTCATTCTTTGAACATTAATGTTACCTTTGTGATCAAAGTGAATCAGGACACACAGTTATAGATCATGTTACCGATGCAAAGTTTTAATATTCAGTTTGATGAAAAGATAATTTCTACATGACTCGAGTTCGTTCAGTGCGTGTTTTATGTGAACATAGACACAAATGAATGATTTATGTTAGTGAGCACTGCTACACCCAGAACCATTTAATGATTTTAGCCGTTTTAGGACCTTGTACGTGTAACTGTTTTCTTTACTTTCAGTATTATAATATGTACACATTCATATGCACAGTCGGTCGATTATACAAACGGGAAATTGAGCAACAACTAAATTGTATTTATTTGGTTCGGTTCTTTTTTTCCTTTCAAAGCAATCGCCCACACTTGCATATATGTTTCTGAATCCTTTTCATCGTAATAAATTATTAAGATTAAATTTACAGTTATGGTCATCATGCAAAGGGGAAATGTGAGGGGCTTATCTGTCATTGCATAATGTCTTTTGCCCATGTATGCAGTGTTTTGTCAGACATTCTTCTTCTTATTATTATTATTATTATTATTCAGCCTCTTTCCACGACTTCTGTTTGACTGTCGGTTGTGTTCCAAGGTCTCGGAATCTTACCAAGATTCTGGGAGATCCAAGGTTTTACGGAGGATGTGGGCACTTCCGAGGAGCGCTGCTTTGAGTAGTGGAGCGAGTCTGTGGTTTGATTTGTATGTTTTCCTCTCTGGTCCATTTCCTCCGAGTTTTTGCTTGCGTTTCAGTAGCCCATTTTTCACTAGAACTCCCCGAAACATCAGTGCCTAGCGCAGACCTTGTTAACCCGGGCGAAGTCTGATCCGGTATGGAATCAAAGTTTGTTTTCTCCATCATGAATGGGATTGGCAAGCGTGTAGTTTGGAGGGAGCCGCTTTTCCTCCCTCGATAGTCCTGAGTTGGGATTTGAAGCTGTCACCCATCCATGTTTGTCGACACAGCGCAGGCTGCTTAACTTTCTGGGTGAGGTTTTTTCTGCGCTAACCACTGGACTATCGAGACACCTCGATATTGTTATTATTATTATTTTCCCGTGACTTCTGTTGACTGTCGGTTGTGAACCATGGTCTCGAAATCTTAAAAAGACTCTGGGAGATCCAAAGTTTTACGGAGGATGTGAACACTTCCGATGAGCGCTGCTTTTTGTAGTGGGGCGAGTCTGTGGAGAGTTTATTCCTATCATTGTTATTCTGGCACCAAGTCTTTCAAGCATTATTTTACGCGCAAGATATCCAGATACTAACTTCAAGACATGCTGTCGCGAAACTTCTCGTGTGAATGCTTCTTCAACTCTTCATCACAGTTTGAAGGAATTCATTGACTTTTACAACTCATTTACACAAGTGTTTTATGATCCAAACAAAGACTTTAAACGCTCAGTTACAAAAGTGATTTTTGGTCAAACTGATGACTTTAATAGCTCAATAACAAATGTTTCGTGGTCAAAATCCAGATTTTAAAAACTCAGTCACAAAAGTGTTTTGTAGTCAAACCTCCACATTAAAAAAATATTCATCTGCATAAGCATATTGTTTTGTCACGATGGATGAAAATATTACCATCATCTTCATTATCATCACTATCATTATTCTTGTTTCAATCGGCGATAAATGTTGTTGTTAAAAAAGAGATTGACTTCGGTAAGAAATTATATTTTGCGTGTATGGGTAGTACGCTCCTGCACACATACTTGTGAATGGAGAGAAATTTAGTAACTTGTCCAGGAAATTTGTTTTTGAATAATTTTGAAAGTAAATGTTGTTTATGACAGAAAATTAAACAAACATTAAAAAAAAAGAAATGTTTGATTTTACCGTGAAATATCTTTTCTAAACAAAACAATTATTGTACAGAGAATCGAGTACTACGTGCTATTTGGAATAAGAATATTTTTTGGACAAAATTACTTCTTCGGGGACAGAAAATTATTATTTTCTCTCTCCTATTCCTAAAAAATGGGAACACAGTACTTTGCTGGGATCAAATTATTTTCTTTTTAAGCATCGTTGTAATGAAATTATATTTCCCAAACTATGCAACTTTGTAACGTACTGATTCATTTGCTTTCGCATTGACTGCTAGCTCTGTGTAAATGTGTTCATTCAAATTTAATAACAATTCATTTGTTTTCGCATTCTGCTAGCTCTGTGTAAATGTGTTCATTCAAATTTAATAACAATTCATTTGTTTTCGCATTGACTGCTAGCTCTTTGTAAATGTGTTCATTCAAATTTAATAACAATTCAGTTGTACTCAGTACACACAGTCTCGATTGAGATATTTTCGTTATCACTTACATTTTTTAAATGTAAAATTAGCAAATAATTATGTATTGGTGTACCCGACTTTGTGTCCAATGTACAGACCCACGGCCAAATAAATAATCCGTAAAGAGAGGAACGATGATTTTTGTCATTAATATCAGTTGTAGTAATGTCTGAATAAATATACTCTACATATATACATACACGCACGCACGCACACACACACACACACACACACACACACTTGTTTATAGTTGACTATAGCTTTGAGCACACGTTAAGAAAGAAATGTTTTAAATTATAACTACGCTTGGGTGAAAGAATCTTAAATTATTTGTTCTCCCTCAAAATGCAAAAATAAAAGCACTCCCATTTGCATTCACACAGATAATGAACATAAATGCATATGCGCATAGTTATTTTACACGAAAACATACACAGTTGCATATCCACATATATATATTACATACGTACAAAAAAATATGCATATCCACATAAATACATACAGACATACAAATGCATATCCACCTAGACACACCCAGAGACATACACACATGCATATCGACTGTATTACACATACAGTCCTACACAGGCACACACGAACGCACTGACATGCACACAGGTTGTAGATCAAATACTAAGTAATTATTAAAATGCTAGGAAATGCATGTTTTCCCGTTACATTCTCATCCGTGGTTACTTTTTCCTGTTTCCTATTTCTGAAAATACCAGTAGCATTGCAGAAACTGTTTATAGTTGTCCTGGGCATTGAAAAAATAGTGCGGAGAAAAACAACAAAATCACACGTAACCACCCTTAGAAACAAGTGTCAACGCAACTTTTAACAAAGTAAATTTACTCATGTAAAATTTGTGTGCTCCGTGGGAAGTAATGTTTTGGTAAAATGCAGCCAAGATTTGTTTTTCTTTGTACGTACGTCGCGGTATGAGTGTGCAGATGGATGGATACATGGGTATGTACCTCTGGTTTTCTCTCACTCTCTTTTCTCCTCTCTCTCTCTCTCTCTCTCTCTTTGTCTCTTTCTTACTCTTTCCCTCTCTCTTTCTTTCTTTCTTTCTTTCACTCTCTTTCTTTCTCTATTTCTTTCCCTTTCTCTCATTCTCTTTCTGTATGTTTATGTTTTCTGATTTTTTATTCTATCTTTTCCTTTTTCTACCCATCAATAAATTAAGTTAACTTTTGCAGATTTTTCAACCAGCAACACACACACACACACACACACACACACACACACAACAACAACAACAACAACAAAATGAACTCGGCACAAACAAGCTAATTATTGCCCTTTAGAAGCCGTTATTACAGATAAACAAACTCGCGAACTGTGTCATTTAAAGAAAAATTACAATAGCCACAGGAATATTCTCGGCCATATTCTTAGACCGTGGGGCTCAGACATGGCAGACACGAGTTACTTGGTCTCCGGTTAATCTTTTAACCCATTAAACGCTAATTGCTTGTAAATCAAGGAAGACAGTTTGATACTGACATTAAACACAACGCAACGAATTGTGCACTTTTGTTTTATTCCAGCGCGTTCGGTATACATGTAATCTGAATTAGGAACAATTTCTAGGCCGTACGCAGTGCAAATCACCAATAAATTGAGTCGCGCGAACAGGGACGTAACAGCGCGAACGTACAACTCTGCTTTGCTTTTTTACATTGCAGTTTTTGTTTTGTTTTGGTTTGGTTATAAAGCATTTTGCCTCTTTCTTCTTTTGATGGGTTGTGCATGGATCATATGTCTTGTACGCATGAGTGCACCCGTAGATTGTTCTTTTTTACTTTTTCTCCTCGTGAACATAATCACATTTGTCTTACAAAATAAAAGGCGCAGAATGCAGTTCATTTAAATTCTTGGCTAAGCAAAAATAAATAAATAAATATTCCGCTGCCAGCGTCTGATTGTGAGATTCAAGAAAATAAAACGAGATATTTACGAGTCATTTTCGCTGCACAAACTTGTGATTCATTTCAGGGTACATGCATTTTGGAAGTACACGAGTTTAACGTACTTAAAGATGTTCTCATGATGACAAGATGTTCTCATGATGACAAGATGCAGTAAATGCTAAATACGGGTACGTGTTGATTTGCTGACTGCATATGTTTTCACTATCTCGGATCGTAAGAATGACTCATTAGCAGAATTATCATCCTGAACAACAAGCAAACAACACCAAACATGTAACTTAGCATCCCTTTGTCTGTCTATTTCAGTATCTTCTTTAGCATCTCCTCCACTATCTCTTTCAGTCGCTCCTTCGCTATCTCTTTCACTATCTTCTTCGGTATCTCCTTCATGATCTCTCTCTCTCCTTCACTATCTCTTTCTCTATCTTCTTCAGTAACTCCTTCACTATCTCTCTATCTCCTTATCTCCTCTGTCTTATTCATTATCTCCTTCAACATCTCTTAATCTCTTTCACTGTCTCTTTCAGTATGCCCTGTAATATCTCTTTCAGAATGCCTTTTAATATCTCTTTCTTTAGCTCTTTCAGTATGTCCTTAAATATCACCTTTAGCATCTCCTTCAGTGTGCCCTTAAGCATCTCATTCACTATCTCTTTCACTATCTCCTTAATTACATAATTTATCATCTTTGTTAGCACCTTCCCCTAATGCCCCTTTTAGTATATCTTTAGTGACTCACTTTACAAAAAAAGTTCTTTTGTTCACAGAAAGATACTGATTGATTAAAATTATTGAATGAAAGAATGATCAATTAATTTTTTAAACAGAAGAAAAATAAAACGATCGACAAAATTAAAGAAATATAAATATTTAAAGTTTTCTCACTTTTACACGGTTTAAGGATACCATCGGTCTTTTATGGAATGTTTTCCAGACGCTGTCAGCTATGGTGATTAACATCTATACTTGGGGTGTGGGTGTATGGGTAGGGGTAGGGATGTGGGTGTATGGGTGGTGGTGGGGTGGGGGTTGTAGGAGTGTGGTGTAGGTGTAAAAGTTGCTTTAAAAGCACATATTTCTAATGCGCTAGAGAAGGGATATTAATATATCAGTCAGCTGTACTAAGAAGATCCGCAGAGAGTGATGTTGAGGGACAAATGAAAACCTATCATTACCTTTACCACACAGAGGTGAAGGAGAGAGACGACTGGAAATTTACCATGACCGAAAGAGAGAGACGGCTGGAAATTTACAATGACCTTAAGCACATAAGGTGAGAGAGTGAGACGACTGTAAAAATAATTACCATGACCCTTAGCGCAGACACCATTAGCATCTTGGGTAACAAATGGTTAAAAATTAAGGTTTAATTCTTTTAACGATACTGCAATTAACATTTAATTTAATATATATTTTTATATGTTAAAGTGCAATTATGTAATTGTCGGTGATTATACAGATGTTTGGGATTTAAAAAATTCTCTGGCGAAGCAGGTTTTTAATTTTATAATGACCTTGCTTAATATTAATTTTTCGAGACCCAGCCTCCACAATAATATTGATCCCCGCTGCATAGTTCAGTTAACCACTTTGGTGCAGTAGTTGTCATAGTAACCATTAAATATTAAGCCTGTAAAGTTTCAGTATTTATTGTTCAGTAAAATAAAGTGCCCTGAATGATCATTCTTTCTTACAAAGATTTTATATTACTTAGTTTCCCAGTAATAATTTTCAGTAACATGCACTTGGGAATGATGTACATGAATTTCTTAGAGGGAAGGGTTGTTGATTTTTAAGTGTGTGTTTGGTAGAGCTGGGTAACACGGTTTTCTGTGTGTGTGTGTGTGTGTGTGTGTGTGTGTGTGTGTGTGTGTGTGTGTGTGTGAAGGAGTTTTCAATATTACAGCGCCTCACTATTGGGGGTTGTTGTGGTTGGGGATGTGGAAGTACGAATTTGACCAAGGGCATCAGAGATACTTCACTGTTACTAATCATTGTGGAGTTGAATTTTTGTTCTTTTTGTATTTATATTATAATTATCTGCCAAAAAAGGTCGACAGTATAATAGTAATTGATTTCGCTCTTATATATTAAACAAATGTATAAGCATTGTTTGATAAATTATCGGGATATACCTTTTTCGAGTTTTTCCAGTTCAATATGCAGAAACATTGGAAATTAAAGAATTGGAAATGCCACTTCCGAATTTCGCCTGAATTGTAACGGATTGCTAAGTAACGTACTACACATTGGTGACACATCAACGGCTGTTGAGACATCATTGGCAGATTTATGATACATTGTTGTGACATCATTGACATATTGTTGAGACACCATTGACACATCGGTAACACATGCCACTTTAGAATTTCGCTTTAAGTGTAACAGATTGCTAAGAAGATTAATATGCATTGTTGACACGTCATTAACACATTGTTGAAACATCATTGACAGACTATTGACACATCATTAGAGTGCTATAGATCTGAGAATGAGTTGCACACTCGAATGATTGATAAGAATCGCTGTCGGCAATGGCCAGGTAGAAGGCTCTCGAACACCTGTATGAATGGGACAGAGATTCGAACTTAATAAATAGTGACTGTCAAATTGTACATGGAATGAAACAAGCCTGTTGTTAAATTGTACAGAAATGAAACAAGCCTCTTGTCATAGTGTAAAGGAATGAAACAAGCCTGTAGACTAGGAAATCTTGACATTGGATTGTTTTATATTGGATTGTTTGATAATAGCACAAAGCGCTGTCCTGAAGGTCTGAATGGCAGTGTGCGAACAAATAAGAGTGAGTGTCTTTAAGGGCAATATATTCCATATTCATCCCGAGACATACTGTATTAAACCATCTTGACAGAATGATAAATGGTGAATTATCACTCTATTGACCAGTATAGCTTTGCATCTTTTTATATACTAATTAAGGGAAAAAGAAATCATTAAATTGTATTTTATTTTAAGCAAAATTCAAAATGTTCCTTTTCAGATTTAGATTATTGTAATTGTAAGCACGGGAATTAGTCTTTAAAGATGAATAATAATTAATTATGTTTGCGTCATAGATCTACGTAAGTGCAAATTTGATCACATGGTGTCAAATTTCAGATTTGATCTTCCAGATCCCGGGTTCAGAATCCAGATTTCAGATTCAGTACAAGATGTTAGTTGCGAAGCCTGTATTTGGGGTTGCAAAGTAGTGTTATGGGGCAAGACGACCCGCATCAAAAAAACGTAAATTGCTTACGCGAGTAATTAATGTCATGTTAGACCGCCAAGTTTAAGGTCAATGGGAGATAATCCACTACTGCGACCTTTTTTTTTTTTTTAAAGCTATGCAGATTCCATTTTGAAAGATGAGTGACGAACTCATACAACACAGTAAGAAGAAAAGACCAAGCTCATCATTTATTAGTTGGTTAATTATGGTTATTATTTTATTCATATATTTCTTTCGTGTCTGATGTTATGGTTAACTTACATTATTATTTCAAGTTGTGTAAGAATCTGAGTTCAAAAGGTGCGTTGCAATCGTGGAATGTCGAACAAATGGCGATCTCAGAACTCGTCACAGATTCTGCAGTTAATAAAAAGCTCCGCTAAGCGAATTTGTTGAAAAGGCAAATAAAGTAAAAAGAAAATTTAGGTTGTGATAATTATTGTCTGATTATTTTTGTCATTTTATAAGTCTTACGCCAAATGACTTCATTAATGGAGAGAGTAATACGTATTTCCTTCTTAACAGCCAGGACAATATTTTTAGTAGACTACTTTTTAAAAATTATATTTGCGATTTAAAATACTACAAAATGTAATCTCACCGTAACCTTAATTAACTGTGCGCAGGAATATATTGCTTTGCTAACTCTTGAAGCCCACAGTTCTAATTCACAGCCCAGTGCTGAAGACATTTTGCGTACTAATCCGGACTTATTAACCGCCGCTCACATATTTATTGTCCATAACATTCGCATCGGTGTCCGCAAGGTGAAAGATTATAGCATATATTTTATTGGTTAATGTTGAATGATAACAAACGTTGCCCTGACAATATGTACCTTAGTAGATCTTCAATAATGTTTAAGCTTATCTAGTGTAGTGAGAAAGAGTTGTACTGGTGGAACTCTTCTCGTACAGAACCTCCCAAAGGTACATAACTCTCGATCACTTCGTCCGTTTCAAATAAGAAAACAAATTGAGAATACGACCGAAAAGTGTAATTTTCCAATATTCTTGTAAATCTATCTAAAGGACTACTTACCAGTTAAATTTGTTTGGCAAATAGTATTTTTTAATATTCTAAAATTGGTGTCCATTGCGTGAGAAAATGCATACAGTAATAAGTGCTACTCTCTCTCTCTCTCTCTCTCTCTCTCTCTCTCTCTCTCTCTCTCTCTCTCTCTCTCTCTCTCTCTCTCTCTCTCTCTCTCTCTCTCTCTCACACACACACACTCACTTTTACAGGATATATAATTATGATTACACTATATAATTATGATTACACTAAATAATTATGATTACACTAAACTATAATTTATGTTTCTGTCCAAAATAATGAAGTATAAAACTTAAATGTTTGAAACAACCAATTCAGCTGAGGTTAAAAATAAACAAGTAGCCATTTTTACAGAAAGATAAATAGGTAAGAGGTCATTACGTATGTTTATTGACTGCCACGGTAAGTATAAACCTTTGATGGAGTGTACGTCTTCCATACCCAGTTCGTTGTACTCCGACAGTCATGAAATTACTCCATTAGAGTCCAGAGAACACACAGACCCACGGTCAGTATAGTCCACAGATTAAGTGTAGATGACACCTTAGACCTATGTCCGGGCCGCGCTGAGCGGCAGTCTGACTCAGGCCTCTGTAACGTGCAAACCGAATTACACGTCTTAGAATCACATAATTGCTTTGTCGTTTCCTTCCCCTAGGGTGGGAGAGGCATTAATTCATCCTTGCAAACACAACATTGATCTGTGCCGCGGGATCTGCTAAAAGATTTGAACCCCGGACCTAACTGTTTACCCCCAACGTGCGCTCAGCTCTCAAGCGTGGCATGGCCGCTGTAACTCTACCACTTGCACCACGCGTACGTATCATCAAACAGCGAATGTTCAGGGTGTTCGCGCGCACCTGTGACCGCCGCATCATTCTGTGCCTGCGCGCATGCGCGAAAAAAAACAATTTAGAATGCAATTTCAACGTGTTCGCAGTCAGGTTTCTTTTTTCTTAAGATTTTTTTAAATACGTTTTTACAGCACTGTGATTTGTTAAGAGCTCATCGTCACTTACCATACTATTGATTAATTACAAAATCTAGCAGTTATGAAATGTGAAAATAGTCATTGTTGATCAAGAGATTCAAGCTCATCTTATTCTTTTTTGGGGGACTGGGTGGCTGGGTGAGAGTCGAGCAGTGTGACGAGTGAGAACAGTGACAAGAAATTGAAGGTGTCAGCAGACTTCTTGTCTGAAACTGAAAAACCAGTTTAACTGAGATGAATTTATTTGGACTGGTTTTCTATCCTTTTCTCCCACTTTAATGATACTTTATTTTTTTCGCCGTTTTTTTCTCTAGCTAAAAACTACCGGTGCATCTTGATTGTTGAATTCCTCATTTTATTTTGCCATTTCTGGTCCTTTAACACATTTTTTTTTAGCAAGCTGTCCTTTTGTGTATTCTGTCTGTTCTGTTCTGTGCTTCCCTACTTTTGTTGTTGCTGCTACTTCCATCTGGTCACGTAAGACCTGTAGTTTAAAGTGGCATTATATGTTAATAACATTAATAGATAAATTATTGTCCAACATTTATCGAACATTATTGTGAAGTGATGTAAATGTCAATGCTCATTTGATTGAATTTGTTATATGTATATTTGATTGTTGATTTAATAAATTTATTGTTAAATTTATTGACCTTCTTACACATATTGATAACCATATGTTGCAGATATAGTGGGTGGATGGGGGCTCGCTAAATATAGATTAAAAGACGGATTTATCTTCTCCTTTAGTAAGAAGTTTTCCACCTATGAAATAATGTGTGAAGGTAAATATTTGTCTTTAATGTAAGAGAGAAAACGTTTACAGCGCCCATATATCCGCCAAATGAGAGAGAAGAGCGGTGTCTTCTGGAGAATTATTAATAACATAAATTAATATTCTCATCACTTGTAATTAGTTAGGAATGATTAATAATAATAATAATAATAATAATAATAGCCTGTAACTAGAGTCGCGTTGTGTCATAAACGTAAATGAGGAAGACCAAGAACTCTTTTGTGTTTCGTGTTAAGTTAATTTAATTGAAAGCATGAAAATGACACTATTTTCTTTGTGGGGCATAGATAGCATCTCTAAGTTACAAATGTTCCTGATGCTGTCTTCCACTTCGACATCATTGATGACGCTAGTGTATGTTGGTGACGTCAAAGACTTGCAAAAGTACACTCCTCTAGTGGCTTGTATTAAAATATTCAAGAAAACTGCGACTGACCTTGGATAATCAGAACACTGACTACTGATTTCTCGTTCTTCCACAACTTGCCTGAATAATTTGTTCACTTGTTCCCTTCTCCCCCGGGATTACCGTTGTATACAATCTTATAAAAGCAGCAAGTATATTTAGTCCAATTTTAAAAAAATAAACAAAACATTTTTTCTAGCCATCAAAACGTATTTTGTCGTTGTTATCAGTTTACCCGCCTACATAAACACAATACAAATGTCCTGAACCCCAGTTTTTGGCAGAAAATGGTCAAATTCCAACCAAAAGTTAAGTTGGCTATAAATATTTAGTTCAATGAAAGACAAAGCTGACTGCGGCCTAGTGTAGTAGAAGAGACGGCCGTCCTTAGTACTTATGGGGCCCAGCTCATCATTCTTTTAACTAAAGAAACTGAAAGTATGCACCTGATTGGAAATAGAATATTACATTAATTCAACACATTAATGCATAGTACTGACGGATTGTTACTGCAATAAAGAGCTTCTAAGATAATATGTTATAAAAATAAGTGAAATAAACTTTTAAGAATCATAATATTGCTTTGCTTGTCGAGCCCCTAAGTTTGACGGGCCCTTCGCGATTGGTGGTACCCAAAGATGGCCTGGATAAAGAATAAATCGACTATAGTTTATTTTAACGAAACAGCAAAAGAGAAAGATTATGGAAATCTACTATAGCGAAAACGAAAATTGACACCGAAGCCTACTATAACGAAAAAAAAAAGTTGACTGTAGCTTAATATAACGAAAGAGAAAATTGACTAAGCCTACTATAACGAAAGAGAAAGTTGACTGAAGCCTACTATAACGAAAGAGAAAGTTGACTGAAGCCTACTATAACGAAAGAGAAAGTTGACTGAAGCCTACTATAACGAAAGACAAAGTTGACTGAAGCCTATTATAACGAAAGAGAAAGTTGACTGAAGCCTACTATAACGAAAGAGAAAGTTGACTGAAGCCTATTATAACGAAAGAGAAAGTTGACTGAAGCCTACTATAACGAAAGAGAAAGTTGACTGAAGCCTACTATAACGAAAGAGAAAGTTGACTACCTACGATTTTCCGGAACATACAGGTCAAGTAGTATTGCGCGCTGCCATAGCTATTATAAATATACATTTTTGTAGTTAACGTGCTTGCATTATAAACTTACAGCAAACCACTCGCATTTTACTATTGCATTTTAAGCTATAAACCATGAATAAGCATTACATTTGAACAACTGCCAATCAAATGTTGTGGCTGTCAATGTGATATAGAAGAGAACGGCGTCTATAATTAATTTTATTTTATTTTTAAAAGATTAACTATTTTATAAGATTTGTTTATCAAAAGAAATTGATGACTTTAACCTAAGTAAGTGAGAGGTGAGGGTGGCCGTAACTCATTTGAGCGAAAAAGGGGAGGTCATAAGCTAGCTAACGAAAGAAGAGGATTGCTTTTAAAAGTTTAAATCTTCCTGAACAGAAGACTGGCCACACCCTAGTTGAGCAAAAGATGGGGGTGGGGTGGCCGTACATGCAGTTCTTTGTAGAAAACTGTACATAATAGTTCTTTGTAGAAAAAACAACAACCTGTACATACATTTGTAGAAAACTCTACGTGTATTTGTTTGTAGAAAACTGTACATATTGTTGTTTGTAGAAAACGGTACATATTGTTGTTTGTAGAAAACGGTACATATTGTTGTTTGTAGAAAACTGTACATATTGTTGTTTGTAGAAAACTATACATGTTGTTTGTAGAAAATTGTACATATTGTTGTTTGTAGAAAACTGTACATATTGTTGTTTGTAGAAAACTGTACATATTGTTGTTTGTTAAAAACTGTACATATTGTTGTTTGTAGAAAACTGTAATATAATTGTTTGTAGAAATCTGTATATGTAGTTATTCATTGGAGAAATCTCAACTTTTGGACAACAAAGTCTTAAAGCGTTAAACGTAATGAAGAGCACAGATTGGATAGTAATCATACAAAAATTAGGTCTCTTAGGCCTCCCGTTTATCAGTGTACATCTCTTTCTCAGTGTGTGTGTGTGCGTGTGTGTGTGTGTGTGTGTGTGTGTGTGTGTGTGTGTGTGTGTGTGTGTGTACACATATTAATTGAAGGAAACGTGTAATTAGCTATCTATGTCCTATTTAAGACTGATATACAATATTATAAGATACTTTTAAAGTTATTCGAAACAATATTTCTTGTATAATAAATATCCCCTAATTAACCACGCCCAAATCTCACCCCGACAAGAGAACATCCAGAGTCCACAGTAATTTAGCGACGTTTTACTCGCCTCTCTCAAATGACGTATGACTCATTTACCAGCTAAAGAGGAGGATGGAGAAGGATAAAGAATTCACCATCGGTTGATTATAAAATCTCTTATGGCTTTTCATATTTGTTTGTTTGATTTCTACAGATAATTTTATTTTTACAATTGTCTGTTTTAACACGTAGACAATTTTCTTTGTCAGTTTGGTCATCAGTTCTTTCAGCCCCTCACCCACACACACAAAAAAAACCAAAATAAAAACCAACCCCAAACATTAAAAATAATAAATAATTTCCTTTTCTTCATTTTGCGCATGGAGTACACTAGTCTTATTCTCATTTTTTACATAGTCTTCTATTTTAATTCTCGTTTCTTTAAAAAAAAAAAAATTCTCAAACATATTTCTTAAAGATAAATTAAAATATGCTGTAAATGTGTCTATCTATATATCTATCATTGAATATCTTAGTTCTTATGCGTTGTATACGTTTTACATATATAATTGTTCTATCACTCTGTATGTATATCTGTCAATCTATCTATTGGTGTGTCTATCATTCGTCTTACCACTATTTCAAGTTTTCAACACTCTCTGGTTAATTCGCACGTTTTCAAACGTCATGGAACAAGTTCATCGCAGACAAGCTATAAAACTTACCCCTTGACAAAGACGCCTTTAATTTCCCACCTCGTGACGCGTTTGAACGTGCCTGTTTTATGCGTACATGACAGAGAGAGATTTGCGTCATTAAAAATACAATTCCGCACCACATTCCGCGCGCGCACGTGCTTGTTGATGTATGCTCAAGTTTCCGGGCTGAAAACATCATCTGCCGCCTAATTAATCACACCATCCTCCTCCCTCCGACCAGAGAGTGTCGAGCGTCTGCATGCGTCCTCTTGCGTTTTACTCGCTTTTGCTGTCTGTACTGCTACGTTCTGTCGCGGGAGGGGGGGTCTACGATTTGCCGAGGCAAGCGAAAACCATCAGCGCCCTCTGTGAGTGGGGTATTTTAAAATTTTTTTAAAGTCGCTTTTAAAGCTTAGTGATGACACGGTTTACAACTTTTGATGGAAGCTTTCCTTGTAACGATGCAATTTTTGTTGCAGAGATTAGTGAGTGATGACAAGGTTTAAACATCCGATGCAGCTTTATTTGTAACGTTGCGATTTTTGTTACAGAACAGAGGTCAGAGTATGGTGAAAAGATTTACATTTGGTGCAAGCTTGTAACGATGCAATTTTAGTTTCAGGGCAGAGGTCAGGGAGTGGTGAAAAGATTTTCATTTGGTGCAAGCTTTACTTGTAACGATATCATTTTTGTTGTTGTTTCAGAGCAGAGGTTACTGATTGTTTACACAAGTTTGCTTGTCTGATGCGAGATTACTTGTAAAGATGTACTTCAGACATAATTTTAGACTTCTTTGCAATAGCTCTTTAGCTCAGTACATCTAAATCTAATATTGGGTGGGGTAAATTTGCCTATCCCTATTTCTAAACTTAATTGTGATATAAATTGTTAAATGCCAAAGTGACCCAATCTTGGGTATTGCTTATGATGATATTTTCGTAAGTACCAAGAATTGGAGTAAACAACTCACGTGGAGAATGTGCTAGAAATCCCTGATGTAATCTAGACGGGTTTTAAGTGGATGAGTATTTCTTTTACTATCCAATGGTTAAGATTTACAAGAACGAGACCAGTCAATGGTTTGAGATCAAAGTTTACCTGTTGTAAGGAATTTATTTTCTAATCACTTTGAATTTGATGTGGAAGAAGTCCAGTCTTGAAAGGCTGCCGTTTGTTTAATGGTGAGTTAACTGATTGAGAGAGAATGGACTTAGAAATATTTCGTGCATTTTGCTAATGATACATTAAAATTTCATTTTTTTTAGAGATGTATTATGTGAGTAGACTATTATTTCTACAAATTGTGAACTATGATACCTTTATGTAGTATGCTGAACACTTTTCTAGAAAACTAGTTCAAAAAATGTTTATGTTGTATCTATTTTGCTGTAGGCATGTATCGGTCAAATAAATATTGTTGCATGAAACTGTAAGTTGAGACTTGAATGAAAGAAAGAATGGAGTTAGATTGAATAATTTGGAAAACTTAGCGTTTGTTCCATGGGAAGAAGCAGCCTTTGTGCTTTACTAGAACCTCCCTGTTTGCTGATTTTAAACTGCTATGACCATGGTAGATTCGAGAAGTCTCTACCCCCAATGTGTAAGTGTAAGGATGCACTATACTCTGTTGATGTATGCTGGCAAAGTATGCTCAACTACATCCTGGAATTTCTTGTATAAGGGAGTTACTGGATGTTGCCACATTGTTGTTCTGCTGTCGGGAACTAATACTGCAAAGGTGCAACCAGATTAGTCTCGAGAGAATAGCGGCTCATCAGTGTCCTACAGCATGCAAGAGAAACACTTGAAGAAATGGCAATTCTATTGTGAGCAATAAAATTGTGACTTTGCTGCGAAAGTGCCTGAAAGACTATTGTGGCAATCATCAAGACAAGGTTACATGCAAACTATTATTGCTATAATCTCTATAATCTCAATTCTGTTCTCTGATAAGAAATTACCAAGTGATTTATATTGATACTTATCTGTTGAATTACGTATTTGGATATAAGTCTTTGTCGTATTGAAATTATTCGAATGTGGTTTCGAGGAAATATTGATGTCAAATAATCTTTTCATTGTATTTCTTATATATATATATATATATATATATTGATGAAATATTGATGTCAAAAAGTCTTTTCATTGTATTTGTTATAAATTTATTGTTAAATTTATTGACCTTCTTACACATATTGATAACCATATGTTAGAGGGATAATGGGTGAGGGGGCTCGCTAAATATAAATAAGACGGATTTATCTTTTCCTTTGGTAAGAAGTTTTGCACCTACAGAAATATTGTGTGATGGTAAATGTTTGTCTTCAATGTTGTGGAAGAAAGAAAACGTTTACAGCATCCACATATCTGCCAAGTGAGAGAGACGAGTGGTGTCTTCTGGAGAATTATTAAAAACATAAATTAAGATTCTCGTCACTTGTAATTAGTTATGGATCATTAATAATAATAATAAAAATAATAATAACCAATAAGTAGTTTGGCGTGTGTCACAAGTAGTACACGAGAATTTAAAGCACTTCATCAATATACAAACTACTCAAAATACAAAAAAACTACCTAAGCTGAACAGCCTTCAACCAGACAATGCGGTAATTAATAATAAGGCACACGAGCAATGAAATGAAATGGATATCGGTTTCTAAGACTATTTTCCTGAAGAAGGCAATTTAACCGAAACGTTGACTTGTGTAGTTGCTTCTTTGAATGTACATTATTTAATTAACTAAGTGGCGCACGAGTCACCCACTACATAAAACAGAAATAGATTGGGGCTGGTATCCTGTAAGAATAGTTTAATAGACTGGGGCTAGTACCCTGTGCGTATAGTTCAATAGACTGGGGCTAGTACCCTGTGCGTATAGTTTAATAGACTGGGGCTAGTACCCTGTGCGTATAGTTCAATAGACTGGAGCTAGTACCCTGTGTTTAGTTCAGTAGACTGGAGCTATCCAGCGAGTATAGTTCAATGGAATGTATTCTGAGTATTGAGTACTCAACAAATTTCTTTTTTTTCTATTTAATGAATAACTTCTAGATCTCTGTGTTAACTTTTGACTTTTTCCTTCGTGTAACTTTCTTCCAGAAGTCATTGTTAACATTAATTGTCAGTGTTAAACACATTGCCGACGTTTAACAAGCCAGCGCAACGTTCTGTCATCCCTAAGAAGTGCTTGCATTAAAAAAAAAAATCACAAAGCGTGCAGATTGTTCGGGCATGAGTATAAAACGAATGATAGCACCACGACCACAACATGCTGGTTTCTTTTGACATGTTGAGCAGTTGTGCTGTCTATGTCTATGAAGTTTTGGTGAATTTTTGTTGTAGTATACTGTTTCTGTATTTTGTCTTTCCTTTATTAAGTTTCCTCAGTTTATACAAATGATTTTATGTTTGATTGTAGCCCTTCAAGTGACCGTGATACTTTTTTTCGATGCTTTTCGGTATTAAGTACAGTAAAGCGTTTTTATTTTATTATTTTTATTATTTTTATTTTTTTTTATTTTTTTTTTTTGGGGGGGAGGGTCTTTTTTCTTTCCCTGGTTCTTTCTTTCTTTTGTGGGCTTTCCTTGTTCTTTTTAAAAATTACTGGCGAAAATAGTAATAAATGTAGTCTGCATGGTTCAAATCGAGTAAATTTATTATTGTTATAATATTGTTTTGTAATTATTAGAACATTTTACTCATTTAATCTACCGAAATGCGTTGCATTAATAATTTTATTTAATCAGCATTGATTCATTGTACTAATATATAAATAATTCCACTTAATATTCATCTTAATATTCATAATGAAGCATTTTTTCTAATTGATACATGACATAATACAATTAATAAATAAAAAATAGAATAAAATAAAGAAATTGCTTGCATTACTAATAATATTCAAATAATTCCCTATGAACTCAATCAATCTAGAATGATGTATTTCACTAATATGCAAATAAACTAATTGTGTCAAGCATGCTATTTTTGTATTTTTTCCTCGTACTCATTACAATTAGCTAACTAGTGTTGGGATGATAAAATGCATTGTATCGTGTACTCATTACAATTAGCTAACTAGTGTTTGGATGATAAACTGCATTACACTGTGTACTCAATACAATTAGCTAACTAGTGTTTGGATGATAAACTGCATTACACTGTGTACTCAATACAATTAGCTAACTAGTGTTTGGATGATAAACTACATTACACTGTGTACACAATCTCGTATCATAGTCAGCATACTTTCAGTAATATAATTATGACTGATTTTTTTGGTAGATAGATAGATAGATAGATAAGATAGATAGATAGATAGACAGATAGATAGACAGACAGACAGACAGACAGACAGACAGACAGACAGACAGATCGATATATAGATAGAGAGTTAGATTTTTCTTTCTTTCCTTTTTTCTTCTTCTGTCATTAATGCTTTCTTTATTCCTTGAATTTTGTGGAGTTCTTTGGCTGAATTGTTGGTTAATAATTTATACTACACCAAGCCAATAGGTATTCATCAAATATTTACACCTTTGACCTGAGGCATTCAGTTGACATATCGCAGTATTTCTGGAGATGCAAGATTATACCATTCTAAGACTTGAAAAGTATAAATTGAATGGGGCAGAGGGGAAGCTATTTTTGCATGCATAGTTTGCACAGACTTTTTTTTTTTTTTTTTATCTTTGTATCGTTTTGACACTTAATCAGAGTTTGAGTTATTTCCCCTTTAAATCGTCATCATATCTTCTCTTGGCCCCGGGCGTTAAAGGAAAATTTTATCACTCGACCGTTAAGACCTAAACCGGTTATAAACACGTCAGGAGCACACGAGCAGAATTTGCAGAAAACTACCAAAACCATGATGCCATCTGTCGTGGAGCTTGAGACTTTTTCGGAATTGTCTGGAAAATAAAATTTGCCATAGTGCTAAAGTAGAAAGACCGAAATTGTTTTCGGCGAGAGGAGAAATGGAATGTTTCAGTTATGCTGAAGAGACTGCTGCAGTTATCTGGAGAGGAGAAATGGCAGTCTTGGTTCCACGGCACCTGAAAGCTGGGACTGTGGAAAGATTAATTGCGGAAAGGTTATTAATGGAAAGGGAAACTGGTGCGTTCGATTTCATTGGATTTGCTAGAATGACAGAAAAATATCTTCAGTATCCTGAGTGACTAATTGTAACTGATTTACTACAATGACAGTGTAACAAAAATATTCCACTGGTATATTTTTTAAAATAAAATTATTAACATTTGGTAATACTCGTGTCTTCCTAAATTTTATGTTCATGTCTTAAAATATTTTGCATTTTCAGCATGAAAATTAGTGTGATCATTTTGTATATATCCTTATTTAACTAACTTCCCTGCTTGTTGTGTTGTAAACTTTTGTTTGTTTTAATTACCTCCCTTGGAGATATGTGTGGCATTGGAGCGTGTCAAGCGCACCGCGTTTTCTCTAATCAACACTGCGTATTGTTTTCTCTAGTCATCAGTGCGTATTGTTTTCTCTAGTCATCAGTGCGTATTGTTTTCTCTAGTCATCAGTGCGTATTGTTTTCTCTAGTCATCAGTGCGTATTGTTTTCTCTAGTCATCAGTGCGTATTGTTTTCTCTAGTCAGCACTGTGCATTGTTTTCTCTAGTCATCAGTGCGTATTGTTTTAATAAAATGGCAAAACAATAGGAGAGGCCCTCTTGGTCGCTGCTTGGTTGTTGACATGTGCAATAGCTAGTCCATCTTATGTCTTATGGCTGAAACTAATGAAAGCCTAAGCGGTACCGCTGCTTGTGATAGGAATTACATAGCTGTGTAGCTCAAGAGTTGGGTTAGAGTGAAAATTCCTGATTTTAACAGGTGATATTGTAGTTTGCTTTGTTTTGAAGTAACTGTGGCATATTCTTTGTGTCTTCAAAGTCTAGAAGCCACCGGTATAAATTCTGATTGCTATATTGGAAATCTAGAGGCCACCGATATAAATTCTGATTTCTGTATTCGCAAATCGAGAGGCCACCGTTTAAATTCTGATTTCTGTATTGCAAATCGAGAGGCCGCCGGTATAAATTCTGATTTCTGTATTGGAAAGTTAGTTTGTGGAGAGCTGAGGGTCATCAGTTGTGTTTTGCCTGTAACCGTCGCGTCTGTCTTTTCCTATGTCACAATAGCCATCTATGGCTCATGTTTACTCGTATTATCTCCCTTTAGTTTAAATATTATTATTTAACAAAATCCCTAGTAGTAAGCTAACCCCTGTGTTAAATATTATTATTTAACACAGGGGTTAGCTTACTACTAGGGATTTTGTTTGTTTCCCTTACTGTATTAATGAATGATCTTTGATTGTATTGCATTTTTGATGATGTTCTTGTACTCTCGATTTTGCTTGAGAATATTTAGAATTTTTGTTTGATTCTGTTGTTTACATCTTGTATTTTATTAATGCTCTTCCATTACAAAAAAAAAAAATTTCTTATTTTAATGTTGTGTTCCGATTCAATAGTAGAGTCTCGTGACTGTTTTATCATCACACTCTGTCTCTGACTATTTTGTGATATCAGAGTAGCGTTGTGTGTTTGTGTGTAGCGTGGTGTGTTTGTGTGTAGCGTGGTGTGTTTGTGTGTAGCGTGGTGTGTTTGTGTGTAGCGTGGTCTTCTCATGTAA